>CM054180.1:120045362-120585362 GCA_028829895.1 Sinotaia quadrata
AATGCTCCGAATTATTAATGTGAAAAAAAACAACGATTTTTGATGGTTTTATTTTTTTAAACTTTCCAGGTACTGTACATGAGTAAAACTGAAGGCAACCTGAGTATTTTATTTATTTTTATTGATTTATTTAATTTGAAATGGAACCCGCAAGCAATCACCTTACTCCCGCTTTCTGAGTCACACACCGAAAAACTGTCAACACTGATACGCTTTCATACAAATGAGGAAAAAGAAAATATCACCCGTTGGCGAAGATAGCTAAGCGGACCAAAAACTGAAGTAGGATATTGGCTGCTAAGTTAAAAGCCTGAAATAGGTCACTGGCTTCTAAAGTTAAAGGCCCTCTGTAATCTACTTAAAGGCAGGGCCGCGTTGCCGGCCTGTCAGAGGCAGTATAAAGTTTTGTAGGACAGCAGCCAGCTCGTACAAGAGTTTCGGAAAATCGAGACTGTATGTCACACTAAAAAAAAAAAATACTAATAAAAAAATTCAAGGATTGCCCCTTGCAAGAACTTCAGTGCTACCCCACCCCATCAAACTCCTACCCTCCATTTCACCTCCACCCACATGACCCTGGCATCGTCTCAGTCGCCTAATCCCTCTACTCGAATTCAGGTCACCAGACCGGCAAGCAATCCTGCGATTCCATTCATCTAACCTATATTTTCCTTTCGCCTCTCTTGTTTGAAAAAGAAAACCAGCAAGAGAAGAATTTTTAAAAGTGTTGAGGGAGAAAGGCGAAGAGAGAGAGAGGGAGAGAAGGAGACGGGAAAAGGGAGGGAGATAAACTTAACGATGTCGTAGGGACATTTAAGAAGAACAAGAAAATTGTTAGCTGCGAGTTTTGTACACGTGTGTGTGTTTTTTTTCGTCCTATGTATTAAGCAAAGAGCCAGATTTCCAACACATTATTGTTACGTATTAAGCCAGGAGCCAGACACGTCCAATACATTATTGTTACGTATTAAGCCAGGAGCTAGACACGTCCAATACATTATTGTTACGTATTAAGCCAGGAGCACGACGTCCAATACATTATTGTTACATATTAAGCCAGGAGCTAGACACGTCCAATACATTATTGTTACATATTAATCCAGGAGCCAGATTTCCAACACATTATTGTTACGCGCGCATGTGCGTGGAGGAGATGGAGGTGGGCAAGTAACGTATAATGATCAATGATATGACTCCCAAAGTGAGCAAAGCGAAAAGTTTGTTGTTTGTTTTTTTTAAAAGCGATCCGCCAGAATGCACGCATCACAGAGTTGTTGGTTACAGTTGATGGAATGGGAGACGTAATTTGAACACGTTCCACCTGATAATGTTCAAAAGTAAACAGTGCAAAACAAACGTGATCAAGCACGGATGCATGTCGTTTTCTTCAACCAACGCTCGCCATCTTGGTACCGGCAAGGTATGATTCCTTGAAGTTTACGACCGGGTGGGTGCTCGGGATATGATAATGTCTGAAGAGTGCACAACTAGCGTAGCTCAACCTTCGGGACAACAGCCATGAAAAATCGTAATACCAGTGCTAGTGCCACACTAAGCCCTTGTTAGAGCTAGTTGTGAAACCAGCCTTACTATCCTCTCCCAAGACCTCTTCAAAGCGGTTAAATCAGGATGGCTTACATCATACGGCCACTCCCAGTCCTTAAGAGCGGAAGGAGAAGTTTTAACTATCCTAAGACTATACAGCGATCTATACGGATACAAGGACCAATGAGGATAAAGCATTAACTTCTTATGACATCCAGATCGAATCAGAAAACTTCTACGTCAACGGGACGTTCTCCAAACTAATGTGGATTCTCTTCCACGACGTGTCAGGAAAGGGAGAGAAGCCACATACTGAAAAACATCAAGAGGCTCTGGAGTGTGCCTTCTACCTGTGTCAGAGTTTAGACGAAAACTTCTCAACAGCTAGAATACTACCACCATCGACAGTGAAGCTCAAACGAACTTCCAGTGGGAAATACGACCAAAGACCAAAGACAACTCAAAACAGACTCATCAAACCAAAGACAACTCAAAACAGACTCTCATCAAACCAAAAACAACTCAAAACAGACTTTCATCAAACCAAAGACAACTCAAAACAGACTCTCATCAAACCAAAGACAACTCAAAACAGACTCTCATCAAACCAAAGACAACTCAACATAGACTCTCATCAAACCAAAGACAACACTCAACACAGACTCTCATCTAACCAAAGACAACTCAACACAGACTCTCATCAAACCAAAGACAACTCAACACAGACTCTCATCAAACCAACAATGATGGACAACAAAATATAAATTGCACTCACTAGTACCTGTGACAAGGAAACGAACACGCACATAGTCTGGATAAAACCACCGAAAACCAAAGCCAACTCAACACAGACTTACCCAGGTCAATAAAAGCAAACAGGCTTTCTAACAAACTCTGACTACCATCACAGGGAAAAAGAGATCCAGACAAAAAAATACGAACATAAAGGAAAAGGAAGTCCAAACAAAGCCCGTAACCAACAAAGATGACAACAAAAAGAGAAACTTCAAAATCGCCAACACAGACTACAACTACGGGAAGTAAAGAAAAATTCGTACAAACTGAAAACTGCACCAAGCATGAAATTGCACCAACTGAGATGGAGGCTGTCCTCAACAAATATACAAGACCGCTTGAGGCTCGCTCTCTCTCACCATTATCAGAAATCCCACCTAGAGCAGCAATGAAAACGACAACCACAACAACCAGAACAAGCCCCAAACACAAAAGATGGCGCTACCCCCCACAACACATCCAACAACAACAATGACAACATCTGAGTCAGCAACAGCAGCCACAACAACAAAGGCAACAATAACAACACCAACGAAACCACCGCCGACACCAACGACAGAAATTTTGGCCCAGTGAGCCGTATTTTATGCAGTGAGGATACTTTAATCACCCCATTGTAGACATGATTCAAATGCTACTCGACCACCTTTACTAGCCGCCAGCACCCGCCTTCATGCACCCTAACGGACACCGGGGACAACCACAATGACAGCGCCATCAACGACAACACCACCAGTGAGAAAGACAGGTGGTTCAACATCCCTGGCACACGTACACACTAGGTAGAAACTGTGTGCTACCCCCTCCCACTCAAACAACACCTTCCACCACAACTTTAGCCCACGGATTACCGGACTAAAAGTCTGCCTTTCCCGGCCAGACATGTTTTTCATCAGATGAGCGAACAACAGCACTACAAATAGAATCTTCACCAATCTTCACAACCTGCATCAGCCACCGACACCACAACTCTCAACGCTACAGACACAAGAAATAGAAGACACATAATTCAACAGGAACACAACTCAACGGGGAAAAGAATTCAACAACTGACAACATCAAGCAAGCACCAAGACAACTCCAACAGCAACACCACCGCCAGCGCGCTCCCCGAATACGCTTGAGAGGAGCAGGTCTCACTGGAACACTACAGATCAGAGAACGTCTTATGATGAAATGATCCACGAAAGCTCCAGTGATGGCGTCAAATTTGTTAAGGGTAACCACTACCACAACCCTGCACGACTAATTTTAGATTTCTGGTTTTGTTTTACATTTTAAAACATATTGCACTATACACAACGCGGGCAGGTTGGAGAAAGAACAAATTTATGCAAAATGCCTCTTGGTCTCAGCGAATGACGTGCAACTCTGATCTGATCCCGAAGACATTTGTATACATACACGAGCGCGCGACTCATACACATATATGTGAGAGAGAGAGAGAGAGAGAGAGAGAGAGAGAGAGAGAGAGAGAGAGAGAGAGAGAGAGAGAGAGAGAGAGAGGGACAAAGTCATTTATTAAATTCAGTGAACAAAATGCATCAAAGTCAACCTGTCGTAAATCAAAATTCGCTTCCATCTGCTCAAACATTTATGACCTTTAGAAATAGTGTTAGCATCTTCATTGCACAAATAATTAAAAATGCCATGTTCCGTTTTACTCGTAGTAAGCCCCACTGATTGGTCCGCTCTGAATGGTGACGATTGGTTAAGTCACGTGATGAAGTTTATGTACGTCATCAACACAATTCGCGGAAATCATATGAGAGAAATAAAATCACATTGAATAAAGAATAATTTGAAAGTATTCGCTGGTTTAAGCAATGTTTTGAAAAACACGGATAGCTGTTGAACCCGATGCTAGAAATCAATTCCAAGAAGTCCACTTTCGCAGATAGATCAACAGAAATGCATTGAATAACAACACTTTGGATAGGGCGCAAAAATCTGTTGCACGTTTCAACGTTACGTTACATTCAATGTTAATAATTTACGGGGCAAAGCGTGGTTCTGAAAGTGTAACTGTTCGAAACAAAGTGAAGTGTAGAGAGTGTAACTGTACGAGCCAAATTCTGTTGAGAGTGTAGTGGTGTTGAGAGTGTAACTGTAGTGTTGAAAGTGTAACTGGAGTTGGGTGCGGAGAATATAACTGTACGAACCAGTGTGGTGTTGAGAATGTAACTGTAATTATACGAGCCAGAGTGGCATTGAAAATGTAACTGTATGAGGCCATGAACGGCGTTGAGTGTGAGCCAGAGTGGTGTTGAGGGTGTGACTGTATGAAGCAAAGAGAAGTGTAGAGAGTGTAACTGTACGAGCCAGAGTGGATGTGAGTATAACTGTACGAGCCAGAGTGGTTGTGAGATTGTAATTATACGAAGCAAAGAGAAGTGTAGAGAGTGTAACTGTACGAGCCAGAGTGGTTGTGAGAGTGTAACTGTACGAACCAGAGTGGTTTTGAGAGTGTAACTGTACGAGCCAGAGTGGTTTTGAGAGTGTAACAGTACGGAGCCAACAATGTCATTGAGAGTGGTTGTAACTGTACACTTTCGCTCAAGAATTCACGTTCTAGTTATGCACGGAAGTAAAAACAAAATTACTGTTACTTAATCAAAACATTCTAAGGGCGGGCTGGGGACTGTTTTAGCACATCGACTGACGAGACAATAAAGCAGATAGAGGGAGAAAGGAAGAGAGAGGGGAAACTGCATATATTTTGACCGTTAAAAATCCCAATAGGCAGTCGTTGTTCAAATTCCAACCAATTATATTGTAGGGGAAAAAACCAAGGTCAATTGCAACTTTTACTTTTAAAGCCTACGACATTTGTTCTTTTATCCAGTGACGTTAGCAAAACTCGAAAGCAAACAGTGAAACCGATAACTTAAAATCTCGGGCTGCTCTTTAGGTTTCCCTTTTTTTTGTTGTTGTTTTTTTTTTGTTGGGGGGAGGGGTGTTCGGCCATTGCAGTCTACTCACGATTCCTTCTTTCTCGAAACCCTAATCACAACATGGAGGAACTGAGGAGTGGGTTCGGACTGAGGAGTGGGTTCAATCGGTGCTCGAATGCAAAGTGAGCCACTCACTCACACACACAAACACACTCTTGTTTGCACTTTTGGTCAGTCTGGTTGGCTAGAATGGACCAGAGAACGACTGAAGAAGAACAAGCTTGCCGAAATCGTCATCCAGAAACGTGCACGGTTTGAAGAACATGTGGGAACCACTTTAGCAGGAGTCGATAGAAACAAGTGTAATGCTATTAATATACTTGTACCTATAGAGAGGGGGTGGGAGAGAGAGAGAGAGAGAGAGAGAGAGAGAGAGAGAGAGAGAGAGAGAGAGAGAGAGAGAGAGAGAGGACGAAGAATAAAAGAGAGGTATTGGAGGACGCGAGGTAAAAGACAAATAAACTGCCTTACCCATTCCATAGCCTTCCCCTACTGCCTCTAACACCCATCCATCCATAAGCTGGCATTTGCTATTACAATGTTCTACAACAGTTTCTGTCTTAGCATGCAGAGACATTTTCTCGTAGCCATGAGACGAGGAGCATGGTAAGGGCACCTCGCCTTAAATAAGCACAGAAGCTTTGTGCGAAATCACTCCCAAAGTGCTGCATATTTACAAACATAGTCGCCATTTACGGACGTTCTTACATAATAATATAAGTATGGAAGACAACAGACGCACTGTATGATCATCCTTGCAAAGAACTGAATGTATTTAATAAAAGAAAACAGCAGTCGTCGTCAATAATAATTTACATACGGGTGGGGGGGGGGCAAAGATTCAGGAGGGGGGATATACTCCCAAAGTACTTCCTGTGCACAGTACAACAGAATCTAGTTATAAATATACTCCCAAAGACTGCCATGCGCAGACACAGACGCTAGTTATAAATATACTCCCAAAGACTGCCATGTGCAGACACAGACCTAGTTATAAATATACTCCCAAATCACTGCATGCACAGAAGACAATAGACGCTAGTTATAAATATACTCCCAAATCACTGCAGGTGACAACATATAAAAGGTTTAATGAGAGGCTGTTGTAATGTTTATTCACTACTTAATGATGTCACAGATATAAACTATTCTGAGTGATTTTATGACATCACAAATACATTATAAATTGAAATATGAGACATTATAACATCGTGAATACGTAAGAAACGTCCTGGCTAAATACATTTGTAATATAACAAAAGTCACTAAATCAGAATGGCTTAATTGTTTGGCAACATAACACAAGTTTATGACTCGGAGAACGCAAAAAAATATCATGAACATGAATCAGCGACATCTTAAAATGAACTCGTGACATAAAAGAAACAATGAAAAACAAATAATAAACGTCCTCTCTTAAGGTACGAACATCCGGTACCAGCGTACTACATGAAAAGAAGACAGCAAAAAAGAGAAACGGTCACTGCGTAAATCGGACAAATACTACCAAATGCACCATTTCAACTTGAGATCATTTATGGAGTAGGGACATCCGTTTATGATTTAATATTTATAGTAGAAAAGACTAACGCCATACAAAGTACGTTTCACAGAAGACTGCTTTATTAATCTCATTCCTCCCACCCACCCCAAAAAAAAAAAAAAAAAAAAAAAAAAAGAAAACCAAAAAAACCAAAAGAAATCCCCCACCGATCATATAGGAAAGGAAAAAATATCACTAAATGGGAAAAATAACTCAAAATTCAAAAAGACGTTAACACAAACTACTTATTATTGACGTCTTGTTCGGGTGTCCTCCAGTGTAAGTGTTGGTGACTCGAAATTGCCCTGACATCTGGGAAAATAAAGTTATATCTCAGCAATGAACCCTACTGAAGACAGAGAACTAGTTCTGCCTGCCTGTGAATTAGCTCCAGCAAACTGTTTAGTAGAACTGCAATGAACACCAGTCCCGTGCAATGAACACCAGTCCTATGCAATCCAGTACGTGAACCTCTTCGACTGACTTCGGACGTTTTCAAATTAGAATGTTGTTGCATAGAAGTGCTCTTAGAATATTTGTGTCAATTTAATATGGTGCTGTATGTACATGCGCTTGCGTGTACGTGTGTGTGCGTGTGTGTTTGTCTGTCTGTGTGTTTTCACAAAGGGAGATAAAATCATACTACTGCTATCATCTATACTTTCGTTTACGGATGATGCATTCACACACACGCAACCGCATGCACACACACACACACACACCGATCCAAACAGACTTATGCACTGACACCAAGGAATGGCAAAACATTGCTACAACAGTTCCTGCACTGTGACTACATTCATACGTCAGCGGTCAGAGTACGGAGAATGCAAGACCCTCTTTCAATTAATAAGTCTAAATGAGACCTCAAGAGCAAATATTAAATTACTTCCCTACACACTCCCTGGCAGTGTAAGCGAGAGATGGCGTCTGCACTCGACCGTACCCAACTCAAGGGCAATGAAATGAAACATGTCCTTGTCTCATTCTAACAGGAGTTTTAACGAAAGATCTGTCCATGATCAAGAACTAAAAAATAATAACGCTTTCGGAGCAATATCAGTTTATTTTGTTGGAAGGTAGAACCTGTCAATTGATCTCTCTCTCTCTCTGTGTCATGCATGCAGACACAAACAAAAGAAGTTAAGGTTTGAAAGATACACATCTCGATCGCACTGATATTATTTGTTAAAATCTTACTGTTTACACGCATACTCTCATTCACACGCAACTGTCTATCTTACAAAATCTCCATAAAACATACCGAGTCAGGTTACTTGTGAATAGAGAACACACTCGGTGAAAAGAGATTACCATTGAATAGAGAGAACACGCGCGCGCACACACACACACACACACACACACACACACACACGCATACACACACAAAAGGACGGACATAGTGACACTCTTGTGTGAACGTACGAGTAAACGAACATTGACGTAGTCAAGACAGACATCTAAAACACATACACAGATCACATAACACACACATACACATAAAACCTGACCGCACACAAGACACGTATGCGCAGTTTTGTTTGATCATTGATGACATTCCTCAAAATGGTATTCATTTCTTTTAGCGGACAAGTAGACTGGTATTCGGATCTTTTACTGGACAGGTATACTGATATTCATTTCTTTTAGCGGACAAGTAGACTGGTATTCGTATCTTGTACTAATGTACTGGACAGGTATACTGGCATTCATTTCTTTTAGCATTTCAGGTATGCTGGCATTCATTTCTTTTAGCATTTCAGGTATGCTGGTATTCGTATCTTCTAGTAGACAGATATACGGTTATTCGTGACGTTGGTGGACAGATATACTGTTATTCGTTTCTTTTAGTGGACAGTTACACTGGTATTTATGTCTGTTAGTCGACAGTATATTGGTATTGATTCCTTTGAGTGGACAGATACGTGTATTCATTTCTTTTAGTGGACAAGTACTGGTATTCATTTCTTTTAGCGGATAAGTACTGGTATTCATTTCTTTGAGTGGACAGATACGTGTATTCATTTCTTTTAGTGGACAAGTACTGGTATTTATTTCTTTTAGCGGACAAGTACTGGCACTCATTTCTTTTAAAGGACATGTATGTCGAAACTGGTTGATAGAGATACATATGTGCTTTTCGGACACTCATATTCTTTTCGTACTTCTAGGCTGGACTATTTTAAAGTCTAAATAGTCCGGTGCGTGCGTGCGTGTATATGTGTGAGTACGTATGTGTTTATGCGCACGTGCTGTAAGTGCAATTTTAATCCTTCTTCACACTTTGTTCAGAAATTTAAGAAACGAAAACAAGCAACAGAACAAAACGAAACAAAGTATATATTTTGAGTGAACCTCACAGTAATCACTCACAAATAGAAGATTCACAAAACGATGTGAAAGGCAGATATTCAAAGACACTTCTATTCCAGAACGAGGGTGAGTGGGGTGGTTTTGAGAGCAGACGAGAGAGTGCAAACCTTACATTAATTAATTATCAATGCTATTGCTCTGTTTGAGAAGGAATTACAGCATTGTCATTACCCTCTATTCTCGCTATTCCATCCCTCTTCCACAACTTATTCACCTTCACCATCACGACCACCACCAACAACAAAAACAGAAAAACAACGAAATGCAAGTAGACAAACCACCAGCAACAGCAAGTAGGACATTTCTTTTCCTTTTTCTTTTCTTCTTGACCTGACGTTTTTGAGACCTATATCCACGACCAGCTTACGATCCAGCTATAGCAACACACGTCTTCACAAGCTATTTGCCCCGCCTCTCTGTGAAGCTCTATTTGGGCCTGGGCGGCACAGGGGTGGCGGGTGGGTGGGCGGTAGAAAGGAAGAGAGTGAACCCTTTGCACGGAAAGGCAGGGGGTCAAATACCTTGACTCCGACTGGGGGTGGGGTGGTAGAGAATGGGAATGAGATTTTTTTTTTTTAATGCTGATCCTTAGAAGGAGAAGAAGCAATAGGCAGATAGGTATGTGATTGAGAGGTGAGAGGAGGAAAACAGAGAGAGAGAGAGAAGGTTACAGGGACAGAGCAACGATAAGGAAAAAAACCGACAAAATATTGGAGCGAGTACATATTTATTCCAATGTTCGTGCGATTGAATGTTGAACTCTGAACTTGGAAGAAAGTGAAAAGAAGTAAACTTTTTGATGAATGAAAGGGGAAAAAAGTGTTTGTTTTTGTTTTGGCTTAAGGCGAAATCTGCAGCAGGAATAATAATAAACTTAAGCAAAACTATTAAGGCAAGGAAAAAATCCAACGTTGGTATGTCAGTTACAAACACCAGTAAATAACAATAAAATAAACAAAAATGAAAAAAAAAAGCAACAACAATAGTTACAAATAATCAACCATAAACAACCCCCCCACCCCGCAAAAAGAAAAAAATGAGTTATTTCCCCCACTCCCACCCTAAAACGAGACAGGGCCGAAACATGTAAAAAGACTAAAGAATTTGTAAAATTTAGTTTCCATCTTAAAATATATTTTCAAAAAGGCGACTTTTGGAAGAAGCACACCCGACAGTGCTCTCTAGCTTGTCACAGATCTTTCGTGACAGTGCTCTGTAACTTGTCACAGATCTTTCGGTGACAGTACGTGGCAGTACGCGATAAATTATTTAACGGTGACACGTGACGAAGTCCCAGGCGGTCTTCAAGCTGAAACAAGTCTTCGATAAGAATTACCCCTACAGAAACACTCGGTCACCTGACTGATTGCAGTAACTCTCTCACTAAGAGCAATAATTGACAGCAGATGATATCGCGGAATGTCTCCCAGTATTTAACTTTTCGCAGGTTAAGACCTACTCAGAAAATTAGAACAAAGGAAAAGGTAATTTTTGACTCTTAGGAAAATGACTGAATATTCATCACCCAACCCCTCCCCTTTACAACTACCACATACCCAGAATAAACTAAGTTGAATTGAGGATACATATTCCACTAACAAAAATAGATTGATAGATTTTTACATGTCAAGGTTATCAGGACCGTCATCCTGTGACCATTTTTGCCCGACATTCAAAGTACCCTAACTCTCTTCGCG
This sequence comes from Sinotaia quadrata, assembly GCA_028829895.1. Taxonomy (NCBI): domain Eukaryota; kingdom Metazoa; phylum Mollusca; class Gastropoda; order Architaenioglossa; family Viviparidae; genus Sinotaia; species Sinotaia quadrata. The sequence continues at coordinate 120,056,270 of CM054180.1, forward strand.
TTTAAGATTTAAAAACAAAATTGGCGTTGAGCACTGCATGGTGCATACTTTGATATGGCACTTTTTCCTTTGAGTCATACACTTCAGGAACTGTGTTCAATTTGTCTGGCTGAATAATCATTTTATTTTTATTTTAACTTTAATACTTTTGCGCATTCTCCACGCTGGCATTTTAATCCTTTACATTTGCTGGATAATTGGTATTCCACTATTCAGATAGGCACAGAACCAAAATTTATTTATTAGCTTTCTTTACACTTTTTTTTTTTATTTTACGAACTCTCTACTAACTGACTTTCTGCTACAAGCATCGCTTAATAACAAGTGGTCTGTCTCAGGATGTCAAAGGTCAAAGGCCATGCCTTTCTTGACATCAATGTTTCCTGTGCATGTGACGTATAGCTTTTTAAAACACATTGGCAATGTGGTTTTGTTGGCTTGTTTATATTTCACACTGGGTTTTTTTTTTGTTGTTGTTTTTTTTTTTTTTTTAGCAATGCTATTCAAGTGCATGCCGCTATCTTTTTTTTTATTTTTAAAGTGTCTCTGTTCTTGTTGTGCAATCTGTAAACTATGATATTGAACTCTTATATCACTATCTGCAGCTTTATACCACCACTACAATTATAACCATTTATCATCACATTGCAAGTTTTACAACGCGACAATCTTACACCCCTATCATGCAAAATACCCTATTACACTTATACATTGCAATCGCATACAACTATAATGCAAGATGCCCTATTACACTTATACATTGCAATCGCATACAACTATAATGCAAGATGCCCTATTACACTTTTACATTGCAATCGCATACAACTATAATGCAAGATGCCCTATTACACTTATACATTGCAATCGCATACAACTATAACGCAAGATGCCCTGTAACACTTATACATTGCAATCGCATACAACTATAATGCAAGATGTCATATTACATTTATACATTGCGATCGCATACCAGTGACTACTCTCTATGGTCACTATATTCTAAGCATTACACCAAGAACATTACAGTCTTCTGTCGCAGACTTGCAAGATTATGCCGCTATTTTCCCCGTCACTTGCCCCTATACTGCAAACTTCAATCCCTGACTCCGAGAGTGCAACCATTTATCAATCATATTTCTCATATAGTGTAATCTTACCACTAGTTGCAAGCGTACAGCACGGTTTATCAATCATTTACCTCTATAATGCAATCTTCCATCACTAACTAGAAGTGTAAAACACTATAACTCCATTATCCCTACACTGCAAACGTCAGTCAATCATTAGAAGACTACAACACTATTTATTAATCATTACCATTATACTGCAACTTTCACTCACCAACTGCAAGTGTGCAACACTATGGATCAATCATGTTACCTCTGCAATCTCCAATGACTTAGCAAGCGTACAGCACTAAATGGTCCCAGAGCCTTACTCTACTTCACAAGGCGTGGGGTGTTTACACCTTTACATTCACATCTTACACCAAGGCACTGTCAGGATACACCACGAAAATGCAACCACTCTTAACTAGCTGTAAGCTAATCCACCAATACAGTGCAATCTAACTTTGCAAGCTTAAGTCACATACTGTAAGATTTAAAATTCTAGTTCGAAACACACGTCATTAACTGAGGACGCCTTCCAATGATATTGTCCAAGTGCACTTTCCAAATGTAATGATATTTCGGAAATTAAATTGCAATTATTTCTTCTCTACTCATTTGGATTATCAATTTACAACTTAAACAATATCTTCCTTACACTTATGAGTGCTTTGGTGTTTTCTTAATCACTCTTTTCTATACATACAATATATTTACAAAATTATCTTTCATACACACTTTCTGATCATAATTAATTTTACAGCTTAGCAGCCGTTTCTGTCAGACATGCTGTAATAATGAAAGACTTCAACATTTTGTAGTTTCTGATCACTACTTACACACATGCACACATTATGAAACAAATCTGTAAGGAACCATGCAATATTAACTTGCACTCATGACTACTCAGATTCTTTACTCTACCACCCTCCTCACCGCGATCCCCTTTCTGGTACGTATGTCAGTGACCAGGCAAGAATCACATGTGCCCACTTGTTCTGACCACCCTTCTGCTTTGCTCAAGCCATACAGTCGCGTCTGGCACACACTCACACAACATTAATTTGAACCTGTCCAATACTTCCACTGTACCTCCTACACCCCTCCCTCTCGTCTTTACCATTCCCCCCCCCCCCTTCGTTTGTACTCCCGTGTCGCCATCAGTGTATTTCATTCCTGCCGTCCGTCCAGTCAAGTCACTTCCTCCGACCTAATGAAAAGGTGGTGTGCCCTGGCGAAGGCATGGGAGTGTCCTGCGCTAGAGTGCATGCTATGCCACATAGCCTGTGTGCTCCACGCAGTGATGGGGCTACTGGTGCGTGCAGTAGCGTGACTGTCTAGTGATAAGGTGAAACAAGTGAAGAGGTATGTCAGGTGATGTCGCGTGGACTGGGGGGGGGGGCATGGTGTGACTAAAACTATAGTGTGAAGAGAGGGGTGGCGTGTCTAGATGTGTAGTGTGACTAACGACGTGGTACACTTAAGCAGGCCTGAGGAGAGGAGGGTGTAACCAGTACATTGTTCCGGGGCCCATGGAGCTTAAAGGGGGCCCATGACAGAGGACATTTCAAAAAATATTTACAAAAACTAAATTTTTAAAATGAAAAAACAATATTGGATATATACTACATACTTTGTGTGCTTAGGAAAACCGCTTTGCAGCCTTATTTGATGTAACTTTTATTAATCTGAACTCATACATGTGTGTTGAACTTTGTATAAGGGCCCACACACCTTCTTCGTACCGGGTCCCGGACTTTCTCTCGGCGGCCACGCACTTAGTCACAACGGTGTGGTGTGCGGTATGGTCTAATAAAGTGTGAAATGGGGTACTCTGTGATTAGATGTATGGTGTCTGGCAGCATGGTTTACTAAACTGGTGTGGTGTGTCCAAAATTGGGATATAAATAATGAAGTAGTGTGTACAGCTGTAATATAAAAGTGCTGGTTAGCTTATCCGAAGATGGTGTGTCTAATGGTGTTCTTTGACTACTCCATGTTGTGTCCGGTGTTGTAGCATGTCGTGTGTGTGTGTGTGTGGTGTTTGTGGGGGGGGAGGAGTGGTATGGCAAAAGTTTGTGGATGTTTACCTCTGTACTGAGACTAGTGACGTTTTAATCTGGAAGAGTGTGTCTAGAGGCAAGAAGAGTGCCGTGACGTACCTAGTGGCGTATTGATACAGTGCTCGGAGCCCATACTAACGTGAAAGTCTTTTCACATTAAACAACCAGATAGCATTACCTTGCCTTCAAATCTGTCACAAGATACACTACACCAGACAGACAGCGCACAAAGAAACAGCGTCACACACGTGCACTCACACAGGCAGACAGACAGAAAGTGAAACGACACTTGGTGACCAGGTAAACCAAATTAAGTGTTTCTCCACAGCAACCAAAGAAATGGCATCCTTGCCTTCTGTGACTATCACTCTCACTTCTTTCCTTACTATCTCTCCCTTTACCCTGTGTCCTACACACGCATGCGCACAGAGGAAGAAAGAGAAAAACGTCACATGCGATTACAAATTACGTCAAAATGGCGCCTTTGACATTAGCGACATAATTACACCACAAATTCGGTAACAAGAGCGAAAAGCGGAGAACTAAGTCCTAATGTTGTGGAATCTGTACTATTTAAAGGGGGAAAAAAATGATAATCAGGAAGCTGAAATAAAACGATCGAGACTGATTTCCCCTCCCTTTCAAAATTCTGGACCTTTGGTATTTAAACATCACGTGCATGCCACGTGGGCTGTCAGACAGCAAACTGGAACTCGCTAGCGAGACATTTCATGCACAACGCACTCAACTACACACACCCCGCTCGACAAATAAGCATTGTAATAAGGAATGCCTTCACACTGCACCGATCACACGGACTGAAGCCAATACAGTCTACCTGGAGACAGCCTGTTTTGAGCATAATAACAAAAGGTCGAATGGAGAGGTGGGGTGAATCGGGGGTGGGAGATGGGGGAGGAGGAATGTTAGAAAAGAAGCGAGACGTGGAAATGGAACAGACAGAAACAGACACTGAGACAGCGACGAAGAAAGTAGCATACAGAGATAGTAGAAATTGCAGAGATAAAGACTGTAACAAACAGATAGAAGACATTGCAGACAGTGATATAGACTATAACATACAGATAGAAGACATTGTAGATAGTGGTATAGACTATAACATGCAAGTAGAAGACATTGCAGACAGTGATACAGATAGAAGTCATTGCAGAGATAGATAAAGAGTGTAATATTAAGGTAGAAGACATTGTAGAGATAGATAAAGACATTAACATATAGATAGTAGTCATTGCAGATGGTGACACAGACAGTAACATTAAGATAGAAGACATCGCAGAGAGAGAAATAAAGACAGTAACAGTAATGTAGAAGACATTGCTGATAGAGAAATAAAGACAGTAATTTACAGACAGAAAAGTGACAAGCAGTAGGTGTGTTGGGGGTGTGTGTGAGGAGAAGTGGGATCGGCCCGACAACGACATATAAAAATAACTTCTTTGGAAAGCAATGATCTTCCCCGAAACAACATTAAAAACAAACAACATTAAAAACAAACAACATTAAAAACAAACAACATTAAAAACAAACAACATTAAAAACAAACAACATTAAAAACAAACAACATTAAAAACAAACAACATTAAAAACAAACTACATTTTGTTTCAGAATCCAGGCAAAGAGAAATCAATTGGGGCGGGCGGGGTGTGTGGGGTGGTGAGATTACATAATGATATCAATTGGTATACTATGGTGCTTAATATGAATTCACGTACAAATCGTCTAGACAAATGTGAACGCCACCCTCAGTGACTAAAAATTGGAAGTGTGAATGACGTTTTTCCAGATGCATTTCTATCGAGCGGTTAATGTCAAGGACAAGATAAGTGTAGCAAAATAAATGTGCTTACAATTCTTCTGTTCAAGGATAGGCCGGGCTGACCCATCGTACAGGCAGGCACTGAATGAAACTCGATCGAAAAATGATGGATATATTTTGAATTAGAAGACCGACAAAAGGAGTTTGAAATTAATTCTGTCCATAAAGAAGATACGATTTTTAAAGTAATCAACGATTCTTTTCTACAATTAATATATATCAAATATATTTATTTTTAAATCTTTATTTGATCTCAAACTGTGCATTATAGACGATCTTCTCATGTGTTAGTCGAGTGTTTGATGGTTCAAAACCGTAATTTATTTGTCGTTGCTTTCTTGCATCATTCATCAAAAATCATTCATCAGAATTATTGTCTGTTCAGAAATTCACGTGAATTAATTAAGAAGCTCAAGAGCTTAAACCGCTGAAAGTTGATAGACTGTCGCTAGGTATGCTACGAGAAATTAACTTACCGTTGAAGGGGGAGATAAGCACGAAATGGAGTACCAAGACTTCTACTGACAGTGCTCAAGCAGCCGAGACTGCAATAGTTATAAATAGAGAAAGACACAAACACCAGTGATGAAACGTCAACAATGACTTTACACCAACGGAACGCTGAAGTCGAGAAATTTGGGTGAAAGGTTCCAGCGCCGGAATAGAAAGAATATTCACTGAAAACCTAGAAAAGAAATTCCACTGCCAAAGTAAAGCGGATAAATTTCTTTTACTGAAAGAATAGACAGGAGTTTCATCGCCAACGTAGACAATTCCAAAACAGAGAACAGACGGTTTATTGCTTTGGTAGAAAGACTGCCCATTGAAAGAATAGAAAAGAATTCTATTGCCAAAGCAGAGAGAAATAGGTTCTATTGAATCAATAGAAAGAATACCCGCTGAAAGAAAAGAATTCTATTGCAAAAGTAAAGAGGATTGAAGTTTTATTGCCTTAATAGAAAGATTGTCCACTGAAAGAATAGAAAGGGATTCCATTACCAAGAGTCAAAATGCAGGATGACAAAGGGAGATAAAATATTCACGGGTTTCGTACCAGAGTTAAGCTTCATTAATTTAATCACGATTACTGTTTCAGGTCGATCGACATTTCAGCAGAGGACATGTGACCGCAGTAACCAGACAAATCTGCATGCATTCTACTGATAGTGATACACCAGCACCAAACTCCAGATACACGATACTGGGAGTCGCCTCTGCAAGTGAATCGGTCAGAGGATACAAACTACACGAACCAGTGGGATCATTAAACAAAAATGTGAATGGAGAGAGAAAATAAATAAAAATGTGAATGGAGAGAGAAAACAAATAAAAATGTGAATGGAGAGAGAAAACAAATAAAAATGTGAATGGAGAGAAAAGTCAGTGTTTACATTTTTATTTGTTTTCTCTCTGTTCTACAATTAGATGACGTCAACGTAGTCCAATAGACTGGACACTTGCATTCTTCGCACAAACGTGCTATACTGTTACGTCGTTCATGCTTCTTCTGCTCTTCATGCCAAACAATACATCGTGCACTTCACAGAAAGGACTGTCCTTGAAACCATTTGACGTCATCGATTTCATCGAATGGATTTGAGACCGTCGACACCTTCGAATTGACGTTACACAAGCAATGTGTACTGACCTCGCGCAATCTGTGTCGTTCATCCAGTACATTCTGGTGGTATCAATAGTGTTGGGCCCCATTAACGCGTCCCATTGACACTATGCCTTTTCTGATGTAGATCACGTGACCCATTTGCTCGTCTAAGCTAATGTCACTGGCCAGTGTACCATTAGTTGCGGGTTGGCTAAATGTCCGGATTAAAAAAATAATAATAACGAAACGAAACAACAACAACAACAAAAATGACTGAAATATTTTCCTATCTCCTATAACAAATTCTCTGGCAAGTTTCTTTATGGTTTAGATTAGAATATTGCGTGCAGATGACTTGCGCGCCACGGGTGTCCGATTCATGCTAATCCTATGTGAGCAAAAGTCGAGTGTACCGTTAGTAGGTCAAGGAGAACTGACGGTGTTTTCAGGAGGGCCTACATAAGGACTACACACAACGTACGCATGTATAACATAATTATAGGGTATGCACACTTAGGACACAGTTATTAATTATTATTAAGCGTGTAGTTTAGTATGAATCATGAATGTCACAGTGGTCAAGTAAAATCGACATTTTCTTGCTCTGTTATCGAAAATCTGTCATGTGTTTGTTTGGGTTCTGTTTTGTTTATTTCACTCTAGAATTCGGGAATCGAGTGATTTAAAATTGTTCGGTTGTTAGTGCAATTTATTAATGTATGTGCATCATTTACTTGGTGCCAAGCTGGAATGAGTTAGTGATAGGCTATAATGACGTAACAGTAGTAATGTGGTGACGTAATAGTGAAAGTGTTGGTAGTGACGTAACAACAATGCATAGTGCACTGGTGCGGAAGTGTGCAATTAATGTTAGTCACACAATGTTTGACCCTGAATATGGACTCGGAAATTTGCATAGCCACAAAGGAAGAAAGAAAGACTAAATATATATTATATAGCTATTGTATGTCCTTTCTCTATGGAAGTAATTCTCCGAAGTCAAAACGACAAGAGACACTGAATCTCACACTGCGAGACATGGCTCTCGTCGTTTTGATCTGTTTTAAAATGTGTGCGTGTGTGTGCGCGTGCGCGCGTGTATGCATGCGTGCGTGTGCATGAACCAAAGCAAATTGATACATTAATTTGGCGAGCTGACCACTGTATGCATGATTGTTTGCAGGAATTCTGGGAAGAAGCCATGACGGGAACGATTAAATCATCGCGGATGAAAGAGGGACGGGGTTAAAGGGAAGAAAGAGAGAGGGTGGGTGGGAATAAGATTTAAAGAACTCTCTTTGACATCAGTAGGGCGGACAGAGTATGGGGGTGGGGAATTTTGGATGCGAAGAGAGAGGTCGCGTAATTGGAAATCGATAGTTGTCGTTGTAGTAGTGTGCCTTTCATCAGTAATTCGAACAATCATCGTCTTCACGCGTACGATGATTCATTGCTCGGCTAGCAGGAGAGGGTGGTCGATTTCAGAAGGGGGGAAGGGGGATAAGTGCAGTGCAAATTCGTGAAATGGCCAACAGGGGAAGTAATTACAGGACTGTGTGGCTAAAGGGAGGCGGTCATTGACGACACTGCATTGACTTGAGGTCTTACACAACTGTGGCACTGATTTATTTATAGCATTACTAGCCTGGTAATTAAGGCTGCTCAACCACTACTTAACCAGCCAGTTAATAATGGCCTCACAACCACTATTTAACCAGCCAGTTAATAATGGCCTCACAATCACTACTTAACCAGCCAGTTAATAATGGCCTCACAACCACTGCTTAACCAGCCATTTAATAAAGGCCTCACAGTCACTACTTAACCAGCCAGTTAATAATGGCCTCACAATCACTACTTAACCAGCCATTTAATAAAGGCCTCACAACCACTACTTAACCAGCCAGTTAATAATGGCCTCACAATCACTACTTAACCAGCCAGTTAATAATGGCCTCACAACCACTATTTAACCAGCCAGTTAATAATGGCCTCACAACCACTACTTAACCAGCCAGTTAATAATTGCAGCGCACAACCATTACTTAACCAGCCAGTTAATAATTGCAGCGCACAACCACTAGTTAAACAGACTGGTAATAATCATTCTAATGGCAGCATAACAACTACTTAAACAGACTGGTAATGACAGCGCACAACCACTACCTAACCAGCCAGTTAATAATGGCGTCGTACAACCACTACTTAAAAAGCCAGTTAATAATGGCCGCGCACAACCACTACTTAACTAGCCTGGTAATAATGGCCGCACAATCACTTCTTAACTAGCCTGGTAATAATGGCCTCACAATCACTACTTAACTAGCCTGGTAATAATGGCCACACACAACCACTTTCCAGCCTTGTGATAACGGCCGCGCCCAAAAGGAGCTGTCCCCAGTTTTTGTAAACATATGCTTTTAACCGTCTAACCAGTGAAACATATTTTAAATGGTAAAGCATACTTAAATGGTAGAGCTCGAGAAATGAATAGTCTGGAATGGACGTGACTTTCCAGTCGGGTAACGATGGCCACGGGAGACGAGTAATCCGAGAACCGCGACATGTGATTCATCACCGTGAAAATGAGTCCCCCACTTGTGATGCTGAATAACTTGCAATAAAATGACGCAAGTGGCCGTGACGTAGAAGTAAAGACGATGCAGGAATAATAAACATGATGCAGTAATTAAAACACCGTTCATTACAGGGAGAACGAGTCACAACGATGCAGAAATGATAAACCTGATCATTATACGATAGCGAGTCACAGTGATGTAGTAAGTATAATAAGATCATTACACAGATTGCGAGAGTTAGAACAATTCAGCAGTTATAATACCGATTAATCGCCCTTGATTAGAACGGCTCGCAATCAATGCAGTCACGTAAGCGACTGTGACACGCTAGTCATCGTGATCATCATAAAAATAACCTCAGTGCAATAAAGAAGTCGTGACGTCGCGTCATCACAGTGATAATGAAGGTAAGCAAGGTGCAGGAACTTACACTTACTAAATTGTGACGCTGTATCAGACAGATAAAGAAGCCTTTTCCACGACTCACACCCCCCCCCCAAAAAAAAAAAAAAAAGAAAAAAGAGACGATATTACTTCTAACGGATATTTAACCCCACCCCTACCCACCCCCAATTAAGCAGCTACTCACAATAGCTGTGACAATGTTTCAAATGGATAATTATAAAATATATAAATTTAATAGTTAAATAAAAGCGAGGAGTGAAGCTAGTCAAAAGTTTGTCACACTCTTTGAAACTGATGAAACAGGAAAAATACTGCAGTACTTCACGCAAGTGGACGGCTGTTTAGACTGATAGCGAAGAAATCTCAAGAGAGCGGTGTCTCACAAAATCATAACACTATTAGTGACTTGAATATGAAGGCCGCTAGCCTCAAGCCTGCAATCAAAGGGCAGCTAAAACTGACATAATGTTATTCGAACTGCAACCAGAAGAACGCTGAATCTCACACACTATGGGGCGACATCCGGAATTTAGCGGGACCGAGCAGCTAGCAAATTTCAATATAACTGTACATCGTTTAATTTTCTTTTTATTTCATCTAGAATGACCAAATATGGCGTGGGAATGACATGGATAGCAAATGAACACACGTCACACGTCCTTGACATTATCCTGTATCGCACAACAAAGAATCACAAATTTTGCGGTAATGTTGTCATTTTTTGTTGTTGTTGTTGAGGCAGTTTTAAACGGACATGTTATCCTCGCATTATGTTAAGGAAAGGTTCACAGTAAAAGATTATGCATACCCACACAACAACGATTATAACGGGTATCAAATGTGCATGAAGTGGGATTATTTCCCTTGTCGCTCAAGCTATTCCGATTATCAAATTACTTTTAACAATTTTAAAAATTGTAGTACTTACGGCTATATAAAGAAAGTTTACTTGTTACTTCTATGTCCTCTTTAAAAAAAACAATTATTATTTGAATACGCAGCGCGTTTACTGAGACGTTCATTAAAAGACAAGTTTCATTGCGCAAGAAGAGTGAATCTTATGACGGTATTAGTCTATGTACGCGACACGATGTACGTCACCAATCCCTGTGTAGCACTCAATACGTCATCTTCATCCATGGTGTATATTCTCAATATATTATTCTCTCTTCATGTTCTCTTCGTTAATCCGCACTGATACACACATTCGCACTGACAAATATTAAAATATAAAAAAAAATACACACAAATATTGCACACACATCTGCTCAGACACACACAGACATTACACACATATCTACACTGACACCCACGTCCGCGCTGACACAAAGACATTGCACCCACATCCGAAATGACACACACATACATTACACCCACATCCGCACTGACACACACACATTGCAACCACATCTGCAGTGACACATACCACAGACATTGCACCCACATCCGAAATGACACACACATACATTACACCCACATCCGCACTGACACACACACATTGCAACCACATCCGCAGTGACACATACCACAGATATTGCAATCACATCCGCACTGACACATACCACAGATATTGCACACACATCTGCACTGGAACATACAGACAGTGCATGCGTATCACTGACACAAACATTTACACTACATCCACCATGACACACACACACATATACACATACAAACATGATACACATCGGCACTGACACAAATATACAGGCAAACAAAAATTACACACACTCGCAATGATACGTACACATATACAAATACTACACATATCTGAACTAACAAATACGCAAACATTATGTACACACTTCTTTACTGAAACACACACACACACACACATCTGCATTCATACACACACACACACACACACACACACACACACATGCTTGCACGCAGAAAAATTACGCATTCCTGCGTATACGATAAGATACGTCGTTTCTATCGCGAGTTTTAAGGTCTCTCACGAATCAGTTCCAGGTCTTGTTTACGGGTCGTTGCCCGAGTAACGATCAAGTGCCTATATATTGTCAAAATTTAAATTAAAAGTTGAGAACCTTCATTGTTCTTCGGACGCGCTCCTTTGATTTCCAGCACTGTCTGCCGTACACCGCGACCGCACACACAAACAAACACAAAAGCTCAAGCAGACACAAGCGAGCGCGCTTACAAATCAATAATGGAGGCACGTGCGATTTACGTCAGAGGAATAGCGTCCATAAATATTTTGTCGAGAAACTTTTGGTTAATGACGTAGACCAAATTGATGAAGTGAGTCGTGCTAATTAAACGATGTTTCATCCTGATGAGGACAGATCGCTAAACTAAAACATACCTAGTATGAGATAACTGTCGCTCTCTCTCACACACAAGCACACACTCAGCACGCGCTCTCGCAAGATATTCACAAACGCACATCACAACAGTACTCACGCACACACATAGGTACACATAAATACACAGTCATATGCCAAATACCATGTAAAATTTCAGATCAGAGGGGAGTAATGAAGATGTAGTGAGAACATTTGTGCGTACATTCATGCTCGTTTGTGTGTGCGTATGTGAATTTGGGTGGATGCGTGGAGTGGTAGCAGGGCCATCTGCAACTGGTTGACAGATCATTAATTAAAACTAACAACCCTATCAAACTAATGGAAATGAGTGTTCCTGAAATATGTTAAATTCTGTACGAACTTGGCTGCACAACAAAACACGTTTGCACATAACGCGGACTGAAAAAGAAAGGGGTTTGACCCCCCTCCCCCTTAGACTGAGGTCAGTCTCTCGGGAAAAGATGTTTTATTTTTGTTAGTTCTTTTTAAACAAAGACTGTGCATGCACTGCACATGACATCTTAAAGCAGTATGCACGAACCGTTGACTATAAAAGTAACTAGACTTAAATTTGAAGAAAGGGATAAAGACTGACACACACACTGATGCACTGGCGGAAAAGAATGGCAACATAGATAAACGGTGAATGACTGACAAAATGTAATCGCTTGTTCCCATCAAACACTTGCAAAGAGCAGACGTGCAAGGGTCACATTCTTTCCGAGCCGCAGATATAACGATAACTATTCATTGGTTGTTTAGGCACAAAGGTAAGGTTCAATGGTAACGTTTAAGTAACATTGTTACGAAAGGGCTTGCAAACTTAACCACTGTTCAGAACATTTACAACGGGGGTGGGGTGGGGGTGGAGAGAGAGAGAGAGAGAGAGAGAGAGAGAGAGAGAGAGAGAGAGAGAGAGAGAGAGGTGAGTGTGTATGTGAATGGCCAAAATGCAGCCAGCACCGCAGCGGAATGCTTTCAAAGGTCGACTGGACGATTTCTGGTCAGGATTTCCTCGAACGGAACGGTATATGACTCACCCTCGTCCAAAGAAGAATGAAATTATTTATCTAGCTGTGCTTTTTAGCTTGTCTTTTTCTATGTTTGATATATGAACACGCATTACCATAAATATGACACTGGTTTTGGGATTTGTTTCTACTTTATTTTAGGGTTGAATTGTTTGCAATTGTTTGACAAGAAAATAATTACTGACGAGAAGTCAGTAAGCCAGGGGTTCTTAACCTGGGGTCCATGGATGGGCTTCGGGGGGGGGGGGTCCGTGAAAATAAAATATTCACTATATTTTTTATATTCTGCTTATGTGCATTTTTCTAGGGAGTTGGTCCATAGCTTTCACCAGATTTTTAAAGGCGTCCGTGACTCAGAAAGGTTAAGAACCACTGCCCTAAGCGATAGATGAGTTTAAATTGGCCCGCGGGCCGCGAGTTTGAGACCCCTGGTTTACAGGCTTCACTCAGTCAAACGTGGCGATTCCACCAGCAACAGCTAGGAACTTTTGTTAGTCAACAAGGCACTTCACCAGCAGTACGGAAAGAATCGATGTTACCTGTATTGCCTTTCACCAGCAGTACGGAAAGCATCGATGCTACCTGTGTTGCGTTTCCATAGGCTGAATGTAGAGATTTAATTTTAGCCTATATATGGAGACTTCACAATTAACCCAGTGAAGGGACTTCGTATTTCACCAGCAATGCTCAGGATGTATCCATGCTTGCACAAGTATTTCACCAGCTGTCTGCAGATTGATTTTTGCCTGCATGAGAGTTCACCAGCAACATTGAAGGGATTCAATGTGCCCAAATTTTACCATGACTAATGACCGAATGTGTCAGTCAGTCGTTGAAGTCGTGAACAACACACGGACCCCAAGGACAGAATTCATTACAGGTGACAACTTTAAGGATAAATTCTGCAAACACAAAGATAACGCAGTTTCGATGTTCAAAGCAACAAGAAAATAAAAATGTGTTTCGAATGATTTTGATTCCGGTTATTTTTTTCAATTTTTGTTGACTGCTCTCCTCGCGTCTACTCCTCCCGCGTCCAACAAAATCATCATATCTTATAATTAAAGCAATGCTATCATGTCCTAAAGACGATTAATGTTGTTAATTTGGTCGCGTACTGTGTATTCTGAATAGTAAAAAAGACATATGATATAGTGATCATATAATTTTTCCTTCTACATTTTGTAGATAATCCATAAAAATTAAAAAAAACACGCACCCGTGATAAATTGTACTTTTGGTGCTATTAGTGTACAGCTCATGTCCACAGCCCTGGCCTAGGAAAAAATTAGCATGCTGGGTGGGTGGGGGTTAGGGTTTACATACTTAGAGGTCAGGATCAAAAATGCACCTAAGGCATTAAATAAAACGATTACTAAACGGGAACCAGCAACTCAGTAACATTATCTCACTACGTGACACGCAGATTAAACTGCGAGGATGTGGACACACTAGAGATAAAACTTACTGGATAGAACCCCGCATAACAGGGACTTGGGAGGGAGTTGAGGATAGGTGTGTGTGGGTATGCTGGATTGAGTGTGTGTGTGTGTGTGTGTGTGTGTGTGTGTGTGTGTGTGTGTGTAGGATTGGCCTGACAAGAGAATAATAACGACTATTCAATAAGTATTCAAAACTCTGGGATATTTTTTCTCCCCCCCCCTCTAGTTTTTCCTCTCCCACCCCACCCACTTCTCTCTCCCTCCTTGAAAATTATACACTTAACACTCCGTCGTCATGATATCTCAAGATATGTCACACACTCCTCCCCAACTCCCCGCTACGTAGCTTTTTATCACCACTAGCACACAGTCTGGCATATTTCCAAGCTCTAGAGGTAGGTCATAAGAGTTAGCAAGTATAATGGTTCACAACAGTCAGGTTCCTATTTATTCCTTAACGTATGAATGTGCGGAAAGTGTGTGTGTATGTGTGTGTGTGTTGGGGGGGGGGGGAATAGAGGAGTAGAGAAGAAAAGATAGAAACAAATGAACTTAAATAAATAAAATTAAAAAATAATAAATACTTTTGGTCAGTACCCCACCTGGTTCAACTACAGCATTCCTACAGCATTACCGCCATTCGAATGTCGTGGTGATCACTATCACGTAACGATATTGGTGAACTGTTTTCCCTTACTGTGACATATTTCTTACACTTAGACAAAAATGGGGTCACAACCTTGATCCGAGGAGGATAGGGAGGGGTAGATTGTACAACAATGACTTGCACGTGTCAAACGTTTACGTTCATGAAAGTCTGGAAAGATTGTCATGTCTGCGTGTGAGGCTGCAGAAAGTCTGAACCCTCAAAAAATTCCACTCCACCCAAAGCAAACTAGCACGCGCGCGCGCACACACACACACACACACACACAAACACACACGCACGCAATTCACGTTTACTGGAAAACCACAAAACAAACAAAAGTAACCATACCTACTGGATTCCTATCAGGAATGCTTAAAGAGTTCTTCGAGATGACTGGAGAATGGTGATTTTCTTTTTAAAAGAAGAACAAAAATATAATTGTGCCACGCACAGTTTACCACTAAAAATTTGCCGCAGGACATTGTTAAGGATGTGTTATATTGTACACTTGTAGTGCTAGAAACACAAAAAGTTATATTCTCTTCTTAACAGAAAATTGCAGAAACTATATCACGTGTATTAGTTCCGTGAGCCCTTCAGTTAGGGGCGAGCTGGGTCGTAGGGAGAGTGTTCTTAACAATGAACGACCTACAGGATGAATGTTGCCTCGCATTTTGACGATGAATGGCGTCTCGTGTTTTGACGATGAATAGCAGCATGTGTTTTGATGACCAATGTCGTGTGGTGTTTTGACGAAAGTTGCCTCGCATTTTGACGATAAATGTTGTCTCGTGATTTGACGATGAGTGGTATCTCGTGTTTTAACGATGAATGTTGTCTCGTGTTTTGACGATGAATGGCGTCTTGTGTATTAACGATGAATGGCGCCTCGTGTTTTGACGATGAATAGTAGCATGTGTTTTGATGACGAATGTCGTGTGGTGTTTTAACGACGAATGGCGTCTCGTGTTATTAATGATTAATGTCGTGTTGTGTTAACGATGAATGGCGTCTCGTGCTGTTGATGATTAATGTCGTGTTGTATTAACGATGAATGGCGGTCTCGTGTTGTTGATGATTAATATCGTGTTGTGTTAACGATGAATGGTGTCTCGAGCTTCGACGAAAAATAGTATCCTCGTATATTGTCTATGAATTTTATCTCTTATTTGAGGACGAAGGGTGTCTTGTGTGCTGGGGGTTAAGGGCGAACCCTGATCAGTGTTTTCAAGACTTTCATTCCAATCAGTACCAGATACAAACTTCTGGATTCTGCAGTTCCAAGGAATGGGCGAACAAACATCCTTGCAATAAGCCCTTGTATGCAGCTTTTCTTTTTCTCGAGCTGAGAGAACAGAAATATAATTCTCATTATTACTTAACATTACACAGTATCCCTTTTTTTTTGTGTGCTATTCTGTCTCAGATCTCGTTTGTCTTTATATCTTTGGAACCTAACTCACTCTGAATGCATCTAGAAATTTAATTTTTGTTGTTGGAATAATTGCATGTTTATTTACGAAAAGTCGCTTTCTTGCTATCGGTTTTTCTTTATCACGTAGCGAACGCATGCAGTGAACAAACGCATTAGTGTGAGAAATAACGCTTTCGGACGCTATACCACCTTGTTCAAAAAAATTCCCGTGCCTGCCAGGACTTCTGTCAATAACAGAATGGTCCATGAAATGAGTTCGAGCACCACGATGCACGGTAGTCAAAATTTTGTAAGCGCCCACACCAAAATACACCGTGGGGCGCCAGGTATACAGTGTTACAGCATGGCTTATAATGAGTGACGTATCACATTGTGGGAAATGAGTCTCTGCAAACTGGAACCTGCATTTTGTACAGTTACGTCACCAGTGCGTTGCATTTCGCTCTTCGACAAGGAAAAGTCGCCATCGCAGAGGGTAGGCATGGCATAACGGCCCCGACACTCGCGGATCCGCAGCAAAGAATTCCAACGGTTTTTGATGGAATAAAGTCTGACGTGCACGTCACATGCAACACGCTGACTGCAATTCGAGTCTGCTCTGCTGCAAGAAGTAGAAAAGGAACACAAAAAAAACCCTAATGTACAGTTTATAACAGTACGCATGCGCGCAGACACACACACACACACACACACACACACACACACACACACACACACACACGTACAGAAGAATGCATGTACTAGAAATTGATACGGGCGTTATTCCGACACACATGACAAAGAGGTAAGACTTGTATCTTTTTATTCACCCTGCCTCTAATTCTTCCGTTTAGTTCTTTCTGGTATTGTTTTTCTTGTCTAGTTCTAAGCAAGGTGTCACTGGCTAAAGGTGTTCGTTTTGCCTACTTCTGTCGCTGGGAAATGTGTTCGTTTTGCCCACTTGTGTCGCGCAGTGTGTTCGTTTTGCCCATTTGTGTCACTGGACAATGTGTTCGTTTTGAACACTTGTGTCACTAGGCAATGTTTTCGTTTCGCCCACTTGTATCGCTGGGTTATGTATTCGTTTTGTCTACTTGTGTCAATAGGCAATGTGTTCATTTCGCCCACCTGTGTCGCTGGGCAATGTGTTCATTTCGCCCACCTGTGTCGCTGGGCAATGTGTTCGTTTCGCCCATCTGTGTCAACCGGTGAGGAGTTCGTTTTGCCCGAGCAGTCACGACGCTAATTGCCGTTCAGTCCTCCGGCTTCGGGCATGTGAACAGCATTCCTCCTGACACTATCTGGAACTATGATTCTGAGGTGAAAAGGACTTCACACACGTGACAGTTCTAATCAGGACTGTCCCGTTTCTTCCAAAAAACAGACAATGTTTATTTAGTTCAATGAACGAAGTGTCGAAGGAGGCGTGGCCTTTTCAGTGCGTTTGATTTGTTTGTTAGTATTTATTATTTCATTTGTTTTTATTTTTTACTGCTGAAGCTGAATTCTAGCACTTTGCAATTTTACACGGATTTTACTTGTGTGCACACAGAAACTGGTGAAATAATAAAAATGAAATTAGACCACGGAATGTCTACTGCAACACAAACTCATTTAGTTCCAGATTTGAAGACAAGTTCCTTTCAGCGTCTCCAAAACTTTGCAAACATTGGATGGAAAGTGATTGACCAAAGCTGTCCCATAAAAAGTATTTATGTCTAAACACATACACACCACACACACAAAGACACACACACACACAACACAGATAATGAACTACAAACCGTGGGGCTTCAGTAAGTAATTCCATCGGCACTAAGATCTCCTGCACGCAATGTTCGTTGCTGTCATGAGGAACAGCAAGATGTCCGTGTGCCCTCCGTAAGCAGCTATGTGCAGTGCGCTCCAGCCGTCACGGTTGGCCAGACGCACGTCCGCACCGAACCTTACCAGGAGCTTGACCAGCTCCAGGTTGCCAAGTTGGCAACTTTGATGCAGGGGGGTTTGTCCTTCCGTGTCGAAGACGTTCAGGTTGATTTTGCCTTCTCGCGCTTCCAGCAAGCGCTTCAGGCCCGAGGAGTCGCCGTTCCGGACAGCTTCTCGCAAGGATTTCTGGCACTGTGCCGCCATCTGTGGGCACGATGACGTTGGCAGAGGCATCGGAACTGGCGTGGACGCGGTCGCAGCTGAAGTGGGTGGCGGTGAAGGAGATGGCGTTGGAGTTGTGGCAGCCGTCGTTGAGGATGTGAGAGCGTCGTTGCGAGAAAGCGTCTGAGCGTGGAGAGAGGAGTATGTGGAGGGGATAGTGGGTGGGTGCTGGTGATTGGGGAGGCACGGTTCTGGAGGTGCACAAGAGTCGTTCATGGCACACGGGTCACACGCAACATTGGTTTGCGAAATCAGCTCAGCTTAGAGTGTCGCCTACAGTTCCAAGTTTCAGTAGGTTCTTGAAAGCGTTTTCTTTTCATTAATCTGTCGAAAAAAAAATGTATAACCAAAACGGAAACATAATAACAATGCCTATAACGTTAAAGAAAGCAGGGGGGGGGGGAAGTTTGCCACTAAAGTGAAGTCGGTGTTTCAAAGAATGCAGAGAGAATTGACATCTCTTTGAATTTTAATTAACAAACACGTTTATTTTAGTTAGTCGTAAAGTGCATATTTCTTAGTTATGAAAATTTCAAAATGTCTGCAACATATGTACGTACAATATATTTTACCATTTTGATTCGGGGAAAAATACCACACGCACATTCACACATTTATAAAATTTACATTTTTATCAACGTAATTTCAACACTTTATAGTAAAATCTAGCGTGAATGTTAAATTTCCTTAATTCATGCCATGCATAAAAAATCCAACTACAAAGAGAGGCTTTACAACAAACACATAAACACATAGGCATGCAAATAAACACACACACGTACGCTAGCACAGCACCCACGAGGTATGAGAAGGACTCAATGAGATTAGTTCTCGGGCATACCAGTTGGCAGCTCAGCCTCCCTAACTTTCCACGTCAATAGTCCTCAACGCCTGACAGTCCAGCATACGGATCCAAAATGCAACTGTTGTCGTCTGCTGAACTGAACTGCTTAGCACTCACAAAATGGAGTCAGTAGCTGCTGTCGTAGTTTGTGAAAACGCACTGAGCCCCTTAGCTTTCTACCATGGCTAAACCAGCTCAAACGAGGGAGGGCGAAAGACTGGCTGGGGAAAGGGACTAGGGAGGGTGAATAGCGTGTGGGGAGGGTTGCCGATATGCTCCTGTCTCGCGGGGTGGCCTCTTTTGCCTCTGACTGTGTCTGCCTCCTTCCCTCCGTTAAGTTTCCCTCCCTGTCTCATCTTGCACGCCCTCTCACACAGTGCGTTGTTTTGTTTGTTTTTTTCCCCTTTCTCACTCTCGGGCTCTTTCACTCTGGATATGTCGCTCGCCGGCTTATAATATGTAGCGCTTTCTAGATTGTCGGACCTAAACCTTTTCTCCCCTTAGCCTCCCTCTCTCTCTCTCTCTCTCTCTCTCTCCTCGCAATCTGCAACATTAGCTGGCCTTGCCAATGCTGGGCACCAGCCAATGGCAACTTGCCAAAGGAATTCCCTGATGACCTAATGAGTGTTCTGATTGGCTGTTCTCTACGTAAGGGGGTAAGATGTCCCAGTTTATTCACAAGTGCTGACCGTGGGAATTTTAGCAGGCCATCGGCGCTAAGGGGGGATAAGGAGATGGGAAACACGACGAGGCCTTGCACGGGATTGAAATTAAAGGGGACTGGAAGCATGCGTAACCGTGTTTGGTGTGAAGGTCGAACGAAAACGAGGCAAACTATCTCCGTCGTAAGCAGAGGAAGTGACAGTAAATTCATAAGAGAGGTCTGTCTTGCGAGGCTCTGAACAATTCCAACCTTCACTTTGCTGTAGAGTGTAGAGTGTAAAACAGCCACCACACCAGTCTTTTTGTATCAACGCTTCAGCAAGTGCTGGGCACCCCCACCCAATCAACGAAGGGACTGTACGTTGTATTTAGCAACTCGTAACATGTTATCGGGGCTACCATCGTTGAATGGAGACAGTGAAATTCTACCTCTGCTTGCTCAAGTTAGCACACAGACACCTTTTATGTCTGTGCACGTGTGTTTAAAAGATTTTTGTCTCCATGACTTTCTCAGGAAGCTCATTAGACCCTTTGGTGTTCGGACACCTCGGCAAGAAGACTGTGACAGTTCTGGATCTGTTCCGGATAATATATCGGCACGAAGTCTGTGAAGTAAGATACTTCAGTTCTGGATCTGTTCCGGATAATATATCGGCACACGGACAGAATATCACTCGGCTCAGTCGCACTTCCGGCGGAACTTGACACGAATGTCATAATTTTATTATAACATTGGTCTGCTAGTGACAAGTAACTACGCTGGCCACACCCCTTGATATTTACGACAGTGTTGGTATTTGTGTTGTCGTTAGAGAGGAAGTCTGAAGACTCGATGTTTTTGAAGAATTTTCTTTTTTTAAAGTTTAAGGAACTCTCCAGTGTACATTGCAAATATCCTCTTTGATGACGATGCTTTTTGAGTCGTACATGGTTAACTATATAGTCATGATTTCTTGACAAAATGGGAAAAAAACCAGAAGAAGACAAAATTGATAGCGGAAATAAATTTAGCGAATGAAGCATAACATTTTAAATCATTCATTCTGGTAAACATCTTAATTAATCTCTTAATTAATTACTGTTTAAACAATCCATTAACCAAAGAGGCTTAATTATTGCTACACAACCAAACATATATTAACTTCAGTGCATGTGAAAAATGTCCCCAACTTAGAATTCAAAATTCAAATGTAAAAATCCGTTATTAAGCAGTAGAGCTCAGAATGCAGCTTAACAACTCAGACAAGTCTCTATCCCTACCCTAAGAAAAAAAAGCAATAAACTACATCCACCCAACACCTCAGATCACAGTCAGGAGTCAACTATGTACACTACGCCTGGGCTGTAGAACTGAGAAAACGCAATTTTAGAACACAGCCATATAACTCAACCACAGTCACATGACTCAACTTTAAACCCAAGACGAGGATTTACAACTCAGAAAAGCAATCTTAGTCTGAACACGGCTATAACTCAGAAAAGCAATCTTAGTCTGAACACGGCTATAACTCAGAAAAGCAATCTTAGTCTGAACGCGGCTATAACTCAGAAAAGCAATCTTAGTCTGAACACGGCTATAACTCAGAAAAGCGATCTTAGTCTGAACGCGGCTATAACTCAGAAAAGCAATCTTAGTCTGAACACGGCTATAACTCAGAAAAGTAATCTTAGTCAGAACACGGCTATAGAACTCGGAAAAAATATATCTTAGAACACGGTCACAGAACTCCACAAAACGCAATTTTAATCACAACACGGCTATAGAACTCGGAAAATGCTATCTTTGTCAGAAAATAGCCATATAACTCAACCGCAGAACTCAGAATATAGCTAGAACTCAAAACACAGAACGCAAAGCTCAGAATTCAAATGATATCAAATTGTCTCTGTTCTACTACCTTGTTTTAAGTGCACTGGAAATCAAGACGTGACGTCAGCATGTTTTAGGCTGTTTTACGATTCAGAGCGCTTGTAAAATTTTGTGATATCATGCAGCTCATTTACTATCACGTGACCTTTTCTACATTTTAAAAAATATCAAAACGAAAAGCTTCAGACTTTTGATCTAGTCCTGATTCTTAGACCGAAGAGTGTGTGTGTGTGGGGGGTATAATTCACCGTGAGGGGGTACACGAAGTTGAGAAAGAAATGTCGAAATTTTCTCCATTTGTTGTTGATGTTGCTACTTTCAAGAGAGAAAGTTACAAACTTAGTGAAAAAAAAAAGAGTCAATCGTTCAAGGTTGTGCGCTGACCAATCTTGACCTTTACCTTGATAATTATATTGACACTATGCATTTTCTTGAAACGCTTACTAATCAATTCAGTTTTCAGTGAAAAACCTCTTTTCATTAGACTGGATTCAAACTTGACACCGAAGACGTGGTCCACAGTTAGAAACTCTAACCCACATCAACCGCAATAGTTCTAAACCGGAAATAGGTGTCACCCTGTCTCATAGGTGTTCAATGGTTAGTTCGACATGGAGAGGAAACACGTTTTTAAATCTTTGGATAGCGGACAGTAAAGAATGGATTTAAAAAAAAAAAATGTTGAAGTGTAAAAGTATACACTTTCCATAACAACTGCTACAGTCACGTAATTGGTTCATGGCGATCAGTACATTTAAATGACGTTAGTACTAATGGGTCAAGCCATCATCAAACTTTACCAAGTACCGGCCCTTCCATGCCCGTAAGACACAAGCAGTTACCTACCTTGCTGTGTGACGATTTCCTACAGTTCTTACTCAGTCTGAATCCCGTTCTTGAAAACATTTTTTTTTAAATCGTTAACATTCTTAGAATAAACCCGGATATCTTCATCCCAGTAAAAACAAACAAACAAAACCTATCTTGATTTTTTAGTGTTCAAAATTTCACAACAGCTCATCCTGATTCATTGTTTGCTTTCTTGGCACTAATCCAGTATTCGTATGAAATACTGGAAAATACAAAAATAATTCCACAGGAAAATGAGTAACACTAAATGCACATGTTTAATGCATGACTATTCAAGGACAGTTGAAAGACTACTGAATTATTTAACTGAAACTGTTACCAGCTGATTCTTAGACGGTGATAAAGTGACTGTCATTTAAATAAATAGTCGCCTGCCAGGATTCTTTTGTCTTTATCACCAGCGTTTTCTTGTTCCATACATCAGTCAGCGAAATCAAATCTGGTATTAAACTGTCTTCTTCATTCATTCAATTTTAAATTAATTCAGAGAAGTGGTTGTAAGTGAGTGAATGAGTGAGGGTGTGTGTGTGTGTGTGTGTGTGTGTGTGTTTGTGTTTGTGTTTGTGTTTGTGTGTGTGTGTGTGTGTATTGCGGAGATTAATACCAAGCATCTTGAAGAGAGAAATGCTTTTCTTTTCTGTACGAGAGCATCAGCTATATATTGTAGCGTATAAAATTTTACTTCCTCCTTCCTCATCCCCCCTCACCTTCCTGTTCATTATTGCTGTTGATGAGAGTGTCTCTGAGGTCAGGGACAATTTTGTACTTTGAGTGACAGGCAGTAGGCTTGGCCATGTCACATTATTTCTTTCTCTTGGAAATCTTTGGAAATCTTAGTAAGATGTAAAAACATGTCCACGTGACCAATGTTGGATTGCATGACGCATGCTCACTACTCAATTTCCCACCATCATTACGTAAGTTATTACAACTAGAAATTACCAGAGTTGATTCCTGAAACAGCATGGTGGGGTACCATTCTTTTATTTAATAGAGAATGAATGGGACACTCAACCCATATTGCCTCGAGCCATTAATTTTACTCCATCTTGAGAGATTTCTGTGTATACAGACGCCTGACTGTTTAACACATTTTTACGTTCCGTATTGGTTCAGCTATTATTGGCTTCCATTATACCGTACTGGTTCAGCTTTTATTGGCTTCCATTATACGTATTAGCTATTATTGGCTTCCATTATACCGTATTGGTTCAGCTATTATTGGCTTCCATTATACCGTATTGATTCAGCTATTATTGGCTTCCATTATACCGTATTGGTTCAGTTATTATTGGCTTCCATTATACCGTATTGGTTCAGCTATTATTGGCTTCCATTATATCGTATTGATTCAGCTATTATTGGCTTCCATTATACCGTATTGATTCAGCTATTATTGGCTTCCATTATACCGTATTGATTCAGCTATTATTGGCTTCCATTATACCCTATATTATATAGACCAAGCTGTCAGTTACTCATCCTAACAGGAACGATATTCTCTATGAAACTACAATTGTTCTGAAGAAATATCCCCCACCCACTGACCCAGCAGAATAATGCCCTGCAATCTATATTTGGAGAGTGCAAAGTTGTTGACTCATCAGCTTGTTCTCATTCAGTAGACTTAACTTTTACATTCCATAGCTTTGGTTATTGTGTTAGTTCCTTGGATCGGCATCATGGAGTAGCATTATTTATTTATTTTTTTTTGCGGGGTGCCTTTTGCAGAGCTTAGTTGGTGGGTCCTTTGATGCTTCAAACAAAAACATAAGCTGTTGCATACAATATAGATATTTTTGCAATTGCACAATCCAATGCTCAGCATATCTAATGTACCCAGTGCACCATTACTTCATTTTCGTTTTCATATCTTTAGTCAGCCGTGGGTTTCAAGAAAAAAACGTTCTCTTTCCATGGCATGGCGTGAACGTAAAGAAACGTTCTCTTTCCATGGCATGGCGTGAACGTAAAGAAACGTTCTCTTTCCATGGCATGGCGTGAACGTATAGAAACGTTTAAGCGGTTTGCTAGCTGACTGTGTCACCTTGGCGATGTGGTGCGCATTGGGTGGTGTTAGTGAGAGGTGTGAAGGCCTGGAAGACACCGAACAACTTATGTGGTCTTGTTCTGCAGAACTTCATTCTGACGCTGGAAAGAGTGCGTACCGATCTTGTTCTGAACAACTTCATTCTGACATTGGGCACTAGGCGTAGTTGGCCTTTGATGAATTACTGAAAGCTGTCAGCTGGTTTCACCTAATCTCACAAGGTGGAAGAGAAATTCCAGCACTCTTCCAATGGGTCGCTGGCCTCCTCCCCCC
The DNA here is from genome assembly GCA_028829895.1 of Sinotaia quadrata. NCBI lineage: Eukaryota > Metazoa > Mollusca > Gastropoda > Architaenioglossa > Viviparidae > Sinotaia > Sinotaia quadrata. Next base: position 120,081,451 of record CM054180.1, read on the forward strand.
CCCCCCTACGCCCCTCTCCGGAAGGCCATTAGAGTGCAAAACAGATGGGCATATACAAAATGCGTCAAAGAAACCATGAAAACAAACAAATGACATATCGTGTGTGTCAAAAGTGTCAAATCGAGCTCGCACACCACTAAGAACTGGTGGTACCAACTGCCTAAAGTCATACATAGTATGCAAAGACACATCCAATTTTACTGTGCCCACACACTGCGGGGAGGGAGAGGGAGCAGCATTGCCCTCACCTCTCCCATTATTAGACACCGTGACTACTGCTCAATTCTCTGATGTTATTCAACAGTCTGATGTTGTTCAACTCTTGATGTTATTCAACAGTCTGGTGTTGTTCAACTCTTGATGTTATTCAACAGTCTGGTGTTGTTCAACTGTCTGGTGTTGTTCAACTGTCTGATGTTGTTCAACTGTCTGGTGTTGTTCAACTGTCTGATGTTGTTCAACTGTCTGGTGTTGTTCAACTCTCTGATGTTATTCAACTGTCTGATGTTGTTCAACAGTCTGGTGTTGTTCAACTCTCTGATGTTATTCGACTGTCTGATGTTGTTCAACAGTCTGATGTTGTTCAACTGTCTGATGTTATTCAACAGCCTGATGTTGTTCAACTCTCTGATGTTATTCAACTGTCTGATGTTGTTCAACTGTCTGATGTTATTCAACTCTCTGATGTTATTCGACTGTCTGATGTTCAACTTTCTGATGTCGTTCAACTCTCTGATGTTATTCAACAGTCTGATGTTGTTCAACTGTCTGATGTTGTTCAACTGTCTGATGTTATTCAACAGTCTGATGTTGTTCAACTCTCTGATGTTATTCGACTGTCTGATGTTCAACTTTCTGATGTCGTTCAACTCTCCGATGTTATCCAACTCTCTGATGTTGTTGAACTCTGATTTTATTCAACTCTCTGCAGCAGTCTCCGTCACTCGTATCAGTGTGAAAACTAAGAACAATAGTTTTAAAGTGTGAAAAATAAGAACAATAGTTTGCCTAATGTCGACAACGTTTGTTCTGATTGATTCTATACGACTGTTTCTGTTCATGCCAGTAAAAGCAATAGAAAAGATTAGAATAATAAAATTTATTCCGATAGCTATTGCAAAATTACAACGCGAATTTGTTACCACATTCCCCCCCCCCCTCCCTACGCTATTACGATTCGTTAATTAAAATCTAATCGAAATTAACGGATAGTTTTTTGTTGGAGGTTGTGTGTGTGTGAGTGTGTGTAAGTGTATGTAAGCGTCCGTGAGTTGTTTGTGTATATGTGTGTGGAGGACATAGACATGAAGCAAACGTGAAAGAATATCGTCATGTACGGATGTAAGGTTCGTCTTCCGAAATATATCAGAGATTTCCATACTCTCAGCATACTGATAAATACATGTAACAACTGTAAGTTACGACTGTTGGAAATTTTAGCCTCAGTTGGGGGGGGGGGGGGGGTTTGTCGCCCACAGTGACGTTCTCTTCTTTGCAGGTAAAGCGTTGGGTGACGGAAAGGATATAACCCAATGATGACCCGCATGATATGGGACACTGACAGAATTGGGACGACCTTTTCACCCAAACCGAATACGTCTTCACGGCGGCCGGAAAAAATTGCTAAAAGTAACTAATTAAAGACTTAAAACACAAATGCTCAAGCACTTCAAATCACTTAATTGTAGTTTTCTTCTTCAGTGCAGATTATAAATTAGCAGCATAAATGTTATTTACAATTAAATTTTATGTGCTGATTAACTTATCATGGCAGATTAAAAGTTATTTACAGATTAATTATTATTGACAGATTCTTGTATTAATTGTTATTGGCAGATTATATATTTTTCACATATTAAATGGTACTGGCAGATTATATATTTTTCACATATTAAATGGTACTGGCAGATTATATATTATTCACAGATTAATTGTATTTGGTTGATTAAATTTTGTTTACAAATTAAAATGTAAATTACAGTTTAATGCTCTTTACAGTAAAATTACTAGTTACAAGTTATTTAGCAATACATATTAATTGTTACAATGTAATCACAGATGAATGATAATTTACAGATTTACAATTATTGATACATTATTATTTAAGATAAATTATTTTTTTTACAGGTTAATTATTATGGACAAGCAGCGTTCGCACTTTATTTGTCGTCGTTGGCATTTTATGGCAATTTTATTTATAGTTTCTTTCCTGCTGTTCAAGAAATTAATAGATAAGTGCAGCTGCTGTCTGCGCAGAGTTATCTCAACCCCCTTCCGAATATATTATTAATAATAAGTGGGGACAGGAATGTGAATTAGAGCAGTGCAAACTTATCTTGATAACTAAATGTCATCCAGCACTTAGACACGTTAAGTGGTTAAGTATAACAGTTTCAAGCCCTTGAGAGGCCGGGTTCTATAGGTGTCACTTGATGTTCAGCTACAGAGGACCGTTTCCAGAGTAAGACAATCATACGGAACACTTCTAAAAGGGATCAGGCATATAATCAGTTTGACCTGATTACGTAAGAAAATGGGGTCGTATCAGACATGAAGAACGCGTGTTTATATATTCCTCAATCCAGACACACACACACACACACACACACACACACACACACACACACAAAGGGGACATCAGATATTTAACAAACTCATATCATTGGCTAGTTTTACCTACTCACGCACGTTTTAATAAATAGTCTGTGGATTTGGAAGCTCAAATCGAGCTGAATATGCGGTTTTTTAGTCAAACTTTTTCTATTTCTTAAGGAAAAAGAAAAAGAAATGTTTCTTGCAAGCAGTAAGCTGGAACGTCATCATCAGTTAAATTCATTTCAGGCGCATGTCATAAAGTAATTTCCGGAATTATAAGAAATTTAAAAAATGCATCAAATAGATATTCTTTATTTTAAAAAAAAATATTTTCAACTCCTTTTTCAACTGTGACGCACTTTTGCAAGTGAACACCAAAGAATGTCATCTCTGATGCAAGCGCTATTCATGAATACAGAAACTGAAGTCTGATGAAGAAATCAAAGCAGGTGAGGTCTCTCAAAGCTCAGCGTACTCCCTGAGAAAAAAGAGAAAGGACGCAGGTGTAGGTATAATAAAAATTAACCACCTCTACCACCACCACCACCACCACCAGCCAATGAAAAAAAAAATGCCGAATAGGTATCACTCACGTTCAAGCGTCTCAAAACCACAGAATAAGGCGTTCTCTTTAAGAAATCACTCACACATGGAGAGGAAGTCAGTATTGTCTTTCAATGTCAGTTGTTACGACCATTTTGTCATGCGCACTGGTGCATTCTGTATATCACACCTCTTGACTGGAAAACTGCTTCGCGTCGGGACGAAACACGATCAACAAGGTCACATGATCTCCAGTGAACTATATCATCTCGCTGTCATCTCAGGTCAAAAGTGCAGTCAACTCAACTTGATTCAATAGCGAGACAACTCTTTAGTTTCTTCCGGCCATTCGAGAACAGTGGGACTGAGCTCCACTACATATGGAGAGGACAGAAGGGCAGACTCGCTTTCGTCAAAAGTCCGCCATATTGAAAAAAACCGAAGCACTTTAGCTCTATGGTAACTGCGTGTTGGGCATCGATCGTTTTCGACATATTTATACCCAAATTTACGAATCTATAATTCAATAAATATAATTAAATTTACAACACAATATAAACAAACAAGAAGGGAAAAGATCATCAGGCCTATCACTTCAAATATTAAATATCAATGAAATGTAAATGTGTAAAGCGATAGCCTTTGTGACAGAGTCAAGATAAAATCATAACTTGAACTCTTAACCTATTTCTTATTTTCAAATCTGTTATTTTCTTATTTTTGGACTCAATACTTTGTTAGAGCAAGTAACCGTCATGCTCTAGTAAACACGCCTATTCAAAGGTAGGGAGAGAACTCACTCCAGTTATGCAACAATCGGACATAGCTGATTTGTAGGTCGAATCAAGCGTCACCACGTGATCGATTCGCGCCGTAAATTCTTATACCTCTTTAAATACGCCGATCGCGCGCCAAAGCGCGAAAGCGGTGGAAGCCGGAAGCGCCCCCTACACTCCATCCATCCATCGCGCGCCATCGCATTTATTCACGAGGAACAGCAGACTGATGCAAGCGTCTCAGCCATCTGAATTCCGTGAATCAGTACGAAAACCCGCCGTCAGACCTATTGGCTGTATAAGAGAAAGTAACACATCGATTTCTTAGATTATTTGACATAATCTTGTGAGAATTTATGTATATAATTTATTGCAGAAAATTATATTGTTGCAATCTCCTCCAAACACGTGGCTTGATAGAAGTGGGGCTAAGTCGAGATGTTACATTGTATAAATTAATTTGTAAACTTGAAACCCTTTTAATTTATAAAGTAACTGATTTTTGTTCGCAGAACGTCTGTGCACGTTTGTGAAATTCTTATTGGCAATTTAAATTCATTTTTGCATATATTTTATTATTGTAAATTGTAAAGTGCACATGCGTGATTTTGAATTGTAAACTTTATTCTTTTTATGTGAATTCCATTGTGGAAAGTAAATACCTTGGGAATTCATTTGAACATTAATTGTAAATGCACGTGTGGACCACATTGTATCTTTATTCGTAAATATTTAAATATATTTGTAAAGACACAATAGGTCGAGGAATAATCTATGCTATTTGTCAAACCACGTGCGTTGGATTGCGAAACTGTAAGCAATCGCTCATAGGAATTTATTCATTTCCAGAGCGGGTTCAGGTTCTTTTATCCTTCGTACTTCTACGTTGTCGTTCTTGCTTTGGTAGTCGTCGTAAACTTCACCACAAGTGAATGCTTGAAGGTTGTTCCAAACTGTGTGGGCAACTGGCATAATCTGAAATCCAGCGAGAGAGTGAACTGATGAGACGTTATTTACCAAGTTAGCTGTGAGTCCAAGAACCAGCTGAATTGTTGGAGGACCATGTGCTACCTAACGACGCCATATTGATAAAGAGCTAAGTGATAAGTCCAATGCTCTTGAACACTATAATTATATCACAATCTGAGAAAAATCTAACTGACTTTTAGTACGCACTCAATAGCATAGTTTAGGAGACCGGATGTCGTCTATTTTTGATTAATCCTTGTTATTGCTTAAACAGTATTAAACTTCTTTATTCCTTGTTAAAGCAATTATTCGTAGTTAATTTCTTGTGCAAATAGACTAAAAGGTTTGGGTGGGGGCGAATGAGTCGGAAGGAAAGATTGGATGCATAATTAATTATGATTGTTTTAACGTTCCCAAACCGTGCTTTGTACGCAAGTTTGTCTGCCTGTAAATTTGTCTGACTTAGACTACCAGTAGCGAATTTTATTGAGACTGAAGGATAAACTTGAGCAACCAGTCTGTTCAGAATAGGAGAGTGAATTTATTTAATTTAAATTCTAAAATTTCTGAAGTAGGGTCTTTAAACAAATACTGGATAAGTAACAGCCTTGTAGAATAATGATAATAAATCTGTTTAATTTATCCCCCCAAAATTGTTCTAATTATAATTGAGAATTTTGATCTTTACCCATTCACACAATATTATGATTAAGATATGCTAAGTGTGCCAAAAACAAGGCCTGCAATTTAAATGAAATGAGAGTTACCTCACTCATGCAAAATTGCTTGTCACAAATAGTTTGTTCTTTCAATAAAATTGTTTTATCTGCTGAACCACGTGTTAGCTAAATATTCTGTTAAAATAAAGTACATGCACACATTTGTAATGTGGTGACCCTAGTATCTAATAGCCATTCAAATGCATCAATACAGAATTATTTTCAGTCTGTAAACTGTAAACCACTTCTACATATACCAATCTAATACTTTATACAAATGTCTGGGATTTTCTCTAATGTGATTTCCCCCTGCATTAATACATGCTACAGTGTGATACAACAGTAATTATGACATTAATTATGCTTTCAGTAATTATGATATTAATTATGCTTTCAGTAATTATGACACTAATTATGCTTTCAGTAATTATGATATTAATTATGCTTTCAGTAATTAAGATATTAATTGTGCTTTCAGTAATTATGACATTAATTATGTTTTCAGTAATTATGATATTAATTATGCTTTCAGTAATTATGATATTAATTATGCTTTCAGCTTGCACTGACAAAGTTAAAAGAACATGCTAATTTTTGTGAAAAAGTATTATGAGGGGAAATTGTATATAGTATATTTGTTTTTATAAATTTTCATGCACCTTCACTCTCTCTCTCTCACATATGTTCTTGAGAACAACACACTCTGTATAATTTATATAAATATATTTGTAAGTGTAATTATATGTTAGCGTATTTTATTAATAATGAATGCTTCTCAGCACACTGTATACAGCATTGTTGTTTTCAACGACTGTTTAACTTTAACTGTACTAAAACTTTCAATAGTGACAGAGAAAACGCCTTCACACACATATGCACGTACGCACACACACACACATATGCGCACACAGACATATGCACGCATACACACACACACACACACACACACACACACACACACACATCCAGACCTGTGGAGAGTGGGTGCAACCGGTACATTGTTTCGTGGCCCATGGAGCTCTAAGGGGGGCCATGAAGGGGAAAATTTACAAAATCTTTACCAAACCCCAAATTTTTTTTAAAGAAAAACAATATTGGATATATACTTCATACTTTGTGTGCCTAGGAAAGCCGCCTTGCGGTCTTGTTTGACATAACCTATGAAAAATTACATGTGTGTTGAAGAAGTTTGTATAAGTGCCCACACACCTTCTTTGTACCGGGGCCCGGACTTTCTCTCGGGGGGCCTGTATATATCAGTGGGTAAAGATTGTGTAGTATGTACCTTGATTTTGAAAAACAAAATAATAAGCCTGAAATGCAAACAAATTAAAACACAAAAAAAAAGTGATTGAAATTTTTTTCAACAATGATGTTTTTAAATGTGATGTATACTATCGTTGACCATAATTTAATAATTGATTGTTTGTAAATATAATGTTGTAAATTAATATTTTTAAGAATGTTTATTATAAGGATTTAAAATATAAAAGACTCTATCATTACCAATCAGAGAGATTATTATAATAAATGTCTAATAAAATGAATTAAATATGATAACATAGGTTACAATGTTAAGTAAGGCATATTTTTAAAATAATGAATGCTTTCCAACTTGTAGTCTTCAGCATTGTTATGTTAGGTCGGTATTCTCAAAATGGTCGCACTGAAACTTCCGTTAGTGACACATCGTCAGCGCTTGCTATCTTTTTGATTGATTGAGTGAGTGTAGGGGGCGCTTCCGGGCTTCCGCCGCTTTCGCGCTGGGTGAGGGGACTTGCTATCTTTGGATGTCCTCTCTATATATAGCTCATGGAATAGTCAGACAAGGACTTCGAAGCAGAAGAGGAAAGGGGGTGTTGGCAAGGGAGGTAAAGATTGGACTGGGATGAAGGGTGGATTGTCCATCTCAAAGAATGATTCTCTCTCTCTCTCTCTCTCTCTCTCTCACACACACACACACACACACACACACACACACACACACATACACACACATTTCTCAACACCTTGTCTTTTCGAGATGGCTGGAAACTAGTGTGGAAACTAGGGAGATTTTCAGATCACGTCACGGCAGATCCCACTTATACGCGCTCTTCTGAAAATTGATTGTCACCAGAAGGGCTTCAACAACCCTTCAGATAGAGGCACGACAGTAAGGAAGTTTAAATCGAAGATTGTTCTCGTCTGCACTACAGTTTCGACGCACCACTAAAGTAGTCAGTCGGGCGGTTTGCGCAGAAATTACGACACAAACCTCTTTCTCAAGTGATCAGGGTTCGATCCTCACTCTACTATGGCATTTCAGCGGTCACTAGCTTACGGGTAGTGGATTTAGTGTCTGGTCCGTCGAGATGAACCATAAATCTGGCTCTGTACGCGGTACCGCGCGCACACTGTAAAGATCCAGTCGTTGTTTAAAATTGGAAAATAAGGCCATTTGCTTGCAGGCAGGCAAAATTTGCATGTAGAAAATTCAGTAAGCGCCCCTTCACACCCTCATCCTCTCCTCCACCATTCCATTTCATGTTCATAATTCTCTCCCTTGGCATTTTGCATCCGTCTGCAAAATCATCGACAGTTGGAAGCAGACGTAAAATCATTTTACAATCAAGCAAATGAATGCGCGACACATAAGCGTGATGTCAACTATATCTGCCTTGTATTTTTATTTAAGTACACGTATCAAGTTATCAATCACAGACAGTAAAAATACCCGTACATGTCTACTTTTTGTGTGTCATATTTCTGCCGCGAAATAGTGCCCTGGAGTTAACCCTAAACGCGTTTCGTACAATTAAAAAAAAAAAATGCGGCGAGGGGAGGGGGAGTTAAGTTTGCCCCCAAAATGAAGTTAAAAATGTACATAATTTTAAAACTTAAAAATTGGAATCTATTTGCTATTCAGTTAATTTTGTTATTCTGGCCATTTTTTTTCCTTATTACTATTTTTTTGATCGTAGGCGGAAGTATTTGCCACACTCGACAATTGCGGCAGGATTCTTTTCAAAAGCACATTATATTCATTATAATTATTCCTCATGGAGACGGAGAGTCGGATGTCGCACTAGCGCAATGGTGCGGATTGACCCCATTTCGAGCATAAGACTGTTAAAGAGCCGTTAAAGGGAATTAACGATGCTGTTCTAGGTGTTAGAATTCACAGTTTCGCACAAGCACACACGCACGCATGCACGGACGTACGCAACACTCTACCACCTCCATTATTTCAGTGCCGACAATGGATTCTATATTTATATCTTATAAAGCCGTTGCACACAAACATTTGTTTCACAAGAAATCTGAGTCTGAAGACGGTTTGAGTGTGGCTGATGTTGCAGACTGAGGACTAACACCAAGGACGTGCAAATTGTCGTCGTTCGTTAATGAGTGCTAGATGAGGCCGGGAATTCTCAACCTGTCTCACAATCAGTTTGTGGGCGTCATTTTCGAAGTTCACTCAGACCCCTGCCACTCAATCCTAATCCTTGAAACTGTCGAAATTATTTCAGCTATAGCATTTATTTTCTCTTACAGATTTTGTCTATTGCTTGCTGTCCATAGTATGCATGTCTGGCCTTTAGGGTATGCATATCCATTAATGACGAGTGACGTCATTTTATTTCTATGATTTCAATTTTCATTTGTTGTAAGTGCAAAACTGTATTAAAAATGGCATTTCTTTCTTTCTTTATTACAAGTGAAATGCTAGATCAAATGTGATCTGTTGTTAGCAGGGGTCATTACAGATAATATATGATGATAGGGTTACTTTTTTTGTAAGATAAGGTTTGGACTACGGTTCCCGTTTCCACCTGTTGTCAACAATGCGTGAGTCATTTTGTGTGTAAGTTTGATGTATAAAGAATCATGGGAATGCGGATGGATAATTGTAAAATTATATAGCCATGTGTCCATAATTATTTACATTGTAGTGCTCTGATAATTATTTAATTTCTTCTTAAAGTATTTAAAGCTATAATTGTTCTTAAAATATCGTTGTGGGTCTCTAATAGGAGTGTAAATATAGATAAATTCTTCTGTTGCTATATATTTCCAACAGTAAGAGGAAATTACTGGATTAAATACCTCTTAGAGTTTAGCAATACAAGCTTTATGCTAGTGATAAAATATTATATAAAACCAGGACGTTTACCCGAGTGTAAAAAGTAGATTTTTGACCTTTAACTCAAAATTATTTTTCTAAGTAGTTAGGTCAAGTTTTACAGAGTTCATAACCAACCAACGTTAGACATCAATGATGCCATTTCTAGAAATTTACACTTCCGTTGCTCAAGGTCGAAAGATTTGAACTCACCAATCAATCAATGCACACAACTAGGAGTAACAATTACTTGATCGTCACGAAATCATTAGTTGGAGGTTCTCAATGGCCTAATTATTTATGACTGTTGTGGTCAAATTTGAGGGAACTATCTCTGGTAGATACCTCCTGTCACCCACGCTTTCACTGTCTTGGACAATGTCTCGGAGGAAAAGTAAGTTGAAAAATTACATCTTTCCCAGTTATTTATTGTACGTTTCTATTGAAAGATGCCCTTCTGGAAACAACCTTGTAAGAAATAAACCACTTCCAATTCAGCTCAGATTAATAACACTCCAGGCATTTAGATCTATGACCTTCGTGATGTAATAAGCTGCACGTGAATTCAAACACTTCATAAAACCGACGGTTCCATGTCTTCTGTGTTAATTCTAATTGTATGTGTATTCAGAATTCATGCTCAATGAAATTATTATTAAATAAGTGTATGTAGGAGATCATGAATATAGATTATGGAAGGGTGCATGAAGAAGTATATGAGGGAATCTTTCCTGTCTTCTTCTGTCTCTCTGGTATGAGAGTGAAGAATGAAAGAGAATGGCTTTAAAAGTTGAAAGAAAGATAGAACGTTAGATAGATAGATAGATAGATAGATAGATAAATAGATAGATAGATAGATAGATAGATAGATAGATAGATAGATAGATTGTGAGATGCCAACGCCACCTAAATAATGGTTATTATTATTATTAATTGATTAATCATCCATAACTAATTACAAGTGATGATAATCTTAATTTATGTTATTAATAATTCTCCAGCAGACACCACTCGTCTAACTCACTTGGCGGATATGCGGGCTCTATAAACGTTTTCTCTTTTCCACAACCTTAAAGACAAACATTTACCGTCACACAATGTACCGTATGTGGAAAACTTCCTCTTGAAGGATAAGGAAAATCCGTCTTTAATCTATATTTAGCAAGCGCCCTTCGAACCACTTTCTTCTATAACATAACGTTATCAATATGAGTAAGAAGGTCAATAAATTTAACAATAAATTTATTAAATCAATAATCAAATGTACAAATCACAGATACAATGAGAAACATTGATGAATGACATTGATATTTCCATGAAATCACATATGAATAATTTTTGTACTACACAATCTGATATCCCCAAAACTGCAATTCAACAATTCCATACAAATCACATGATAGTACTTATCAGAGAACAGAAATTAAGTTATTAGAGATAAGCAATAATAGTATGTAACCTGATTTAGGAGCTGTCTCAATAGTCTTTTGCATGCTTTTTGTAGCAAAGACACAAGTTTATTTTTCGTCGCTATTATGTCAGTTCCACATGTTTCTCTCACAGGATTGTAGGACACTGATTCACTGCTATTCTCTCAAGGTTAATTAAGGTGCCTTTGCCATATTTGGCTCCCTCACACAGAAATGCAATTGTAGCAATTTCTGGTAACTTCTTCATACTAGGGCATGTCCATCTGGATGCTTTGTGTAGACCAAACGTGTTCATCAGCTTCAGATCATTAGAGCTGGCAAATTCTAGGAGCCTTAAGCCTTTGTCTTACAATGGCATCCTCTCCTATTTTAGCATTCCAGTCTCCTTGCAGCACATGAATGTCTTTCTTTGTGGTCTGGTCCAAGACTTCTTGCAGTTGATCATAGAATATTTCTTCATGACTGTCACAAGTGGGGTTAGTCGGTGTGAAGCTGGCTCGAGCTTATGATCTTAAAATAGGCCTCTGTTTATCTCACTGCCTTTCTCACTTTTAATCTCTGTTTATCTCACTGGATGTCATTCTCAATTTTAGTTTGTCCGTGTTTCTTACTGTTTTTCTCTTTCTCAATTTTAGTCTCTGTTTATCTCACTGCCTTTCTCACTTTTAATCTCTGTTTCTCTCAGTTTGGATGTCATTCTCAATTTTAGTCTCTCTGTGTTTCTTATTGTTTTTCTCTTTCTCACTTTTAATCTCTGTTTCTCTCACAGTTGGCCTGTCTTTCTCAATTTCCCTCTCTAATTATCTCTCACTGCATGACAGTCTGTCTCAATTTCTGTCTTTCGGTTTTCTTTGTCTGTCTCTACGACTGTTACTCTCGGTTAAATCTCTCTTTCTATTTCTTTCTCTCCATCATTGACTTCTTCTTCTCTCTCTCTCTCTCTCTCTCTCTCTCTCTCTCTCTCTCTCTCTCTCTCTCTCTCTCTCTCTCTCTCTCTCTCACACACACTATCTATATCTTTGCCTCTGATCTCTTTCTCCCTATCTCCCCATCTTGTCACCATTTTATTTTTTTTTAAATGTGTCAGTGCACGTGATACTATTCAAATCTACACTGCATTGGAGAAATGGAAATACCTAATAAATGGCAGACCTCTCAATCTAGTACAGCTTTTATTCTTTCAGCACAATCTTAAATTTATGCGCGCGCACACACAAAAGAAAAATGGAGCAAAAGTTTATTTTTAAACATTATTTTGCTAAAGAAAGACAACTCCCATTGTTGCAGAACGAGCTCGTGGTGAATGCTCTCACTTTCTGTGCCCACTCCCCCCCCCCACCCGGGCGGTTGGCACGTGTCAGTATGGCGATGTCCTTTGTTGACCGTGACAATGACGTGCACAAGGCGATTGTTCTATTAAAAAAAATTACAGACGTGATTGATAGGAGTTAACGTCTTGAAAATCGGCGGCGCTGATTTACGGAAATCGTTTATTGTTCTTCAGTATTCTTCCGTGTGGATTCGGGCGTGCTTTATTGGTGCGTGCATGCGTGCGCGCGTGTTGGTTGCATATAAAAAAGAGGTACACTGTGCTAATCTGGTAGTTTTTCTTCAAATAACTGTGTATCATACTTTATTTAGCACAACAGTGTTTGCATTTTTTACAATAATGTATTTGCACAGAGCTGCATTGCTTTGCAAATTGCGTTTGTACAAAACTGCATTGCTTTGCAGATTGCATTTGTATAGAACTGCATTGCTTTGTAAACTGTATTTGTACAGAACTGTATTGCTTTGCAAATTGCGTTTGTATAGAACTGCATTGCTTTGCACAAACTGTATTTGTACAGAAATAGTATTGTATAATGTGTTTTTGTATTGTGTTGCATTGTGTATTTGTATATAAAAAATGTTTTTTTGTGTGGCTATACATATTTGTATTGTATTATGTATTTGTTCAGAAATGGGATCGCTTTACTCTATGTTTGTACAGATTTATTGTAATGTTTTACTTGTTTGTATTAACTTATATTGTATGCTGTGCACAGATTTGCATACTTTGGAAGCCAAATTGCTGCTTATGGTCTGAAAAATCATATTTCCTTTACTCACTTATTCTTGAGACAGGTATCATTGTTATTGTAGAGTATACATTCATTCTTCACTGTTGACTTGGAAGGAAACCATTTTCATCTAATTGCAATCAACTATTTATCATATGGGGACAGTCAAAAATATGCATTTGAATTACAGGACAGGTGAGAAGCCATTGCTTGCTTCTATCTGCTGCCGGTACAGCCAAAAGTAGACAACAGGGACGTCAGGAAAAGTGTTGAAGGGAGAGGGGGGGGGGTTGTAAGACCATAAGTGAATAGTTGCTAATTTAGGGGAGGGGGGTTGTAATCAAACTAAAACTTGCACTGACAACCTCAGCTGCATATCAGAGAGCTGGTATTGTAGATTGATTTTACATGTTTTAAATAGAATGTTTCTAGATTTTGCAATTTTCTTAATTATAATTATTTGTGAATAGGAACGTTACATATATTCATTCTTTTACAAAGATGTTCGAGTGGCATAAGCAAGTAGTCTATTAGAAAATTTACATTGGTGTAACTTGTAAAGTGCACATACTGTAGAGCGCTATTTCTTCCTTGGGAAATTGTGAAACTCTAATTCTGAGAATGACGTATTCCCTTATTCATACATATAATTAAATAGTGAAGTAGAGGACCATTACTTTTGAATTGTAATGATGAACTGTTTAATTTTCTGGAAAGTTGATTTGTTTGTTGTCCTTGTACGACAGCTGATGTCGTTGTAATCTATAATAATGACGGATTCTTTAGACAACGGTTGCAAAAACAGCGGCCCGAGACAGGGCTCTATGCGGCCCCCGGAGGACTTTTGGATGTTACCATTATTACGAATGTAAAGCACATTATTTCATTATTTGTGTGTTTGTTTCTTTTACTGAGCTAACCATGTGGCGGCCCTCCACGCACTATCAATTGGAAATTTGGCCATCTGGCCTAAAAAGTTTGTGCACCCCCTGCTTTAGACTATAAAGTGGCTAATAATAGTACGTTAATGTTGGTTTGATTGAAAGTAACAATGATACAGGATGTATATTGAGATTACCCTTGATTTAGAGTAATGATATTGTAAGAACCGCATAAACCTCTCACTATTGCCACAAAACTTGTAAATGAAGATTAAACTATTAGATTGCAGGGGCTGTTGTTATCCTCTCGTCAACTTAGAAGAATGGGTCTGGGACCCAGATTCCTAATCTAGGAGTACAATTGGTTATGTAGCCTTGAGCTAGAAAGGGGTGTGTGTGTTGATATGACACCATGCGGCTTCATCATCACTATCTATCACTACGGATGATCCAGATGGGGCGAGAGGAATAAAGGATCTAGAACTCTTGTGCAATAAATGTCAAACTAATGATCCAGATGGGTCAAAAGGAATAAAGGGCCCAGAACTCTTGTGCAATAAATGACAAACTAATGATCCAGACGGGTCAAAAGGAATAAAGGACCCAGAACTCTTGTGCAATAAATGACAAACTAATGATCCAGATGGGTCAAAAGAAATAAAGGGCCCAGAACTCTTGTGCAATAAATGACAAACTAATGATCCAGATGGGTCAAAAGGAATAAAGAACCCAGAACTCTTGTGCAATAAATGACAAACTAATGATCCAGATGGGTCAAAAGGAATAAAGGGCCCAGAACTCTTGTGCAATAAATGACAAACTAATATGGGAATAGTGTGAAAGTTATACGCGTGATTGCTTTTAACTTGTAAATTTCATTTGATTACTTTTGTCTTTAAATTATCATCGATCCCAGTAAACATTCAGAAATATGAATACATTTTTAGTCTATTATTCAGAAATTTTATCATCAAATGTTGTTCCTCATTGCTGACACAACATGCATTAATCCGTTAAATTGAATGGTTTGGCAAGCACTTTATTTTGTCAGCACATTCTGTGACATAAGTTAAAATTTGGTGAGCACTCTACAAACAAACATGTCTGTCAGCAATCTTTGTAGATCCCATTTGAAAGCATATTGCGATTGGTCAATTTTTCCTTATTTCATATTCGCATACCAAGCGAGTGAGTAGCCCTTTATATAATTTTGCCTTTCTAAATCCGAAACTGGATGTGGATTGGTTTAATATAATCAAAAAATAAGTCTCAGCAAAATCACAAAACTGTTGCAGAATCTATCTGTCTATCCATCTATCTATCTATCTATCTATCTATCTATCTATCTATCTATCTATCTATCTATCTATCTATCTATCTATCTATCTATCTATCTATCTGTGAGTCACATGCAACAAAGTGGACAGTCTGTGGCATTCACTCCCTTGTTATGGGCCAATGCATAGAAGGCATTCCCACTAACCCACATTAAAATATTCGTGATTTTGCTAAAATCAAATCAGCCACAATCAGAGTACAATACTTGAGACAAAATCTATAGGCGATCAAGAAAAAAAATAGTCCAAGATATCCTGACTCAAAGGCCGAGATAATCTGTATTAAAGCAAGATTTCTTGTGTCATACGTCGATATATTACTGTTTACAGGCCGAGATATCTCAAGCCATAGACCAAGATATTACGAGTCAAAGGATTATAGCATCCCAAGTTACAGCCAAGTTACGAGTCAAAGGATTATAGCATCCCAAGTTACAGCCAAGTTACGAGTCAAAGGATTATAGCATCCCAAGTTACAGCCAAGTTACGAGTCAAAGGATTATAGCATCCCAAGTTACAGACAAAGATACCTCGAGCCACTGGTCTATAACGTCCCAAGTTATAAGATTACTAAGATTTCCCGAGTCATAGATTTTCACATCTTAATTTATAGATTAAGATATCCCTAGACGAGGCATTTAACATCACACGTTATAGACTAAGATATCCCTAGTCATAGGCTTTAAACATCCCAAGTTATAGACTAAGATATCCCTATCACATACCAAAATACTTCAAATCGTAAGCCCAAAATGCCCCGAGTCACAGACCAAGATACCCCCGGTCATTAACCGATATACTTTGAGCCAGAGACCGAGAAACGTGCACCCCAAGTCGAGACCGAGACAACCCGACCTGCACCCGAGACTTTAACAACATTGCCTATGACCACCAGTTGCTGATGAATATTCATGAGTGCTGGATTCAGTCTAGACGAAATAAAAAAGTTCTTTTCTGTCTACGACTACGACGAGGTCGAGCAGGCAATTTCCATGTATTATTAGAAGTATTATGTTGGTGAGTTTTTTTTTTTAAAGCTTTAAAAACTGTCTGCAGCATTCTTTCATAGCAATTCGTTGATCTTTTTCGAATTGTTACAATAAATTGCGTAAGGAAAGCGCGTTCAGAGAGAAAGAAGGAAAGAAAGAAATAAAAGGTTGATCTGTATTTGTGTGTATGTGAGAGAGAGGGAGAGAATGAGAGAGAGTATATGAGAGCTAGGGGAAGAGAGTGAGTGAGAAAGTGTGTGTGAGAGAGAGATAGTGAAAGAAACTTTGAGAGATAGACTAAAAGAGAAAGTCAGAAAAAGTGAGATGTGAGAAAGAGACAGACAGACAGTCTGAGGGGGAGAGAGTTACAGACAGATATGGACTAATACTACAAGACAGATAGACATGGCGAGTACTTCTGTGTTGTGCGTGCGTGCGTGCGTGCGTGCGTGCGTGCGTGCGTGCGTGCGTGCGTGCGTGCGTGCGTGCGTGCGTGCGTGCGTGTGTGTGTGTGTGTGTGTGTGTACGTGTAGGTGTGTGCATGTGTTTATGTGTGTGCGCAATGTGCGTGCGTTTGTGTATGAGAAAAAGGGACACAGAAACAAAACATAGCAGAGTAAGAAGTGAATGGCGAAAATAAAATCAGACTACATCACTTTTCGAATTCTAAATTAATCTGAATTCTTACTGGCTGTATTTACTAGATAATTGCCAACA
The DNA here is from genome assembly GCA_028829895.1 of Sinotaia quadrata. NCBI lineage: Eukaryota > Metazoa > Mollusca > Gastropoda > Architaenioglossa > Viviparidae > Sinotaia > Sinotaia quadrata. Next base: position 120,098,575 of record CM054180.1, read on the forward strand.
TAATGCCTAGCTTAAGATTTTAATAAAATCAAATTCATTATCAAGAAAAAATATTATATCTCTCTCAGCTAAAAACAATCACCATAAAAAAATGTATATATATAATGAGAGGTTTGCTCGCCATTTTATATGTGAAATGGTTAGACCATTCACGGGTTAACTTCTGTCCCGGCCTAACTGCGGAGGCAAGTGTAACCTCTAGATACAGATAGCCCCTGAATAAATTAAAATCTAGAGTCTAGAGACTGTCTGCAGTGCGTTCATAGACAGTGCAGAAGTGAATAAGTTAGGGCGTGATTACTATTTTTCTTCAAAATCTAACAGGTGAAATCAATCCAACTCTCAGAATAATTCGCAGATCAGTAGTTCCTATTTGCTTTGTAAATAATACCCTGGGTACGACTAGAATGCTTCAAGTAATCTGTATCATGTCGCCAATTCCCCTTGGTGTTGGGGATGATTTGTAGTAGGGATTGAGGTAAGGGCTGGGGGAAGTGCATATGTGTGTGCGTGTGCGTGTGCGTGCGTGCGTGCGTGCGTGTGTGTGTGTGTGTGTGTGTGTGTGTGTGTCTGGATTCAGATCAGCGGAAGACTAAAATTCACTTTCGTAGTTAGCGCCATAAATCTTGCTTCTCCACGAATACGCCTCGTTATAGTGTAATGAGATATTTTTTTACTCACCTCCACCCCGATCACTTACCCCTTTTAAAAAAAAAATAAATAAACGTTCCTAGTGCCTCTGTTAAAAGTGAATTATATCTTAAAGGCCTGAAGTGTGTGCGGAGTGTAGGAAGTACTTGTATATTCAGGAAAGATTTAAATTATGACAGTGTGAAGAGTGTATTTGTACGTGCGTTTTTGTGTGTCTGTATGTGTGTGTGCAAATAATAAGATGGTGATAGTGAAACACTAAGCAGGTACAAGATGGTGGTGGTGAAACACTAAACAGACACTAAGATTTTGATGGTGAAACACAAAACAAGTAGGCAAAGATGGTATGGTGAAACCACTAAAAATGATGGTGGTGGTAAAAACTCGATTTGTCAGTAGTTCTGTGTGGCGCCATGTATGCGATGCAACGCTCACCTTGACGCATGTTTGTGTGGAAAAAAAAATTCATTGCCCCGAAGAACAACCCTCATCACAGCCATCAGGTGATGGAACTTGGAATGCGAAATTAATTAGTGGAACATGCATTTTCTCCATTACTTTAACGCCGGAAATGACGCACAGAAAAGTGAACAGATAGAAAGTAGACCTTAGCGAAAAATACTTAGGATGCTAATTCAATTAAAATCTGTACATAGAGACATTTGACGTGTCTTGTAACACCTTGAAATTATAACTTAAGCTACTAATCATACTTATTCAGCTCTTGTTTATTATTACTAATTATTGTTTTTATTTATTTATTTCTATTTTTTATTTTCTTGTTTACTTCTTCGAGTCGAATGTTAAGTGCAGTATTCTGACATGCAATATCAGTGTAGAAATGTAACTTATTATTTTGATGGAGTAGCGTTGGTAATTCATTGCGGGTGTAATGGCGAACCAAACTGCTAGTCTGACGTCACATTTCTGTATGCACAACTACACATGGAGGCCATAAATACCATTTGAAGGAACATTAAGACTGTAGTCAAGATCATATGAAGACCGGCGCACACCACCAATAAACGCATGCAATTTGGGGTGTAGCGTTAAAGGAATCCCGTAACTAGATTCTGCATCAATACCACCACGTGCCATCCTGCCTTGGTTCTACTCATCCGGATGTAGAGGCTAGGAGAAGACGGTTAAAGATCAAGATCCTTCCGTGTCCCGAAAGAAGAGTTGGCATATACTCTCATCCACGACTATTCCAAACAGTTCTAGTATTCTCACAATCAGGTGCAACTTTGGTTGATTCGCGGGTTTTTATTTTTTTTATTGTTTGTTGGGGGGTTTCCTTCTGCGTCTATTGTTTGCTCTGATTTCACATACTTCCCTTAATACAACCTTTATCATGCTCTCTTTCATGCATCAGAGAAGACTAAGAATAAAAACAAACAAGAAACGGTCTTGAGTATTAGAAAAGTATAGAATCATACACGCAAAAAAAAAAAGGATTAACAGGGTGGCCCAAAAGTAGGTTTACAGTTATTAAACTACCTTTTATATGGACATGCTTAATGTTGAAGGAAGACATTTTGAGCATCAGAGAGATTAAATTGTTTATGTTTATGTTTATGTTAACAGGTATAACGAATTTCCCGCTGTTCTAGTGTCGAATTTGCAAATAAATAGTCTACGTGATAACTGTAAACCTACTTTTGGGCCACCCTGTATAAAAAAATTAAATCTACAACATTGAAAAAAAAAGTCCATACACCTCAATCAAGATATAATTTCATTTAATGCTCTTGTATTTCTCATAAGTATCCTGCATTTTAAAATTATTACAGCCATACCATTCCTTACTCGAATGCAATTTGTCTTTTGTGACAGCTCCAAGTGAGAGGTTAGTTTACTGGTAGCCCTCCACTATGAGGAGTCGATGCGATAAGTGCAAAGGGGCTTTTAACACAAGTGCTCTTGTTTCCAATTACAGTCTCTCTTTTCTCTTTTCTCTCTCTCTTTTCTTTCTCTCTTTTCCTCTCTCTCTTTTCTCTCTTTTCCTCTCTCTCTTCTGTCTTTTCTCTCTCTCTCTTCTGTCTTTTCTCTCTTTTCCTCTCTCTCTCTTCTCTCTTTTCCTCTCTCATTTCTCTCATTTCCTTTCTCTCTTTTCCTCTCTCTCTCTTCTCTCTTTTCTCTCTTTTCCTCGCTCTCCTTTCTCTCTCTCTTCTCTCTTCTCACTTTTCTCTCTTTTCCTCTCTCTCTCTCATTTCTCTTTCGCTCTTTTCCTCTCTCTCACTTCTCTTTTCTCTCTTTTCCTCTCTCTCTCTTTTCTCTCATTTCCTCTCCCTCTTTCTCTTTCTTATCAAAGAAATGATAGTGAAATAGAGAATAAGAATAAAAAATAAGAACACGGAGAGAAGAACAAATAAAAGGAAGAATAAAAATTAAACAGGAAGAACAACAAGAATGAAAACAATAAGAACAAGCATATAAAGAAAGTCAAGAAAAAAATAGAAGACGAATAAAACGAGCAGAAAGAATATCAAGTGAATAGAGAAGAGGAAACAAAAGAAGAAAGAAATACAAGAAGAATGACAACAAGAACAGGAAAAAAAAGAAGAAATATAAAAATAAGAAAAATAAGAACAAGATGAAGGAAAAAAAGAAGCTGAATAAGAAAGAACAACAAAGGAAAAAGAGCAAGAAAACCCAGAAGCAGAAATAAGAAATACAAAGAACAACAAGAAACAAAAAAGGAAACAATTAACATATAAAAGAAGAACAAGGAAGAAGAATAACAGCAATCAGAAATTAAGAAGCAACATATGGCGAAAATAATATGTGGCAAATGACAAACGAGGAAAGACCAACTTCCCTTACCCACCCACATCGAAAGTACCACCCACGTCACCCAAGATATTGCATTGGAGTACTCCTGGATATGAGTTGCACGGAAAGTCACGCAGCAACTCATTACCACCAACCCCACACACATCAATCCACCACCCCACCCACTACAAACAAGGCAAAAATTTAGCGGGAAAAAAGAAAAAGACGGTGTCAACTTACAACTCAGCCTGTTTCCGGGTACGATCATCTATGCCAGCCTACAGGGTTACTGACACTTTCCAAGCACAAGTTTTGACTGCATTTAGCTCAAACTGTTTCCGGGTACGATCTTCCAAGGCAGTCTACAAGGGTACTGACACATTTCAAGCACTAGTTTTGACTGCATTTAGCTCAAACTGTTTCCGGGTACGATCTTCCAAAGCAGTCTACAAGGGTACTGACATATCTCAAGCACTAGTTTTGACTGCATTCAGCTCAAACTGTTTCAGGGTACGATCATCCAAGACAGCCTACAATGGTACTGACACATTTCAGGCACTAGTTTTAAGCTCCACCTGTTTCCGTGTACGATCTTCTATGCCAGCCTTCATGGGTACTGACGTGTTTCAAGCACTAGTTATGATTGCATTAGCTTAGGCATGGTCTACAAAATAATGTTGACAATTTTATATTTTCTTTTGTCTGTGTGCGTGTGTTGTAGCAAGGTATATTGTAAAATATATCGTGTAAAATGTCAATAATATATAATAAGGATGTATACCTGATATATGCAAAGAGCAGAGGCATCAATACAGGTTTATAAAAAATTCATAAGGTGAAAATAACTAGGATATTTTTATAAAATTATAGCAATAACAATTTTAAACGATTTCGTTTTTCGCTCTCAAAAGAGAGCATTGCACGGAAAGATAGGCACAGTCCTGTGGTTGATAGGAGATTAGTTTTAGTTCCCCACCCCCAGCCCGTTAGCAGTTCGTTCTCAAAAACAGAGGCAACGTTCACACTTGAGAAAGCTTGCTGCTCATCTTGTGATGGATGTGAACGTTTAGCGCATACGTCACTGTTATTTTGTCTGCTCGCTGCTTCCAGGAACAACAGTGAATAGTTTTCTTCAACATCTGCTGGAAATACAGCGACTAAAGCATTGGTCGGACCGCACAACAATTTCGCATGTGAACAATTAATTATATGTCTACAAGGTTAATGAATTATTCATAGATATAGTTTCTAACACACTTTGATTTGTGCATGTGTCTTCATATTCGATTTTAATTTGTATCCATTTTTTGTGGAGAAATAGAAATGTGCATATACAACAAATGTAAAATGTCAACAAATCGAATTGTTCAGTGCAGCACTCAGCAGCAAGTGATCCAAGCAATCTGAGATTGTGGACCCGTTCAGTTCAATTGCTGACTTGAAGAAAGAGTCCTTACTTGCACTGTTGTATGACCGCGAGCTTCAACCTGCCTATACCAAGTTCCATAATACTTAAGGGAAGTTTGAAGTCTCTTATATTAATAGTTTCTTTGGTGAAATGTGCGACACACCCAGGTTCGATCACTACATCGCTACCCTCAAACGTTGCCCGTTGTGTATTTGGGTGGTGGTGGTGATGGTAAGGGGAGAGAACATGACTAATGACATTTTTCTTTCTTCGCCCCCCCCCCCCCATTGAAGGGAGCCTGCTTGCTGCAGATTACGAGACTCGCCGTCATCAATAAAACCGAAGTCACGTGTCTTTGGTGATGTCGCTGTCTCTAATTTCTACGACGTGTACCAGGAGCTTCCGGGTAAGACTTGAATTATATTCCCCACCCCCCCCCCCCTTGTTTTTGAAGAGAAACAAGGAATCAAATGTCATTTACCTTTTCTCACCTTATTTTGACGGGTGAGGGTTGTTATCAAAATCAAGGGAAGGTAATTAAAAATAAAAAAGAGAAACACTAAGAGACTGCACTGTGTAGCTACGTGTGTGTGTGTTGGGAGCGAGCGAGAGAGTAAAAGAATATCTTTGTATCGTCGCTACACGTTTAGATCCGTTAAGCTGAATGAACGTGCTCCTTCCCATTAGAAACTTCTGCTATGGGCGTTGGCTTACATGGTGCCACTCATAAAGTCGGCCAAGCTTGTAGAGCTTGGGCCATGGTGCAATTTACCTACGACAAGATCCCCGAACTCACTTCTTACCTTTCTTTCATAATCAAGGCACTCTGAGATAGGGAGGCGGACCCGAAAGGCTGACAAACAGTAATTTCCTTGGAGACGTCACCAGAGCCTCTTTTATCGTTGCGTCTAATAGTACTTAAATTACACCGCAGGCAAGGCAGCAAGGGACGCCACTCTAATTAACTTGATTTACCGATAAAGAAGGGTTCGGATATCAAATTGCTCATTAACATGAAATGTGATTATACACATTAATTTATATGCACAAGACTTCTATCTATCTATTTGTCCGTCTGTCTATCTATCGTGCCTTAATTCTATCTCTAACAACAACAAACTAAGGTGTAATAAAGAATAGTCTTATTGCTAACTATCCCTATCTCTAAAAATAACTAGAGTGCAATAAAGATTACTTTCAGACAATTAATGAAAGAAACAATACAATGTTTGAGGGTGTCAACGACCCCGCACTATTATGCATTAGCACTAAGGCACTAACCGTCTCGAACAATCACACACTATGGTGCATTAGCACTAGCAGTTCCAGAATCTAGCACACTGATGCTAAATATCCCACACTATAGTTGAGTACTTTTAACGATCCAAGATCTTGTTGACTAATACTAAATATCCCACACTATAGTTGAGTATTTTTAACGATCCAAGATCTTGTTGACTAATGCTAAATATCCCACACTATAGTTGAGTACTTTTAACGATCCAAGATCTTGTTGACTAATCTAAATATCTCACACTATAGTTGAGTACTTTTAACGATCCAAGATCTTGCTGACTAATGCTAAATATCCCACACTGTAGTAGAGTAGTGCTAAAGTTCACAGACTGTTATACTAGAGTGGTAGTAAATATCCCTGGCTAGTGCAACTGGTACAGTGGCACGCACATTATTATATAAAATATTAACTATTTATGTTTAATGTGACAAATATATTAATTAGTATCTTCTTCGTATTCCCCATCTTTCCTACTAAGAAAATTCACAAACTCGCGCACGCATACCACATATATTTATAGACACGCATAATACACACACACACACATACACACGCACACACACACACACACACACACACACACACACACACACACACACACACACACACTACCACCGCCACTAAATAAAAACGAGACCAGCAACATTTGGACTCGTCTATACCGAGTTTAATTTATTGTTATATTTAAATATATTAAAACAAATTGAATTAAAATGTTAGCCATCAGAGCCCAAAATACGTTGCTATATTTAAATATATTTAAACTGAATTAAAACGTTAGCCATCAGAGCACAAATACGTTGCTCACAAACAAACAAGCAAAACAGCTAAAAAGGTGTTTAGACCTTTAAAATTTATGGCAGTTCATTAGAACAATAAACGTTTGCTAGCAACATTTCTCCTGTTAATACAATTACTTCTTCATTACTTCTTTCTTTGTCTTTCACTGTTCGGTAAAGAAGCTGTTTCATTCAACCACAGTCATACACACACATCACACACATACACACACATGCATACATACATGCACGCGCGCACAACATTAACACCCACATTACACAAACACATGCAATCACATACATTGCAGTCAGGTACATGCACACACACACATTGCACAGTCAGGTACATGCACGCACACACATTGCACAGTCAGACACATGCAATCTCACGCATTGCACAGTCAGGCACATGAACTCACGTACATTGCACAGTCGGGTACATGTAATCACACATTGTACAGTCAGGCACATGCAATCACACAATTACACAGTCAGGTTCATGCAATTACACACATTGCACAGTCAGGCACATGCGATCACACACATTGCACAGTCAGGCATATACAATCACACATTCGATTGTGACCCAACCACGATGTGAGATCTTAATGGATTGGTTATGCTTCCAAACATTTTTTCGTAAAATTTTAAAACAAAAATTATTATTTCAAGAAAACCTAGTCTTTTGTTGTTATTAAACGCTAGATGCACTTTGTGAAGTAAAACATATTTTCCTTTACGAACTTTGCCGAAGTTTGCTTCGGACGTTTTCGGAAACGCGTAAGCTCGCGATGTCAAAAGGGTCGAAGGAAAGTCGTGACGAGCAGTATGTATATGAGGAAGGTGTAAGCGATAACGAGGAGGTATCTCGAATGTTATAAAATAAAAAGATTATTCCTGTGTGATGAAACAGAAAAATGAGAATGGTTTAGAAAATTCGGACACATTGACAACAGGGTTGTAAGTCAATATCAGTGGAAGTAGAAGATAGATAGATCTAGTTCGACAATAATCACAACTAACATTTCCGATTAAGCTATTTGAATGCTAGGCAAGTAGATCTATTAGAAAGTAGACCTAGGTAGTTCAGCCCACCTGCTAATAAATAATGGCTAACTTTCGCTATATAAACATTTTTTTTTTAAAGCTGTTTGATTTTTAGTTTGTCAAATTCGTATGATGTGCATATTAGCCATTGATATAAAGAATACAAGGAAATTTTGTGGTGATGTAAAAAAGGAATTATTACTAATAAAATACATATTAATAAAATATTTAAATAAAGCAACCAATATACACAATATATTTTTTAAGTAAATATTTATGAAAATAATAAACTAATTAATAGTATAAAATTAATACATTAATTATGATGCAAAATTTAAATTAAAAATTTACAGATCAAGACATTCTTAAGATATGGACAGAATACTGCTCAGACCTATACAACCACAGATCTACAGGGGACCGAAGCATATTCAACACCCCACCAGTGACCAACACTGACAACTACCCCATCCTCTGAGCAAAAGTAGAGACTGCACTGAAATAATTGAAAAAATAGAGAAGGCAGCGAGAGTAGACAACATCCCTGCAGACCTAGTCCAAGAAGGGAGAGAAACAATGATAAGCGCCCTAATAACAATCTGCAATAAGATCTGGCAGACAGGGGAATGGCCAACACCATGGACTCAGTCGCTCATAATAACTCTCCACCAAAAAGGCGATTTACAGCAATGTCAGAATTATCGTATGATCAGTCTTTTATGCCACCCAAGCAAAGTCATGCTAAAGATCATATTAAACAGATTGAAGCTGCTGGCAGAGGAATCATAGCTGAAGAACAGACAGGCTTCGGACCACGGCAAAGCACAAGTGAACAGATCTTTAACCTGACATTACTATGTGAGAAGTACCTTCAGCACCAACAAAACCTCTATCATGTCTTTGTAGATTGTAAGAAGGTATTTGACAGGGTGTGGCATGCAGCCCTTTGGTCCACCATGAAGCTGTACAACATCAATGCCAACATGATCAAAGTCATAGAAAGCCTTTACTGCAAGACCACCAGTGCAATCTGCTTCAACGGCCATATAGGAGATTGGTTCAAGACAACAATGGGAGTCAGACAAGGATGCTTGCTTTCACCTACTCTCTTCAACATCTTCCTTGAAAGAATCATGACAGATGCTCTGGAAGACCATGAAGGAACTGTCAGTATTGGAGGCAAAACAATAACGAATTTACGCTTTGCAGATGACATTGATGGTTTTGCAGGAAATGAAGAGGAGCTAGGTCATTTGGTAGCAAAACTGGACAGGACAGCGACTGCTTTTGGTATGGAAATCAGTGTTGAGAAGACCAAATTGATAACCAACAACACCAGTGGTATTGGCAATGACATCATGAATGGTGATCAGAAACTGGAAACAGTTAATAAATTCAAGTACTTAGGAGCCATCATGACAGATGAGGGATCAAAACCAGATATACTGTCCAGGATTGCTGACAGCAATAGCAATGGCTGAAGACAGTTTGGAAAGACAGAAACATCTCACTCAGCTCAAAAGATCAGACTGATGTGCTCCTTGGTTGTATCTGTGTTATTATATGCATATTAGTCATGGACCCTCACAGCAGATCTTGAAAGGAGGATACAAGCTACTGAAATAAGATGCTTTCAAAGGTTGCTTGGCATTTCGTATAGGGATCATGTCACGAATGAGGAAATGGGAAACAGAATTAGTCAGGCCATTGAACCCTATGAAGAGCTATTGGTCATTGTGGAAAAACGGAAAATGAAATGTTATGGGCATGTCACATGATCAACAGGGCTTGCCAAGACAATCATGAAAGGTACTGTTTGAGGAGGGTGAAGGAGAAGAAGACAGATGAAAAGATGTGAGGATAACATCTCAGAGTGGACAGGACTGAAACTGAGCAATACAGTAAGATTATCAGAGAACAGAATGGAATGGAGGAAGCTGGTTGTCATATCATCAGTGGTGCCCCAACAGTTGGCAAGACTCAGGGATAGATAGATAGATAGATAGATAGATAGACAGACAGACAGACAGGCAGACAGACAGACAGACAGACTGACAGACAGATAGATAGATAGATAGTGTGAAAGTAATTATTTCTTATCACTGATGGATTAACAAAAGCTCTTATTTTATGATCTATTTAATCCACCTGTTGACAGGGATTTTGTCCTTTGCAGGCAGAGTGACTAAGTCAAGCATTTATAAACCAATAATTCATTATTTACTGAATACCAAGAGAGTGAATACCAAGAACCTAAAATTATTATAATTATTAATATTTGCAGGAGGATAACATTTAGAAACAGAGAATAATTAGTGAATTATTGGTTTCTAGGGCTTGACTTAATCCCTCCGACTGCAAAAGGAAGACCCCGTCGACAACGAACAAATCTCTTTCACACGTTGCTTACACAAATGTTAACGAAAACTTCATCACTCCAGAGATGTTCAAGTAATTCCTGCGAAATGTAAAAATAAAATAGAAAGAAATAATTGGGGGAGGGGGAGTTCAAGGTCAGGCTGCTAAAAAGGGACAATTTCCAGTAACCTGTAAGTTAACTGTTAATTGATTTAGTCGAGAATGCAGTCAAACGAATGTCACTTTTGACTGTGCCTGAAGGACTTGTCACGAGCTGTGGACTTATTTCTCCCGCCATCTTAGTTTTTGCTCCGTGGGAATTTTTAATTTAGCTAATCTGTATGCAAGCGCGTGAGAAGATGTAGGCTAGTGCTGGCCGATGAGGTCGTGAATTATTTTAGATTTTAAAAGAAGTATACTTTGCAAACGGGATTTTAAAAAAACAACAATTGTTTGTCTATTTATTTAAACAACATTATTTATTATGTAGCAACAGTTAGAGTTTCCTATTTTATTGTTTGTGTTGGTTATAGACGTACATAAGCATAGACACACATTTTTTTTTCTCTTTCTCTCTCTCATATAAAATATGTACTATTATTAAGCAACACCTCTTTTTATTTCTGTTATTTTCGAGGTGAAGATTGTAGTACATTTCTTTGTTAGTGAAGCGGTCTTAATTTTCCGCGTGTTAAAATGTCCTTCTAAACCGGAAGACGGGTTACAAAAGGGAAGAAAGAGAATAAACACTGAAGAAAACTTATGGAGTACAACGTAGGAAATAGGAAATTAATTTTATTGTAATGGATAAGAATATAGCTCATACATTCGCAATCTTTTTTGTGAAAGGTAACTCTTCATAAGAAAGAAATAATTTTCATTATTTTACTTTGAAATATTTCCTCTATACCCACCCCAACACACTCTTCTTGTTCCGCTTGAACTGCACTGCCAAAGGGTGGGGTGGGTGGGTGTATGACTTGCTTTTGCGTCCTTAAAACGAGAAAAACTAACTGGTATCTTGATCACGTGATCTTTCCAGTGTTCCCTGGGGAACTTTGAAAGTCCAGATAGGGCAGGTCAGTTCCTTATTTGCTATTATTTATTAGCCTTTTGTTACCTCCTTTCCACCAGCCTCCAACCAAGTCTCAACCATATTTTGATTAACATACAAAGATACGGACAAACACTTCCCCCAGTAAACGGGTCATGGAGCGGATTATGTCCCCTTTGCTCGCAGCGTGGGAGAGATATTCAAGAAGCGTGTCAGTGGGAAGACTACACATTGTGGAAAAGTCTCGCGTCTCTGCTTGACTGTCGCCTTTCCTTTCAAAAGTTTCTCACGGGTTAGACCCCAACTACCTTGACCTCCGACCTCCTTTTCCGTAAGCTAGCATCAGACGCGCGCACAACCCTGTCAGGGCCTCAAATTCACTCTCAGTATTCGTTCGAAGAGTACGAAAATGAGGGGGTTGAAATGAAAAGGGCCGATACTTTGCGCGGCTCGGTTAATTGACACCTTAGGCCCCGCCCAATTTCACGCACCAGAAGTAAGGGACTGAGAACTACTATGGCCAGATCTAGTCGTTGAGTTTGCCAGAGTTACAGATCAAAATTACGTCATCTGATTGCGCTGGTCTTAATGATACTTAGTTCTAGAGAAATGGGATGATAATGGATTTCTGCGTAGCATGTGTGTTTGTATTTGAGTATTAAAATCCGGGTAAAAGGGCTTTACCCGTCTTTCGCGAAGTGAATTAGGAGTGAACAATCGTATGGGTATTTGAATAAAAGTTACGGTATTCAGAGGAAATACTGACTTATTTAATAAAGTTTACTCTTTTAATTGCTTGTTTCTCTGCCCTTTATCCCCAAAGCTGAAATGTCTTTTGGACAAATTTGTTGTAGGTCTTTAAGGTGAGCTTTTGAGCACTCAGAGTTAGCTCCCTCTATTGTCTGACGAAGTGTTTCACAATCTTTAAGTAGTGTGTGCATGCATGATGTGTATATATTATTTTGTGTATGCGCGATCGCACGGGATTTTGTGTGCAAGTGTATGAAATAACGCACAGTTCAATGTTTGTATATATGTACAGCATTGCTGGCATTATATCTTAGCTACTGGTCCTCCGAATGTCTTCATCTGAATGCGCTAGCTCTATCAAGTTTCGACATATTTACATATTTAATTCTTTCTCACTTTTTTGCTTGTCTTTATCTGTTCTCGAAGGAAAAGAGTCTAGTCTCTAGAACAACATATACGTGATTCAGCTGTAAAGATGTCGTTCAAACAAATTAAAATCACCTGAAAGTTACTACCGTCGCTGTTGACTACTGCAAAATGAAACGGGATTTCGTCAATAGCTTCTCTGTCCAAAAGCAAGCGTGTATGTAGCTGGATAGACATGAACTCGTGACCTTTAGGAATTAATAGTCTCATTAATTTCATTACTATTATGAATCCTCAGTATAATGTAAAGAGCTCTCTGAACAAATTTTATACTATTCGAATTTTTTTTTAATTGACATTAGGCAGGAAGCAGCGCGAGAAAAGAAAGAGTGCAGCTACTGCTGATCATCACGGATCGCTTCCGTGTCCACGAGATGATAGCTACCTGGTCGCTGTCCAGTCAATATAAGGAGTGCAAGTACTGCTGATCATCACAATATAAGGAGTGCAAATACTGCTGATCATCACAATATAAGGAGTGCAAATACTGCTGATCATCACAATTCTTCAACAGCCGTGATCTTAACCAGCTTATAATGTCGCTCATATGAACCATAACTCAAATAACCACAACAGTGTCACAGAGCTCAAACAAACTATCTCTTGCAACACTACACAGTCATGATTATGAACGATATACACTATAAAAATATTCACTATTTGTAACCAGAGTACTGTCTTATTTATTTCTCTTTAAATATATTTTACTATTGATACTTAGACCACTTGTGTTGGTGTGGCTCACTTACATGTTATATGTTGTAGTCTGTCACATGTAATTAATTAATATACCTGTTTCTACATATCAGGCAGCTCAGAGCTATCTTCTTGACTATCACTCGTCATTTCTACATTACCAATCTTCTTTCTTTCTGTGGCGCTATAATACGTTCTGCCTATAATGTTGTGGAAAAGAGAAAACATTTACAGTACTCGTACATCCACCAAGTAAAAGAGACGAGTTGTGTCTTCTGGAGAATTATTAATAACATAGATTAAGAATATCATCACTTGTAATTGGTTATAATAATAATAACCAATAACAGGCGTGGCGTGGTGTTATAGTTACCTTTAACCGTATTGCTATACATTTCACTTAGGATATTAGATTGTATGATGACCAAATACATAAGAGTATTCTGTCAGGGAACACATGTGGACAAATTCTTTTACTGGTAGATTCCACCCTCATTTCTGAAGTTGACTCTCCACAAGTGTTGAGCTGTGCTGCAAATGCCAAAGTGGAATGACCCACTGGCCAGAGGCCACGGTTCTACTTACCGCATGTGCCTCTGCTGCAGCAAACCACTAGAAACAATGTCAGGCGCATCCTGATATAAGTAAGCCATAAAATCAACAGATGTACAACATCTCATAGATTCTCTCATACTTTCACTCATATGAACATAAATAACTGCAATAGTGTCCTAGGCCTCAAGCCAACTATCTTTTACTACAGTCATGATTGCGAACTTTACACACGTATAGACTCTAATATAGCCATTGAACTATTCACGATATGTAATCATAGTCCTGTTTTATCTTAATTTCTCCTTTAAAATATATATTACTATTGATACTTTGACCACTCGTGTTGGCATGGCTCACTTACATGCTATATGTTGTATTCTGTATTTTAATTAATACACCTGGCTGTATGTATCGCGGGGAGGGGAGGGGCTTGGAGTTTTATTCTCGTCTATCACTCTCTATTTTTGCATTATCTATCTTCCTTCTTTCCAACCCGTGTGGCTAGCCAGAAGGTGTGTTTTGGGGTTAGCCTAATATTACGGGCAGCCTGGGGTGGTGGAGAATTAACATCTTGCCCATCTCCTTACAAAACGTCACAAACACAGACCAGTTTTCCTTGAGGCCCATAAATAAACATTTTAAAAAAAAATCTATATCTCTAGCGTGTTACTACTTAAAGAATTTTTTCCAGAAAGCATTAAGTGACACGGCATTTTGTTTTCATTGGTGTGCTATTCAGTGCATACATACTCTCGTGACTAGAGCCCTAGAAGGATATTATAAATACTTACATTGTAACTCTTTCCTTTTGGGGGGGGGGAGCCCTTCACGTGTTTCAATGTATCAGTTTAGGGAGGCAGAAGGAAACAATCGGACAGGCACATATGTATACAGACCTATAGATGATGTAGACAAATATACAGTCTAAAGAGATACAGATATAGAAAGATTGGTTTGAGAGATAGCGACTGTCTTCATGTGTGAGATAATCTTCCTAATCATATAATACACACTCAGTATCCACACAATGATGTTGTTTTAATTTTCTAAATGTCTCTCTCTTCTCTCTGCTATCATTTCTATTTCTATTTGTCACTCGTTCACTCAAACACACACACACATATGCATAAAAAACCCTCCTTTAACCTATTCAACACGGAGAGAAAAAATGCAAAAGTAATAAACAAACAAACAAAAGAACGACGCCATGGTCTTAGTTATTAATGTTAGCGTCTGTCACAGTCTGATAAAATTGTCCGACTTCGTGACCCACTTGCCTTGTTTACTTCAAATTCGAATATTTGAAACCCTTGGCCCTTTGTTCCAAGCTTCCTTTTTCTAGGTGCTTCTAGAACAGGTCAAGATGTTATGTAACTTTAGGACCATTGTCCAGTTCTCGAACCAACCACATGCTTTGCGAACAGTCACGTGATACGCAAAATACCTTTCTATATATGTACCCACACGCTTCCGCTCCCTCACTTCGAGCACATTTTTAGCTAATTCCATCAGCTTACTCGGGTCGTGAGAGGCAGCCGGCGCCATAGAGAATCAAGGTACCCTTCGACTTCTCTCAAAGGTATCATTTTATTTAATAGTATTTGCCTATGTATTGTTTAAGTATGTATTTGTGCTATGTATTATATGGTTTCCATATACACTTGAGCATGGTTCAGAGAAATAGCTGAAAACCTATATGTTACGGAATATAAATTTATTGTAACCATTTTTCCATTTCTGTACTTTAATTTATATTGTTTTAATTCACTAAGAGCCAGAATGCTGCGCTCGATATGAATTCTTCATGTAATTCAATTATTGCGTGTAATTTAAATTGTAAATTGTGAAGCGCTCTGTCGGCTTGAATTACCCCTTGTATGAACATTAATTTAACGTTGTATCTATTTTATTGCTTCGTACGTCATGACTGTTAAATGGAACACATGTGAGACGATTATATTTTTTCTAAATCTAATTGTAAGCGACGCGAGGTCGAAACTCTTTGTTCAGCGCATTTAATTGAGCCATGCCTAGGTAGGACCTGTTAGGTTGAGAATTATATCCAAACACGTTGCATCCACAGGTCGGTTCATGGTTCATGTTCACCCATGCCTCACCTGCACTAGCTTATTGGTGTAAGCGTGTCGAAATCCACTCTGAGGGCCATGCTGCAAAAATTCCAGTTCCTAGCCACTAACAAAGGGACATCATTCCTTATGCACCACGTGTGTCGTTAAAGGGGGACTGAGGGAACGAACCGGCATGATTGAGTGTTGAGACCAAGGATACAAGAATAGAGCTAAGTGCAAGATCAAGTGTACAGATCTCAAAGGAACACTTTTCTGGCAATTTAGATTGACAAAAATCAGGCATAGGCGCGTAAAGACAGAGTGAAGACTATTCGCGTTGCATTCGATTTATTGTTAATTTGTTAAACTTTATTAAATCTTATTTTCTTGTTAATACCTCTTAGTAGTTGATTTCTATGCACAATAGACCAATTAGATTAATTCTTAGATTTGAATGGGGGCGGATGAGCAGAAAGATTGATGACGAGTGCATATTAATTTAGAGGGATTTAACTGTTTTCAAATCTAGCTAAAAGTTCGCAGTTTATTAGTCTGTAAATTTGTCGTCTGAACTACAAGACGCACTTTTAATTAGTCAGATAATAAATTGAGCAACCAGTCTGCGTAGAATATGAGAGGAAGAATTAATTATATTTAAAGTCTTTTAATTATTCTAAGCAGGGTCTTTAAATAAATACTGGAAACGTAACAAGTGTGGGTCGTCGCGGGATTGATATGTATTAAATTGTAAATTGTAACATTTTTATACATAGGGCGCATCATAACCTAGAAACGAACGAACGAACAGAATTGCCAATTGTTCTTTTGATTTTTGTATCACTGATTTTCTTTGCTTTTGTTGTGACATGTGCATGTATTCTTTTGCAGAGTAGCGTGCATGTTAGTTAATGTTGATATATTTAAGCGTAGTTAAATATGTCATGTTAGCTATTGAATGATTTATTTAGTATTGTGTTACTGAGTACTTCATTGTGAGGAGTCGAAGGTTATACCGCCAGCTAGGAGAGTTATCGGTAGTAACAGACTTCGGACTATTATATTTAGGGTGCTAGATATAATGTGTAATGTTGTATGGTAGGAGCCGTGACATTACGAAAGTCTTGGAACAGCGGACACTGTGACAAGCAGGTGAAACGTGTAAAGAGTTAACGCGTAATTTATTTCGGAAGGTGTTCTGAGTAAATTAAATAATTTTTGTAAGGTTGTAGCCTAAAAGTTATTTTCGGGATAAGCGGAGTTATCGCCGACGGTTAAAAAACACACAATTCACGAGATACATTTTTATTGTAGCCAGCGCGCTAAGACAGTAAAATGGATCGCAAACAGGTTCTCGAAGACCTGAAAGAAACCGGTATCATGATAGGATATCAGGGTGACGAACTGACTAGCTACGTTAGAACTAAGCTAGAGGAAGTGGAGAAAGCGGAAAGAGAAGAACGTATAGCTAATCGCGAGTTGAAGAAGTTAGAAGCTGAAAAACTAGCCGAAACAGAAGCTAAACGCATCGCAGCTGACGCAGAAGCTAAAAGGTTAGAAGCTGAAAGATTAGCCGATATCGAAACAAAACGTATCGCAGCGGACACAGAAGCCAAACGCATCGCGGCAGACGCGGAAATAAAACGGTTAGAATGGGAAGTAAAGAAACTAGAAGTTACTAATCCAAACCGTGACCGCAGAAGCAGTGGTGATTCGCGTTCTAGCGATGGAAATAATCACAGTAGAATTGAAAATATCATTCCAAAGATAAATATGGTCCCATTTGATGAGAACAAAGATCAAATAGACGCGTATTTAAAAACGTTTGAAAAGTTAGCCAGAGCAACGAACATCCCAGCGGAACATTGGGCGATAAATTTATCGGGGTTATTGCAGGGCAGTGCGAAAAACGAGTTCAATAAGCTTAGCGATTCTGAGTCAGATAATTACGACACAGTCAAGGCCGCATTATTGAAAC
Source organism: Sinotaia quadrata (assembly GCA_028829895.1). Taxonomy (NCBI): domain Eukaryota; kingdom Metazoa; phylum Mollusca; class Gastropoda; order Architaenioglossa; family Viviparidae; genus Sinotaia; species Sinotaia quadrata. Next base: position 120,116,415 of record CM054180.1, read on the forward strand.
GTTACAAACTCACAGCAGATACATACCGACGTAAGTTTAAACAGGCCACTAAAGCCAGTTCAGAGACGCACGCACAGTACATACGACGCGTAGCTGACTTGTTCCAAAGATGGATAGATCTAGCCGAAACTCCACAGACGTACGCAGGTCTTAGGGATGAAATGGTAAAAGACCATATTCTCGGGTCATACAAATCAGATCTACTGATTCACTTAGCAATAAGGGAAAAATCTACGCTAGAGGAGATAGGCAACGCCGCCGATCGCTTTGATGACGCACATTCTCAATTCTCGAACGCACACGCGAACAACAAGTCTCGACCGAACGAACCGCAGACTCGAAAGGATAAGAAAAATGACGGGAAGGCACCTAATGAGCGTGATGATAAAACATCTAAACCCGACACTAAAAACAAGTCCGACAAACAGAAAGATAAAAAGAATCTTGCATGTTACACTTGTGGTGATAGTGGCCATTTTTCACGAACATGTCCTGAAAAGAAAACAGCTAAAGTTTACGCAGTAGAAAGTCATACACCTAAAACAGAAAAGTCGAATCGAACACCAGTACAGGCAAACGGTCACGATACAATCGCTTTGCTTGATACAGGGTGTGAGCTAGACGCTATTGTAAATGCATCATTAGTTAACCGTACCGACTACACAGGGGAGACAATCTCTGTCACCTTTGCAAACGGCGAACAAGACATTTTACCAGTAGCTGAAGTCTCGATTGTTTCAGACTTTGTAGAAGGAACAGTCAAAGCGGCAGTTATGGAAAACTCACCGCATGACGTGATCCTTGGTTGCAAGTATGTTTTGCCGTGCAAAAAACAAACTTCGACTGAACCACCACTGGTTAACGCTGTAACCAGAGCAGCGAGTAGTAAAGACAAATCTGTAACTGCACCGATGTCTGTCGCACCAGCCGTAGATAAAGCAACAGTTAGCGAGATTAAAATATTACAAGCTGAGGACGAAACACTAGACAAGTTACGCAGACAAGCTGTACTTGTTAGTGACGTCAACACTGACGATTCGAATAAGAAAGCGTGCATTATTCTGAAAAAGGGTTTATTGTACCGCTATTCGAAAGTGGGAGACGAATTTCGGAAACAATTAGTCGTTCCACAAACCAAACGAAATGACGTATTACGATTAGGTCATGAGAGTCTTTTTGGTGCACACATGGGTGTACAAAAAACAACTAGTCGTATTACAAGTGAGTTTTATTGGCCGGACATCACTGCCGATATCCGTAGATTCGTGTTAAGTTGCGACACATGCCAGAGAACACAGTCTAAAAATTCAATCAGACCCGCACCGTTAGGAGAGCCTGAACTGATCAGTGAACCCTACAAGCGCGTAGCATTGGATTTGATTGGGCCTATAATACCCACATCAACGAGAGGTAATCGATACGTGCTGACCACTATTGATTACGCAACAAGATTCGCCGACGCAGTACCATTGAAAAATATTGATACTGAAACTGTCGCCGAAGCCCTTTTCGGTCTTTGGAGTCGTGTTGGAATTCCTACTGAAATTTTGACAGATCAGGGGAGTCAATTCATAGGCAACGTAATGAAGGAAGTAAATCGTTTACTTTCCATCAAACATCTTACTTGCACACCATACCACCCCCAGGCAAATGGTCTGATTGAAAAATACAATGGGACATTAAAAACAGCACTTAAAAAGCTCGCCACAGATAAACCGAAAGACTGGGACAGATACATCCCTGCCCTACTATTTGCATATAGGGAGGTGCCACAATCTTCCACCGGGTTTTCACCATTTGAGCTACTTTACGGACGTACTGTACGCGGACCGATGATGATTTTGAAGGCACTTTGGACTGATGAAAAGACAGATGACGAAGTTAAGACAACTTATACATACGTCACTGACTTAAGAAACCGTCTTGAAACTATAGGCAAGATAGCACGGGAAAACTTGACGATAGCTCAGTCTAGACAGGCAGAATATTACAATAAGCACACCAAACCTAGAGAATTTGAAGTTAATGACAAAGTGTTACTGTTGCTTCCTGAAGCACATAACAAACTTCAGATGAAATGGAAGGGGCCCTTTGTAGTTACCGCCAAGCTAGGGGGACTGAACTATAAGGTGCAGACAGGAAAGAGAGAGAAAATCTTTCATGTTAACCTACTCAAAAAGTACATAAGCCGTGAGGATCAAACCACTCAAGCTGATTTTGTCGTAGCGACGATAGTTACAGAAGACGAGGGGGATACTGATTGCGTCACTGGTACTTTACCAAACTGTCCTCTACAGACGGACGAAACTGTCAAAGACGTTAGGGTAAATGAAGCCTTGACAGAAAGACAGAAAAAAGAAGTGAATGAATTGCTTAATGAGTTCTCATCTACTCTGACAGACAAACCAGGGTTGACAGACTTAATAGAATTTTCACTGAAGCTGACTGACAACAAACCGATACGTTTGAAGCCGTATCCGTTGCCACACGCTAAGATAGATGACGTTAGACGTGAGATTAAGACTATGCTAGATCTAGGGGTCATAGAGAAGACTGACAGTGCCTACGGATCACCCATCGTGTTGATTAAAAAACGTGATAACTCGTTCCGTTTTTGCGTAGACTACCGCAAACTCAATCAAGTGACAGAGTTTTGTGCCGAACCTCTCCCTGATCCGGATCTCATCTTCACTAAGCTAGCTAACGCTCATTACTATACCAAAATAGATTTGTCACGCGGTTTTTGGCAAATCAAGGTCAAGGACACTGATCGACACATACTAGCTTTCACTACACCAGTAGGAAACTACACATGGAAAGTTATGCCTTTCGGAGTTTCAAACGCTCCAAGCATTTTTTCTAAAATGATGCGGTCATTGTTAGAACCACTGTACGGACGCGGAGTTGAGAACTTCATGGATGATTTAATTCTAGGCACCCAGACATGGGAGGAGCACTTAACACTCTTACGAGATGTGCTAGCCAGATTAAAGCAAGCCAACCTCACTGCCCGCCCTACGAAGTGTGAAATAGCACAATTCTCCTTAGACTTCTTGGGACACAAGTTGAGTCATGGAACTATGTCGCCAAGTGAAGCTAAGATAGCACAACTTAAGGACACTTCACAACCGCTAACAAAAACACAAGTTAGAAGTTTTCTTGGTCTTGCTAACTACTACAGAAAATTCGTACCAGATTTTAGTGCCATTGCATGTCCTCTGACTGACTTGACACGTAAGAATATGCCTACAAAAGTAGTGTGGACTGATGCATGCCAAAACGCTTTTGACACACTGAAATCTAGACTGACTTCAGATTTAGTTGTTAAACTGCCAGATCTGACAAAACCATTCTTGTTAAGGACTGATGCTAGCAACACAGGATTAGGAGCAGTGTTATTACAAGAACACAATGACACCAAACACCCAGTTGCATATGCAAGCCGTAAACTCACAACTACTGAACAGAAATATTCCACCAGTGAAAAGGAATGTCTTGCAATAGTTTGGGCCATAAAAAAGTTCGAAAACTATTTGTACGGAAAAACCTTTGTCATTGAGTGCGATCACCAGCCGTTGGCCTTTCTCGGACAGGCGCAATTTACGAACAGCCGTTTAATGCGTTGGTCTTTGTTTCTGACACAGTATGACGCAAATATTCATTACATCAAAGGGTCTTTGAATGTTGGCGCAGATTACATGAGTCGTGCTTGATGCCATCAAGTGCCGGTACTGATAGAATGTTGTTTAATCAATTAACTGAACCCTACGGATTCCTTCCTGTAAATATGAAATATAGTTGCACACTTTATTTCTAGGAATGTCGAAATTTTTTTTGTGTAAATTTTTCTTCATTGTGGACTTCTACATTTTATCATACATAATTTGTAGGAGGCATTTTATCTTTGGCAAGATAAACGCCTCAAAAGCAAGGGGGTGTCACAGTCTGATAAAATTGTCCGACTTCGTGACCCACTTGCCTTGTTTACTTCAAATTCGAATATTTGAAACCCTTGGCCCTTTGTTCCAAGCTTCCTTTTTCTAGGTGCTTCTAGAACAGGTCAAGATGTTATGTAACTTTAGGACCATTGTCCAGTTCTCGAACCAACCACATGCTTTGCGAACAGTCACGTGATACGCAATATACCTTTCTATATATGTACCCACACGCTTCCGCTCCCTCACTTCGAGCACATTTTTAGCTAATTCCATCAGCTTACTCGGGTCGTGAGAGGCAGCCGGCGCCATAGAGAATCAAGGTACCCTTCGACTTCTCTCAAAGGTATCATTTTATTTAATAGTATTTGCCTATGTATTGTTTAAGTATGTATTTGTGCTATGTATTATATGGTTTCCATATACACTTGAGCATGGTTCAGAGAAATAGCTGAAAACCTATATGTTACGGAATATAAATTTATTGTAACCATTTTTCCATTTCTGTACTTTAATTTATATTGTTTTAATTCACTAAGAGCCAGAATGCTGCGCTCGATATGAATTCTTCATGTAATTCAATTATTGCGTGTAATTTAAATTGTAAATTGTGAAGCGCTCTGTCGGCTTGAATTACCCCTTGTATGAACATTAATTTAACGTTGTATCTATTTTATTGCTTCGTACGTCATGACTGTTAAATGGAACACATGTGAGACGATTATATTTTTTCTAAATCTAATTGTAAGCGACGCGAGGTCGAAACTCTTTGTTCAGCGCATTTAATTGAGCCATGCCTAGGTAGGACCTGTTAGGTTGAGAATTATATCCAAACACGTTGCATCCACAGGTCGGTTCATGGTTCATGTTCACCCATGCCTCACCTGCACTAGCTTATTGGTGTAAGCGTGTCGAAATCCACTCTGAGGGCCATGCTGCAAAAATTCCAGTTCCTAGCCACTAACAAAGGGACATCATTCCTTATGCACCACGTGTGTCGTTAAAGGGGGACTGAGGGAACGAACCGGCATGATTGAGTGTTGAGACCAAGGATACAAGAATAGAGCTAAGTGCAAGATCAAGTGTACAGATCTCAAAGGAACACTTTTCTGGCAATTTAGATTGACAAAAATCAGGCATAGGCGCGTAAAGACAGAGTGAAGACTATTCGCGTTGCATTCGATTTATTGTTAATTTGTTAAACTTTATTAAATCTTATTTTCTTGTTAATACCTCTTAGTAGTTGATTTCTATGCACAATAGACCAATTAGATTAATTCTTAGATTTGAATGGGGGCGGATGAGCAGAAAGATTGATGACGAGTGCATATTAATTTAGAGGGATTTAACTGTTTTCAAATCTAGCTAAAAGTTCGCAGTTTATTAGTCTGTAAATTTGTCGTCTGAACTACAAGACGCACTTTTAATTAGTCAGATAATAAATTGAGCAACCAGTCTGCGTAGAATATGAGAGGAAGAATTAATTATATTTAAAGTCTTTTAATTATTCTAAGCAGGGTCTTTAAATAAATACTGGAAACGTAACAGCGTCACCCGAAAAAAAAAAATTCTTGCTTTGTGAGACTTTCCGAAGGACTGCAGCCAGGATGGCGTTTCTGTATAGAGACAGTGGAGTTGTCGATCGTTCTGACGAAAGCTACGTGCCGATGACGTACGATAGCAGTTTTGCGGCGATATCGTAAGTGTTCAAGAGCCCTACTTGAGACTGATATCTTCCATTGGCAGCTTATGCTTGTGCACCACTTGTCTGCGGGTCATGGATTTGATAAAACACCAGGTTGACTGACTTGCTTAGCATGTTGCAGGTCAGTGTGTGTTTTAGCCTAACGCACGTGTGTGTATGTGATATATGTCATGTGTATGTGTGTTTGTGTTAGGGTAACGCGTGCATATGGGTGTGTGCATGTTAGGGTCAGTATGACACATGCACGTGAGTGTTTGTGTATGTCAATGTATAATAGTGAGCGTTTGTGTGTGTGTGTGTGTTGGGTCAGCATACCGCATGCTTACGTGTGTGTGGGGGGGTGAGTGAATGTGTGTGTGTGTGTGTGTGTGTGTGTGTGTGTGTGTGTGTGTGTGTTTGTGTGTGTGTGTAAAAGTGGACTCTGAGCGACAGGGAGAGCTAGGGTAATTCCTGCCTATAATACAGGAAGACTTGCAAGAGCACTGTTACAATTTACTTAAAGTGCTAGACATTCCATTGCAAGTTTGACTGACATGTCAGCCGTCAGGCAGTCATTCTACTGCAATGTTGACTGACCTGTCAGCCGTCAGGTAGTCACTCCACTGCAAGGTTGACTGACCTGTCAGCCGTCAGGTAGTCAGTCCACTGGGACAAGTCTGCACTGACGCCACGAATGCCGGCGTGAGAAAGCCACTTGGTGAGATGAGAGGATAAGACCGGCAATATAACCGACAGATCAAACCTAGAGACATTTTTTCTTATTTAAAAAAAAAAAAATCCTCTGAAGGTCTTGCTGCCATACGCGTACTATTGTGCCTAAGCACCCAGCCCAGATCCTCGGAAAACGTCGTTAAATTCTAATTATTTGAATTGAAAGAATTGTGGTAAATTTTTAGTGTTGTTCTTTTTAAAAAAATGCTTTACTGAGTGTGCTATAATGCTGGGTTATTTCTTTTATTTATATAGATTCTTTCTTAAAAAATTATTTACCAGTTAATGGTTAAAGGAAAAGTGGACATTTTTCCCTATTGGTAATTAATATATATTGTTGATTTCAAAGTTTGGAATAGGTAATTCATTTAGTATCGGTGGTTTCAATGCTTGGGTAACTTAATTAAGTTTGCTGATTTCAAATGTTAGGCAATATTTCTGAAGTCTAGCGTTTGCAATGCAATCACAGAGCTGCTAATCTACACAAAATATTCTACATTTTAAATCCTTCTAATTACAGACAAATTAAATTAATTTTGTTGTGGTTTTAGACTTATTTATGGAACAGAAATTGTCACTTTTAAAATGTGTATTGGCTATACATAATTGCCCTTATCGCTTTAAAGCACGTAGATTTCGTCATGCGGGGAACTTTTTAAAGTGGACCCTGTGAAAATTTCGTTAAGAGGGTCCTTTTAGTAACCCGTGAATCGTTGCAAATTTGTGAGCAGGTCATTGGGTGTCAAGTGTCGAACTTGTGAGTGAGTCCTGTTGTCTGTATGTGGGGTCATCACGTGACTGAATTTGTAAGAGGGTCACGTGTGTGTTTGTGAGCAGTTGCATAATAAGGGAAGGGGGTTGTCCATATGATAAATTATGTGGCTTGGTAAGTTCTTGAGAATTGCCATGTGCAAGTTTGAAAGTGGGTCACGTGATGAGTTGCTAACTGGGGCATCTTGGTGTGAGGTAGGGGGTTTGCTTAAGTGATAAGTTTGTTAAGAATGCCGTTTGTGAGTTTGAAAAAGTGTGTCATGTGGTGAGTTGGCTTGTGGGGCATATTGATGTGAGGCGTTTGTCCAGTGATAAATTGGTAAGAATACCGTATATGAACTTGAAAGTGGGTCACGAGGTAGGTTGGTTGGTATGTGGGTAATATTGGGGTGAGATGAAGGTCGTGTGTCCTTTGATAAGTTTATAAGAATTCCGTGTCTGCGTTTGAGATTAGACCACGTGGTGAGTTTGTAAGTTGTCGAGTGTTGAAACTGTGAGTTATATGTTAAATTTGTAAGTTTGCTTTGTCATGAATTAGTGTGTGATTTTGGTGAGTTAGTGTGTGATTTTGGTGAGTTAGTGTGTCATTTTGGTGAGTTAATGTGCCACTTGGTGAGTTAGTGTGTCATTTGGTGAGTTAGTGTGTCATTTGGTGAGTTAATGTGCCATTTGGTGAGTTAGTGTGTACAGTGAGTTTGAGTGGGTATATGAGAATTTCGTAAGACCTGGATCATATGGTGAGTCTGTAAAGCGAGTTTTAAATGGGTCATAATGGTGAATTTCGATGTGGCTCAAACGTCAAGAAGTCGTATATTTTGTTGTAGACAATTAAATCTGTATCGTATCAAGTTAATTCTTTTCAACAAAACAAAAAAAATACATGTAAATTGTTTCCACCTCACTCTCAGCTGCAAAACATCCTTAGTATGAGGGCAATTTTATTTATTTTAAAGCTTATTTTTATTGCACATGGCATTAACCTATTTAAAATAGCTGCTGACTAGCAAACAATTATGTATGTGATGGGGATGTGGGAACCTAACACGAACAAGGAAGAAGAATAAAACATGAAACATTTTGAGAAAGTATTACAGGATTGGATTTTGTTTAACAACTCCATGTCTGTGTTATGTTTGCATGTGTGTGAATGAGTGCGTGCATGCGTGCGTGCGTGTGTGTGTGTGTGTGTGTGTGTGTGTGCGCCTGTATGTGTGCGTGTGTGTGACAGAGAAGAAAAGTGAACAAATGACATGCAAGCAATGATCCATGAAAAGTCATAATTTCAGCTATCGTATCTGTTTGTTCATTTCGTTCCCCCCGGACAGCTTTGCTTCATTATAAATATACTCTATGCTACCATTTTCTTTTATTATTTATTTTCCTTTTGTAACAGAGCAGAATGATTTACACAAAAAACAGGCAATTAGAAGTTGACAAAAGTAAATTTCAGTCTGTGACAGAAGAGAGTTGTCTGTCCCGGTTTTTTAATTAAATACTTCATTATTTGTTTAATGTCAACGCGACATGACCTTTGGAAATGTCTGTTTTATAAGTATGAGAGTTAAAATAACAACTCATGAAGAGAATGTGCTAGGCTTGCCGATGTAATCTAAGCCGGCCTTATGAGGATGAGTAGTTTTTATTATCCAGTGGTAAAGATTTACAAAGATCGAGACCAGCCAATGGGCTGAGATCAAAGTTTACCTGCTGAAATAATTCTATTCCCTAATCACTTTGAATGTGGTGTGGCTGAAGTCCGGTCATGAAAGGCGGTCTTTGGCGTAATGGTGAGCTAACTGACTGATTGAAAGAGAACGGACTTAGAAACTTTTCCTGCATTTTTTGTAATACTTTCTTTTAATGTAGAGATGCATTAATATTATGTGAGTGGACTATTACTTCTACATTTGTTAATTATGATGCTAATATCTAGAAGGTTAAACACTTTACGTTGTTTCTAGTGGACGCGTTCATAAATTATTATGCTGTATTTAGTATGCAGTATGCGTGTATCAGGCTAATAAATACTTTTGCAGGAAACTGTAAGTTGAGACTTGAATGTAAGAAAGAATGGAGTTAGAGATGATAAAGTGGACAAATTAGCAATGTTCCCCGATTATATTTCACAGGGAAAAAAGCAACCTTTCTAGAATTTCAGAGATTGTTCATATTTCAGGATTTTCTTCCTGGTTCCTGGCTTATTGATATGTCATCCTTTATGACCATGGTAGATTATAGAAGTCTCTGCTCCAGCATGTAAGTGTAATGATACGCTGCAATTGTTTAAGTAGGTCAGCAAGGTGCTTGACTGAAGCATTGAATTTCTGATATAAAGAAGTCACTGGTAATTGCTACATTGTTGTTCTGCTTGAGGGAACTAATACAGCGATTGAGAGCCCAAATTAGTCTCAAGAGAATGTTTACAACACCTGCATATCTGCCTGCCAAGTGAGAGAGATGAGCGATGTCATCTGGAGAATTATTCATAACATAAATTCAGATTCTCATCACTTGTAATTAGTTATGGGTGATTAATTAATAATAATTATCATCATAACCAATATCTAGGGTGGCGTTGTGCCACGGAGTAGTTTTATTATTTATTTAACTGCATTAGCATTTTAGTGGCATATAACATTTAATGTGGTATTCAAAGAATTAATATTTACCGCTTTATTTTTTTTTCTGTTTAGCAAACATTATAAAAGTTATTAGAGTTTAATGTCAACCATTTGGACTTTGGAGAGACAAAAATATCAGTCTAAAAATAAAAATAAGGCTTCTGAAAAACGTTAGTCCTCTCGATCTTTTTGTATGAATGTGAAGCATGGACCCTGACAGCAGAAGTCAGCGCAAAGTACAAGCACTTGAAATGAGATTCTACAGAACCAATCCTTGGCATTTCTTACAAAGAACACATCACAAATGAAGACGTGCGTAATACCAATCAGACGTGAAGCTGGTGAATATGAAGACCTCCTCGCCACTATAAAAAAATGAAAGATGAAATGGTATGGCCATGTTATTCGAGCCAACAACTTCTCCACAACAATCCTGTAGGGTAGCGTTATGGGTGGCAGAAAACGAGGCAGACAGAAATAAATGTGGGCCGACAACATCGCAGAATGGTCTGGGGGAAAAAATGTGCAGAGACACAGAGTTTGGCGCATGACCGAGACAAGTGGAGAGGAGCTGAGCGACCTAACGACCACATTAGGTCAAGGGACAGATGATGATGATTTGTTTGTATGAGTGTGTATGCACTTGTGTAATAATAGAGGATTTTTGTTTCCTTATCTAAAAACAAAAAGCAATCATTTTCCTGTAAGCTATCATCAGCGGCGTATTGATGAATTAAGGCCCTTGCAACGTGTGGTGATTCGTTCGAAACGAACCGTTATTAAATTTTGCTTGATATACTTCTCTCGTCTGCTTTAAATGTTCGCTGAATTTGCGAAACGGCGCAAGCGATACGGGAGACATTTGGTGTTCCGAATGGCGATATGTATGTGTTTTCGTTGTTGTATATGTGTGTTGGTGTCCTTGCATGTCTTTATGTGTGAATAGTGTGTGTGTGTGTGTGTGTGTGTGTGTGTGTGTGTGTGTGTGTGTGTGTGTGTGTGTGTGCGTGCGCGCGCGTGTATTAGTGTGGCATGCGTACTTATATTTTATTGTGCACTTTTAGCAAACAACGTTCTCGTTAAGAATTCAATCTATCATTTGTCCAGTCTGGAGAACACCGGAGATTTTCGTCTCACGCGAGGGACTAAAATTCTAGATATTAAGATTAAGATATTAAGCAAGGAAGCATTTAAGACTCTCGAAAGTCGCTATGGTGTATGCTTTCTCCCCAAGGAGAAATCGAACAATTAAGTTTTTAAACGCAAGAGCTCTTTGTCTCAATGGAAAGTGATGGTCCCGTGAGTGAGATTGATCCCAGGGAGAAATGATCTCACGAGAATTATTCTCATGGTAAAATTATCAAATGAGATATGGTTATGAGATATGGTTCAGCGATGGATGCTCCAATGAGAGCTGATCTCGTAAGAGGTGATCTTATCTGAGATTGTAAAAGTGAACTCGAGGACAAAGGGGCACGACTCTTTGTATTAAATATCTCAAGTGCTGTGGAGATCACTCTTGTAGTTAGCATGGGTGTTCTACGCACAAGAATAAGATGTCAAATTTGCTTGCGTATTCAAAAAAATGTCAAACCAACTGTAACTACTTCGGAGTATTGTTTTTTGTTGTTGTTGCAGCATGCTGAAGTTAATTTTTAAAAATTTAAAAGGGGAAATAACCGAAATACCTTCTTTTTCTTATTCTATATTTTTATTTGCAGTAAAGGTTATTAAAACAGAATCTTGGCGTGAAAAGTACAAAGAGTTTAGAATCCGAGAAACGGTAATATCCGAGAGAGGATAAAGAGGGAATAAAATCATAAGCACAATACCCCAAGAGATAGACATGTCTTCCAGGACTGGCTCTTGTATTATCTGCCTCAGGTACGGATCTCCAACTTTTGTTTCCATGCCCTTCTTTGGCTCAAATACAAATTCTGATGGCTTGGATTCAGCTTTGTGCAATAGGAAGAGAAATAAAGAGTTGTCCTTTATTGATGCATACAATGAAACCGCGCCCCCCCCCCCACACACACACTTTTCTTTCATCTAAAATTCTAAGGTGATCAAAGTATATATTGATAAATAAGGGCAGATTTTTTTTTAAAGCAATAATAATAGCGTTGACCACGAATTCATTCATGATGTTGGGAAGAGGTGAAATACGATCATGAAAAATAATATAAAATACTGATTTAAGCATGTATACACAGTCTACCACACCTGATAAAATTGACATTATTATTATTGTTGTTGCTGTATGAAATGGACATTTAGTAGATGCAAACATATTCGTGGTGGCTTAGAATGTGATAATGTTGACGATGAAACAAAATTTCGTCAGCTCTGTTTATTCCACCTAACTATGAGCGAGCAAGGCAGGTACAAATTAGATAATTGACACAATCACTTAGCACGGCCCACACAAATGAGATCAGTGTTGCAATGACTTACCACGGCCCACACAAAAAAAAAATGAGAACAGCGACGCAATCACTTAATACGGCCAACACAAATGGTTTCAGTGCTGCAATCATTTAGCACGGCCCACACAAATGAGTTAAGCGATGCAGTCATTTACTACGGCCCACACAAATGATATCAGTATTGACAATAAGATAATCGATTCAATCAAATAGCATGGTCCACACAAAGGTCGTCAGCGTTGCAATCACTTACTACGGCCCACACAAATGACATCAGTGAAGTAAGTCAAGTAACAAGCAGTGTCCGTTACCTAGTCGGAGAACATGCCATTATTTTCTGCTGGTGATGTATTCATTGCTACAACATAAGGAAAGCTTTATGGAGAACAAGTCGATGTTAGCGTCTGCTGCCTTTTAAAATTATTTGGAACAGTTTCAGATAAAATGAAACAGTTGAAACCTTAAAATAAAAAAATAAAAAAACTGTGTTTTCTTTATTTTTAAGGCACATCTTTACCCCACACTTAGAACCTTTGCCACTTGATTAAAAACTTTGCATCATGATTAAAACCATTGTCACGTGATTAAAACCTTTGCATCATGATTAAAACCATTGTCACGTGATTAAAACCTTTGCATCATGATTAAAACCATTGTCACGTGATTAAAACCTTTGCATCATGATTAAAACCATTGTTACGTGATTAAAACCTTTGCATCATGATTAAAATCATTGTCACGTGATTAAAACCTTTGCATCATGATTAAAACCATTGTCACGTGATTAAAACCTTTGCATCATGATTAAAACCATTGTCACGTGATTAAAACCTTTGCATCATGATTAAAACCATTGTTACGTGATTAAAACCTTTGCATCATGATTAAAATCATTGTCACGTGATTAAAACCTTTGCATCATGATTAAAACCATTGTCACGTGATTAAAACCTTTGCATCATGATTAAAACCATTGTCACGTGATTAAAACCATTGCCACGTGATTAAAACCTTTGCATCGGATTAAAACCATTGCATCATGATTACATTTTTTGCGATATAATTAAAACCTTTGCAACTTGATTAAAACCGTTGCCCTGTGTTTAAATCTTTGCATCATGATTACAATATTTGCCACGTGATTCAGGGATTATTCACATGACGTAATTGAAACTTTTGCCTCGCGATTAAATTCGTTGACAAGCGATTCGAACCTTCAGTATACGATTGAAATGCTTTCACGTAATTAAATATTTTACATTATTTTATATCACGTGATTAAATTATTAGCCGACGTTATTTACCATGTGATTAAGTAACCTTTGCCACGTGGCTAATGTTAGTGCCATGTCAATAAAGACATTTGCCAAAATGATTAAACAGTACAACGTGAGTAAAAATTTATGCCCATGATTAAAGCCTTTGACACCTGATTCACATACTGGCCGTATGATTAAAATGTTGTCTTGTACTTAAAATCTTTGTCACATTGTCACGTGCTAAAAAATTTTCAAGTGACGTGCTTTTAATTATTAGAACGTATTCAACATTTCAGCCGCGTGATTAAAATCTGTATCACGTGATCACAATAAAACAATATTTAATTATTTTTAATCCCAAACTTTGATGAATGATTTAAAACTTTTCTCACGTAAATTAAAATACCAATCATGTGGCTATAACCTTCACCACGTGACTTCACAACTCAGATATTTTACCACGTGATACAATCTCTATTTGATTAAAGCCTTTGCTGCCCGATTAAAAATTTTGCAGAGCAATTAAAATTTTGAAACTTGATTAAAACATTTTGATCACGTGATTAAGATCATTTCCTCAGGGCTATCATCTTGATCACTTGACTTGAAACAGCTGCCAGATATTAGAAACACGTGCAACCATTAGAAGGTTCTCAGCCTTCCTGAACAAATCTTCGCAACATGTTTGGAACATTTGCAACCTGTTGTAAACTTTTGCTGCCCCAATTCTGACCCTTGTATCTGTTATAGAGCCTTTGTGACGTTTTGCATGTGTTGGAAAATAGAGACTACCTCTTCTATAGAAAGAACCGGACTGGAGAGACAAGCTAACAGACTTCTGGGATACAAATTGTCCCAGATAAGCAATGGCTGTCGGCTTTCACTGAAAAACACAATATGTTGGAACGAAGGTCTTAAAGATTTTTCAGGAAGCGTATTTTCATACTTGTCGGCTCTATCTACCAAAGCAATTTTATCTGAGAAGTATAGCGTGTTGCTTTCCCTGCCCGAAAGAGAACAAGGTTTGGGAATTTTCTTTAAAGACAATTTAAAACAGTCCTGTCACCAACGTGTACGTCCCACCACCCATACACGTAAACGCACACACACACATATACACACGCACATATACATCCACACCTACCCATGCATACACACACACAAAAGTACAAACATGCACCCACACACACACGCACACGAAACGCACGGCTTACACACACACACACACACACACACACACACACATCGATCTCTATTGCATAACTTGGCCGCCAGTCGATTACAGATTTGGATATAGTACCCCTATGCTTGAAAACATTTAGGGTGGCTCCAACACCCAACCCCTTCCACACCCCACCAACACACGCCCTTCCCGATAGACAGGGAGGTAAAAAAAGTGAATCAGTGTTTCTAATCCAAAAACAGGACTTAACTTTTGAACTCGGTGAACCTGACTGCACTGCTGGCGTTATTCTCTCCGGCAAATACTACTTGGCGATCGGAATCAGACCCGAACATTAATGACGCACAGTAGTGGCTAGCTTAAAAGAAATCCATCGGTCAGACGAGATCGCGCTGAGCGATAGGGACAGTACAGACCCGACCTTCTCATGACGTCAAGTACAGGACGGTTCAAAAGTCCCCACGCATAGGGAGTAGTGTTTTTCTTTTTTTTCTTTATGTCTAAAAAAAGAACGTATCAAAATCGTATTCAAGGCCTGATCGGGAAGCTGTCGCAAAGGTGGCAATGGAATTTAACAGGAGACACTTGATTGAAAAAAGTGGTTATTTCCCCTAGTTTTGGAGATTTTTGAATCACCCAGTCGTGTGGCTAGCATCCTATCTTCGGACGTGATCAACAAATGCCCTCTGGACCAATCCATCCTTTTGGAGAATTCAATTTGCGCACTGCCGTGTAGAAATTTTTATTTAAAAAAATATATATATAAGTGAATTTAAAAACAGGTGAAAATTATTCCCAGCACGATCGACGCTATAATCGCGAACCAGCCGCCAAATTGATGACTGTAAAATGTGAATGCACTGACTTTATCATAAATAATCCCTTTTCGCAGTGAATAACACGACTGGCAATACAGTCATGTCGCCCTTTTCGTGACGGCAATGATAGAATATACTACTTTACATTTCTATCTCATGGCCAGACCGACAAAATGAATTGACAGATCGGGAGAATGACTAAAGTAGCGTGTCGTGACCGATTGATTGATTATTTCCAAAATCAATGTTCCACTATTCCCACGGTGTCATGTAGACATCATGTGACTAATGACCAGTCACTATTTCCATGGTGTCCTGTGGACATAATGTGAACAATGACTATTCACTATTTCCACGGTGTGCTGTAGATATCAGGTGATTAATGATTAGTCACTATTTCCAGGTTGTCATGTAGACATCATGTGTCTAATGAATAGTCACTATTTCCACGGTGTCCTGTAGACATCATGTGCAAGCGGGGTTTAATTTCGCGTTCACACCATAGACTCCTCGAGAGTTATATAGCCCTCTGTGAAATTCAGTTCGTTATAACAGAATCTGTTTTGTTTAATATAGTGAAATATGAATATTTATTTTCCAATAATGGGTACATGGACGAGTACGGAGAACATTACAGTAGTGATTGGGGGGGGGGGGGAAGGAAGGAGAACTAAAAGATTGGATTCCTAGCCTACCAGGGGACAAAACCGAGGCGAATTGTCTACTTTGTAAAACTGATATCTGCGCTCGTTACTCTGATCTCGTTTACGTACTGCTCCTGAAAAGGATCGTTGCAAGGCTAACGCGAAGACTCTGCCTTGCTGTTGCTTTTCCACGCAAAGCTGTCGACAATGCAAAGTGGCCGAACCGAAATTAGCAGCGCATACTGCATGCCACTCAAGTATCCGAACAAATGATCACCTTGGTGACATCATAATACAAATTAGCAGCAATGATTTAGCGCTTTCTCGTACGAAATGTACTGCATTGATCAAACGCGTTTTGAGCCCATCACTTCACGGAGAGAGTTGCTCATCGACCTCCAGGACTCCAATTATTCGCTGATTATATTATTGATGAAAGTATAGATGTCGGCCTTGAGAAACAATTATGCATCATAGTGCACTACTTCTGTCGAGCACAGCAGAGTCGTCTTTCCTTAGGCTGGAGTCGATGGCATCTGAGTCAGCAGAAGCAATATTTGCAACCATTACAAGTCTTTAAAAAACAATCGCTTTCCAGCTGAGAAGTGTATGGGGTTGGCGACTGATGGTTGCAATATTATAACTGTTTTATTATGGTCTCGTGTTGTTCATTTAGGCCTGTAGAGCATACATAATTCGTTAGCACAGAACTAATAGCATTTAGCTAGCTTTCGTCAAAGCTCCCAGAGAGGTGGGGCGAATTAGGTAAGTAACTTTAAACAATTAAAACCAATGCCGACAAAGATGGGCTACTTTTAGACTAGTTTTAGGCGGCCATTGGGCGGAATTTGTCTGTTAGACCTAGCAACATTGTGTGTGTGTGTGTGTGTGTGTGGGGGGGGGGGGGTAATCTCAATTAACGCTATACTCTGGTTTTGAGTTGGAGAGTGTCTTATTCCTGTTTTCGTTGTTCTTTCTTCTTTTATTAGAGTTGTCACCCCTAGTGTGCTGTCGCCCTGGGGCAAAATCGCTGGATACCAGTTCACAAGACTTCGTAGTTCTTTGGACGCTGTCGTTTTTAAATTCCGGTCCTCCATTTCTTTTGGCGGATTTCATTTCTGGTGGGAAAGCAGAGGCAAACCGCTTGACAACCACCCCCCCTCCCCAAGCTTCCACAGCCATCTCTGTTTCTCAAGTGGTATAGATCAAGATGGGAGTAGCCAGTACTGAGAGCAGAATGGAGGCCAGTAGGGAGAATACGAGTGTGTGTGTGTGTGTGTGTGTGTGTGTGTGTGTGTGTGTGTGTGTGTGTGTGTGTGTGTGCTTGGAAGGTAGTGAATTGGCGTGTGAAATTTTAGTGAGTTTCGGTATAGTATATGGGTGGTGGTGAGTGAAACAGCAAGAACAGGTGGGGGTTAGAGAAAGATAGCAAGTAATAGGTGGGTTACAGGAGAGAGAAACAACTTTTAAAAAAAAACGTATTAAGAGATCAGACTTCAGTCAGCATAATTCAGTGAATGTACATTGCGTTTGCTGTAGGTCGCAAGCAGTTTGAGACTCGAAAATCTCATGGTTACACTGTAGTTTGGTGGTATTAAAAAAAAAACCGCATCAGACGAAAGGAGAGGAGGAGAGAAGGGCTGGAGAGAGAAACTTGCGACTTACAGTACACATTGACAGACAGACAAATAACACACAGTGAGAAACTGACAGATTGATACATTTGAGTCAGAGAATCTATGCGAATGTGACATGTCTGATTGTGCAGATTAAACAACAATTAGTGATTTCACTTGTAATAACAATTTAATAATTATGCAGTCTATTTTGTAGTCTGTATGTGAGTGTGTGTAATATTTGTACAGTAACCTTCTTTTCACCAATAATAGTTAGAAAATGTACGTATCAACAAACGGTATTATAGTAAATGTGATAATACCAAGACAACCATTCAACTACAACAACCCATTTCCTTGAATACTTAGTAGAATATAATTATGATTAATGCCTTTGACTCTGCTCATAATGTGACAATTATATTGCCATTGCCCCATATTTCATTCTTTTTCTCTTACACGAATTTTATATTCATAATATTGTAGTATATTTTTGTCTTGCTAAAGTGTCTATAACTATGTTTAAAGTAGACGTCCTGCTTTGCACATTAACAGCAGTACTAACAGAGGCCTATGCAAGTTGTTGACTCTAAAATCTGACTGTGGAGAAATAACTCACTAAGAGAAGAAACGACACCAGAAGAATTAACTATATGTCACTTGGATTTCAATGGGTCAGTATTTCAAAATCAGAGATATGCTGCTCGCCCCAAGGTCTGCTGTCTCAGGAATAGTCAGGTTGAGTGAGTGACAGTTGAGTGACCATTATTAGTTGAAAAGTAGAGACTCTACTGAAGTATACATCATAACTAACCAATGATGGAGTACCGGCCAACTGAAACTAACCAGTCGAAATTGTTAATGCATAAAGGGCGAAGTTGAGCCCTAAGAAAATTCATTTTTTATAATCATTCGGCGATTTTCCATCATCGCAGATATTTGAGTCCCTATTTAAAGATGTACGGTTAGCCATCTTTGCCTTTGTGAGTAAATATTGGACTTGTAATTTTTTGTCAGCAGTAATTTATGTTTCATTCATATATGTGTACGTTTGTAAACACATGTTTGTGTGTGATATTTTGTAACCACTGACGAGTATACTCATGGTATACTATGTATGATTCAACAGAGAGTGCTATGTGAATTTTTATAAAATATATTTTGTATGTGACATGTATAGTCACTGATAGAATGTTTCATATACACCAAATAGAGTTAACTTTTGTACAATCTTGCTATAGTGATTTGCATATTTCATAATTTTATGAAGGATATGACAGTTATTTAATTATACTTATTTTGTGTGATGTCTTTGCAATTCTTCTAGGAGTTTAAACTCGTTATAAAATTTACAAGAAAGAGCATAATTCAAACAGAATTTAAAACAAGTGTTAGAAATCAGTTATAATGACAATCACTATCTCGGACATACCTTTCTGGTCAGCTCTAACCGTGAAGCTGTCACCCACGGGACTCAATGATTGTAAAAAGAGTCCAGGTCCGTTCGTTATGTAGGGGGGGGGGGCGCTTTTGGCTTTCGCGCTTGGGTGTGGTGGGAAAGGAGGGGGAGTGTAGGGAGAGGGAGGGGGAGTTGCCTTTCTGTTGTGTGCGTCCGTTGCTAAAACTGGGCCAGCATTTTAACCTCAGTTGACAGGCATCTTTCAGAAAGTGGATATTACTTTCAGCTTTAATTCCTGGCTTCCTTCAGATACAATATTCCTATCAAAACACTGTTGTTTTGTTTCTTAAAAAATTGAAATACATATGAAACATGTCATTCTACAAGAAAATGTACGTTTGTTGTCTTAGATATCAGACAACCATGATTCTATGGCAATATTTTATGAAACTGTCTTAGACAACTGTTTTGTCTTGGACACAAATCTCCCAAGGACGCACATTTTGAAAGTGTTAAATAGTTACTGGAGTAATGCTCGATTCCTGTTTTAAATTAACCTTCTGCACACATTAAAAAATATGTACTTATATCACTGAACCAACTGAAATTTAATCGATAATTGAACAACAGCTTCGTCGGAAAGGTTATATTTTACGGAAATACAGCAGGCAGATTTCACAAAACAAATATTAGTTTGCTAAATTAATACTCGCAAGAAAGATCCACCAAAATTAGCAAAGAAAACAGTGTGAAGAGCCATTCAAGAATGAAGCTTTAGAACCTAATATTTTTTTCTATTAAGACTATGCAAATATTTACATTATATTAAAGAGACGATAATATATCTCATTATTATTAATGAATTAATGGTTATTAATTAAAATTAAAGAAACTTTTAAATTTATTATATGCTTAATGACTTCAATGCAATTTTTAAAAATGTATCTCAAATGTATTTAAAATGTTCTTAATGCAAAAAATGTTTTTAAAATGCATTTAAGAAATTATTTCAGTCAATACTTAATGTGCTTAATATGTACTAAGAACACACTCCATACACTTAATGTGTTTAATGTCTGAACGTATACAATATACTTATTGTATTTTAAATGTACTTAATGTATTTAAATGCATTTAATGTATTGAAAGTGTACTAAATGAATTTAATGTATCTTAAATGTACTAAAAATGTACTCAATGCACTTAATGTATTTAAAGTGTTCAATGCACTTATTGTATTTTAAATGTTGTGATGCAAACGCCACTTAGTTAATGGATATTATTATTATAATTAATTATCCAAAACTAATTACAAGTGATACGAATCTTAATTTGTTTTATTAATGATCTTCCACCAGACACCACTCGTCTTTCTTTTAGAGGATGTGCGGGCGTTGTAGACATTTTCACTCTTCCACAACATTAGAGATAAACGTTCACGGTCACATAATCTCTCCATAGGTGGAAAACTTCTCACTAAAGGAGAAGACAAATCCGTCTTTTAATCTATATTTTAAAAAAATACCATCATAAGGAGTGCCCAAGGTCGGGTTACTCTGATCATTTAACAATTTAAATTTTAAAATAGGGAGAGGCAAATTTACTCTGTCACAAATGTACTCAATGTACTTATCGTATTTAAAGTGTATTCAATGTAATTATCGTATTTTAAATGTACTTATTGCACTTAATTCATTTAAAGTGTACTTAATGTATTTAAACTACATTTAATGTATTTAAAGTGCACCTAATATATTTAAAATGCACTTAATGCACTTGAGTATTTTAAATGACTCAATGCACTTAATGTATTTAAAGTGTACTCAATGCACATAATGTACTCAATACACTTATTGTATTTTAATTGTACTCAACGCACTTATCGTATTTTAAATGTACTCAACGCACTTATCGTATTTTAAATGTACTCAACGCACTTATCGTATTTTAAATGTACTCAACGCACTTATCTGTATTTTAAATGTACTCAACGCACTTATCGTATTTTAAATGTACTTAAAAGGTACTCAGTGCATTTAATGTATATTTACTTACACTTTAAAAATGCTTTTAAAATGTAATTAGTTAGTATATTTAAAACGTTTCGAAATGCACTTAATGTACTTCACTTATTATTTTTAATACACATAAATATTTGAAACTGTATTTAAAATGCACTTAATTTATTTAAAATAAATCTACTGCAATAATTATACGTAAAGTTTGTCACAGAATACGACTAGCTTTTGCATTACACACGCAAGCGCGCGCACACACATATTATTTACTGTAAAAGTGTTGCCAAAGGCAAAAAGATATATTCCACTGTTTGCTCAGTAAACCTGTTATTATTAAACGCATAAACCTGTGTGCTTAAAGTTAGTACCACGAGCGCTGTTTATAGCAGAATATTCTTTCAGTACTTGATAAACATGTCAGTACTAAACTGTTTATAACAGAATATTCTTTCAGTACATGATAAACATGTCAGTACTAAACTGTTTATAACAGAATATTCTTTCAGTACATGATAAACATGTCAGTACTAAACTGTTTATAACAGAATATTCTTTCAGTACTTGATAAACATGTCAGTACTAAACTGTTTATAACAGAATATTCTTTCAGTACTTGATAAACATGTCAGTACTAAACTGTTTATAACAGAATATTCTTTCAGTACATGATAAACATGTCAGTACTAAACTGTTTATAACAGAATATTCTTTCAGTACATGATAAACATGTCAGTACTAAACTGTTTATAACAGAATATTCTTTCAGTACATGATAAATATGTCAGTACTAAACTGTTTATAACAGAATATTCTTTCAGTATAATGAAAGAGAGAAATTGAAGACACAGTGATTGAAGGGATAGAGAGATTGAAGGAGAGTGACAGAGTTATGAGTGTTGCATATATGGGGAAAGGGAGTGCGAATACAGAGAAGAAATAGAGGGAGAGAGAAAGAAAGAAAGAATTATAAATGTATAAAGAGAAAGACGGACAGAAGCATGGCATACTGCGAAACGAATGCGAGAAATTTTAAAAAGTAAATTATAAATAACACAACATGTATCTCTCTCTTGTGTGTCTGCCTTTGGAGGCCAAGTAAACAGTGCATTAGAAAGTTTAGTCTTCCAAGAACCGCTCTAAATATTTATGTGTGTGCGTTGACAAATTATTCAACCGCTAAACACCACCACCAGCAACAACACCACTACCACCCTCCACCACCATTGTCCTCATTACTCAGTGACCCATTTCTCCTCTCCTTTCTACAATAATTTTATATTTTTTATGTTTGCCTCTCTTGAACTGTACATACATCCATACAACTTCCCCTTCCCCTCATACACACACACGCACTATCACACACACACAAATACACACACACGCACTATCACACACAAATACACACACATATACACACACACACACACACACACACACACACACACACACTTTCAATTCACGTCCTTCTTTTCCCATCCACATCAGTTTGTTTTTTCCTTGGGGGGAAAACCCCACTGAATTCTTTCCAGTCCTTTGCTATCTCCCACCCCAACCCCATCCCATCTAAATTCCCTTCAATACCCACACCCTTTAGTCCGTGACAGGGCATGAAGTTCCCACCCACATGGTTCCAGACTTTGGTTCCAGGCGCAGCGAGGTCAGATAGGTGTCACCCATGCTACCTCGGGGTCGTTATTGCCATTCTGAGAGTGTTGAGAGGAACTCCACAGTTGACTATACATTTGTTTGAGATGCAGCCATTCGCAGCTACACGCAGAAATGTGTGCGTGCGTGTTTGTATTTTTAACACAAAATAATGCTATGTGGATTTGAATTTATGGGAGACGTACGGCCATCTTTAATATATTTATTTTTTCTCGTTAAAATCGCCAATATTTGGTTGTATGTGATTTTGTGTCTTTGCCATATCGTTATTTGTTTTTGTGAGAGTCGCGATCTTCTTGTCGCGGTGAAGGCAGTTTTTAGCTAGTGACAGGAAGTGACAAAGAGTTACGTCCCCACACTTGGAGTGCATTGTGTTGTTGCTGTTCATTTAATCGGGCCGTTCCTGTGATTTTGGCATACACGTATCAATATTAAAATAAAATAAAAATATGATAATAATCATAATCAGTTTTCGATCAACATTTCAACAGCTTATCAAAGGCCTACGGTAGACGCAGTAAAATAAGAGAAGGGCTGAGAAATGATTCGAAGAAGTTATTTGTTTGTTTTAAAGAAACGAAAACATTCTTTAACATTTATTTTTTTAAGATTTCACAAGAATTTAGGTCTTAATACCACAATGTGGCAGTCGTTACAGCTCAAGTAAACAAAGGGGAATAACTTCAGTGCGCCATTGCGGAAGTTCCTCACAATTTTAGACTTTGAACTCGACTCTCGCTTGTTTTTCTTTTCCCTCTCATGAGAGTCATAAAGTGGCAATTTGTAGTGGTGAGCTGAGGGATGGTGTGGTGGTGGTTGTGATGGCCGCAGATAGTGAGTTTGTCATTTTGCTATTTTTAATGTTGATGCAGGTTTTAGAAAATATTTTATGATTTTTTTTTTTAGTACATATATATATTCTTTAATTATCGAACAAAATAAATATGTTTTTTGCAATCTAATTTTTTCCTGATTCAGAGATCTTTCGCTTTTAGCAGATGGTTAGGAAATATTTTTTCAGAAGACAGTGTACTTGATTTTAATTTGAAATAATTGTATCTACACTGTCATCAGTCACCAAACTCACGGATAATTGTTACTTGGTGTGAATTTTAAAATTAATTTAGATGTTGATATTGTGATGTATTCTTTAAATTAAATATTCTTTGCTTATGTTATTCTTTTTGTAGCATGTGTGCGTTGCATATGTGTGTGTGTTTGTGTGTGTGTGTGTGTGTGTGTGTGTGTGTGTGTGTGTGTGTGTGTGTGTGTGTGTGCGCGCGCGTGTGTGCGTGCAAGGCAAGTACTATCAAAAAGCACATCTTTGTAAACAGCAAAACATTCCACTTCTGTATAGATTTTTTGTTTAATGAGTTTTGTTTATAAATTCGTTTATTTTTGTAAATACTTGTATGTGTTCTAGATCGTAATTTTTAGTGTTAGTTCTCTTAGTTCTCATATGTACTGGAGTAGTTTGCATATTATATGTGGAATTATTACAAAGTGCTTGAGTTCATATTAGTGTGATGTTTTGCCCACCTTCACATATTTTTATTAAAATTTAATAATATTAATAAAACTCTTAATAATATTTCAATCATTAATAATAATAATATAACTAAAAATAATATCCAAAACTTTAATACTTTATAATGACAATGATATTTCAAACTTGTAATATTTTAACATTTAATACTTTACTTTATTCAATCTTTGAGTTTCTTCAGATCATTCAGTTATTCGATCTCTGGGGTTTTCCCCTTATTTGATCATCGTGCAAGTTCAGTCGTGTGTTGCCAATGCCACCTAGTTAATGGTTATTATTATTATTATTATTATTATTATTATTATTATTATTATTATTATTATTATTATTTATTAATTATCCAAAACTAATTACAAGTGATGAGAATCTTCATTTATGCTATTAATAATTCTCCAAAAGACACCACTTGTCTCTCTCACTTGGTGGAAAGACGGGTGCTGTAAACGTTTTCTCTTACACAACAGTTAAAGGCAAGCATTTACCATCACACAATTATTTCTGTAGGTGGAAAACGTCTTACTAAAACAGATGATAATCCGTCTTTAATCTTTCCAGCATAAGATTATAAATAGTGTAAGAAGGTCACTAAATTTAACAATAAATTTATTAAATCAGCAATCAAATATACATTAACAAATACAACGAAAAAGATTTCCTGACATCAATATTTCCACACACCACATTTGAATAATTTTTATATTACACAGTCTTATATCCTAATATACAATTCAACAATTTAATGTAACCTCCTTGTACCAGAAATTGCTCACTGTAGTCTGCATACCTTGCCACCATACAAGTGAGAACTCAGACTTCAAAGATGGTCACGCACATTTTTAGGAATAGTGTCCCCTGTTGCTGGAATAGGAGTTATGTGGGGCGGAAGTAGAAGGACTTAACAACTGACGTGATAGTTCAGCTAGTGCCTTTACTTCGGACAAGTAACACCTGGGTAAGGGAGGTAATTAGAGATTACGTATCCAGGGTTTGACTTAGTCACTCCAGACCACACAAAGACCCCGTTGAGGGCGATTGTTTATTAATAATTGGAGAGAATGATTATTAATGCATAAGTGAATAAATATTTACTAATATAAAATCTTTATTACATAAGAAACAATTAAATCCTTTCACACTAGAGAATGATTATTAATGCGTAGGTGAATAAATATTTACTAATATAAAATCTTTATTACATAAGAAACAATTAAACCCTTTCACACTCTCCATTCACAATTTACTGGTACACGTCATAAGTGGATTAAAAAATGTCTTCTTTATTAGCACTAATAGTAGTACTAGCAATAGCAATAGTGGTAGTCTGTTATGATGGTGGTGGTGGTAGTAGTAGTAGTAATCTCCTTAAGATTAATTTATGTTAGGCACATTTGTAATGAGACTTTTTTTTAAATGCATTCGAAACATAGACACAAGAACAACTTGTTATAAGCACATCATCGCATGAAATGAATTTATTAAAATAAATGTAATTTAATTAGTATGTGTATATATACATATTCATGCACATAACCATGGATTTCGGCTAAGGAAAAGTATTGTATCCAAAATACTAATACACCTCATAATCACACTTTATAATTTATTTTGGTTTAACATGGGTCGCAATTTATTATCACTACCACCGCCACAATCAGCATCATTTTTGCCCTCGACATTAATAATTATCTGTAGCAACATCACCACCAACATTATAAGATTTCAGATACGGTATACATATATTAAGAATTAGTTAATTTACAGACTTGTATGCGTTGTTGTAAGAAAAAAATCCCTACTAAACTAGCAATGATTGGATGAATGTTAGTAAGTTGATAAATTACATTATTCCTTAAGTAAGAAGTTCCACCTGCGAACAGATAAATTTTGTGTCGGTAGTACGTTACTTATGGTGGTGTATGAAAGTGGAATTCATATTGGAACAAATCCTAAATTAAGATTTAACCACTGATAAGTGATTATGCTTATTAAATGATAAAGGTATTCATAATAATAACCATAACAGAGGCGGAACTTTTTATAGCGCCACACCTTCATAGATGACAGTCATATAACCAGTTCACGACAAGACAAATCACTGCTGTTGTGATGGCCGTACGTCTTCAAACATTAAATGTACAAAAAAATACGACTTTTAATGTGGCCGACACCCTGAACACTACAAAATAAAAATTAATTAAGTAAGATACAGTCGTTGCATTAAATGATAAAACTAGAAATTTGACAAGACAATTGCTTAAATCGCAGTAAAATGATACAACATAAAATAGTTGTTTGAACAATATATGTTACATTGACATTTACAAATGAAAATTTGAAATTGTAAGTGATACTTTACATTTACAGACACCAAATTGACCAAACACAACTTTTTCACGTGAGTGTCGCTAAGTAATAGATGACAAAACATTAAAGTTTCATGTGACAGTCACGAAGTAATACGTTCCTGTACAGGACTATAAAGGTCATGGTCGATTGAACAATAATACATATAAAAAGTGTTTTGAACTGAATTGAGTTCGCTTGAATTAAAACATTAATAAATATTAAACTGACCTATTAAAAACGACCCATTCTTGAATAGTAATGATGACGTTTGAGATATAGCTATTTAAGCAATAAAAAGTCGTGATGACGTTTGAGATATAGCTATTTAAGCAATAAAAAATGTCGTGGCATGTTGCTCGATGACGCTACAAAACAAATGAATTTAAAAATAAAAGCAAAACAGTTTTATAGATAACAAGGACACTATTCAAAATGAATCATCAAGAAGCGGATTTTGATATGATAACAGGACCTACGGATTTGTAGTTGCGCGAACCACAAGCAAATGACAAAACATAAACTTTCTGAGATGATAGTCACTTCGCAATATATTAAAAAAATACTTGGACTCGATATTGGCTTGAGCTGCAAATGACAAAATACGACTTTGGAGATAAAAGTCATTAAACAATAAATGACTAAACGCCACTTTTGAGTTTACAGTCGATGGACAATAATAAATGGCCTAATACGAAATTTGAGATGACACATTCTTAAACACAAAAATGACCTAACACGCCTCTTTAGATTAAAGTTGAACAAGTAATAAATGAGAAGACACATCGCGATTTTTGAGATAACCTTTGTTGGACAATACATGACAAAACACGGTTTTTAATAGATAGAAACATCAGTTGTTTTAAACAATAAATAACTTGGTTGAATATGATATTACATGATGTTTGACAGTTGCTGAATAATAGAAGTCAAAACAAAATGACAGTTACAGTGCAATAAATAACAAAACATTTTTTTTTAGAACAATTGCTTCAAACAATAAATCACATGATTTGACGTTTGAGATGAGTGTAGTTGAATTTGAAACATCGTTATGTTTGAGATGAGTGTAGATGAGTATGACATAACGTTATGTTTGAGATGAGTGTAGATGAGTATGACATAACGTTATGTTTGAGATGAGTGTAGATGAGTATGACATAACGTTATGTTTGAGATGAGTGTAGATGAGTATGACATAACGTTATGTTTGAGATGAGTGTAGATGAGTATGACATAACGTTATGTTTGAGATGAGTGTAGATGAGTATGACATAACGTTATGTTTGAGAAGATTGTTGCTGAATAATAAATGACTGAACATAATGAAAGTTTCTTGACAATAAATAATAAAACACGATTTTTGAGATGATAATGACTTAAATAATAAAAGACCTGACAAGATTTTGATATAAGATGATAACATTTTAAGCTGTAATTGTCAAGACAACGTTTAAGATAACATTTTTAGAGCTGCAGTTGTCAAGACACAACCTTCAAGAGGATAACATTTTTAGCTGTAATTGTCAAGACACAACCTTTAACATGACAGCCGTTGAACAGAAATGATACGACACGACTCAAAATAAGATGGATTTCTTAGAAATGTTATTTTAGAGAAGTGATAGGTTACAGAAAATTCCTCTTAAGTTCGCCGAAAAGCGTGTTTATGGATTTGCGGAATAAAGGAGGGAATTATTTATACATATCACTTCCATCAATGACTTAGGAAAGAAAACGAACGCGAGAGAAATTTGTTTGTTTCAGTGCCTATGTACGATTAATAATTTTAAAAATTGTGTACGCATAATTTAGGAGCGTAGATATTTATCGCTACGATAAATGAAAAATAATCTCTGAGCTGGCAGCTCTGTATGCGAAAGATTGGAAATTATAATGTTAAAGGCTAGAGGTCAGAGGCTGCTAGAAAGTGGAAAGGATGTGGGGTGGGTGGGTGGGGAGCAAAGGAGTGATGTAGATCGGAAGGGGGTCACAATCCTGATTCAACAGGTGGTTGTGAGAACAGACCTTAAGAGCCCCAGAGCTGTCAGACACGCTGCTCGCAGATAAGCGTTCCCTGTCATAGCGCGCCATCGGCGACCGCGCTCTTCCGACAGCCGCATGCCTTTTCTAACAAGAACCAATAGGACAAGGCAGATAACTCGACCCTGACAGCCACTTGCCAAGACATTCTTACCGCGCTATGATACGCGTGAGATATTCTACTCTTTAACCCCTATCCACCAACCCCTTTTTTGTACTATTTTTCCCATCCTCACAGAAAGTCATTCAGCTACAGTTAACATTGATAAGTCTACGGATCAGAGGAATCATGCTGCAGGATACTAACGGTATGAGTTGCAGCAACCCCTTCGCCCCCCTTTCCAAACCATCGGCAGCTAATCCAGCCTTACGCAAAGTTGGCTCTATCACAAAAGGAGACTGTCACAGGAAATGAGGGACAGAAATTATATTTTATTTCATTATAAAAAACCGCTAACAAAACTAATTGAAGTAACCCGAGTTTTGTTATTATTTTCGTATGTAGCATGTAACTTCCAGTAACGGTCACCTAAGATCTCTTTAGTAGACAGACGTTCGTGACGCAGTGTGTGTTAATTATCATATTGAATATATATATTAGTTTATGAAGAATATGTATATTAAATAAATTGGGACAACTGCGCAATACCGTCACATGTTGTTGACGAGTGAAATGGCCAGTGCGCATTAGAATTGACCACAGAAAAGCGTGCATCTCGATTACCACTATATATCCAAGGCAAAAATCATGTCACAGGACATAGCTTCTGGAAGTTTTGGAAACCTTCAGTGAAAGCTATATAAGGGACAAAATGAAGATTTTACTCTCAATGTTGAAAACGTCGATTCGTCTGAAGCCAGTCTAACTCCACGTATGAATTATCTCATGTACAGAGACTTCATAAAGGAAAGCTGCAATAATCTCTTTCCATCCGTTTTCCATCCGTCTGATGCCATATATTGAGTAACGAGGCAAAATTACTCAGTATAACTTTTGGCAAAGTGGAAAGTTCGCTGTCAAAGAAAACCCGATGCATGCGACGCTGGTTGTATGCAGTTAACGACACGAGGGACCAATTTTGTCTTCCCCCTGTCTGAGTTCGTTTGGCAGTCTATCCCGCTAATTGAGAGGCTAGCACCGAGATTTTCTTACAGATATCCGGATTTCTACACTCAATGTAATGCGACGACACATCCCACTGGACGACTCCACCCGATAATGCTAAACGTCGTTGGGGTGTCCGTTTCCACGACAACCGGTACAACGATAATTATCGAGGCTGACAACAGTCAGCTAAATTTCAGATTTCTCCCCAGTGATAATCTGAAAGTGGTGCCTAGATTCTGCAGAATCTTCACCTGTAATGCGACGCCTCAATTGCGTCGTGATTCTTCACTTTGAAGTGCCGCTTATAAGTGACGTGTGAGATTACGTCATCTCCTTGGAACTCTGACATTAATAGTGAGTAATCATTAGCACGGCTAACGCGCACATACTTAAGTCTAGGACTCTTAAGAAAATGAACACTATTATATCGTTTGTAAAATAAGAACTCTAATGTTAAAAGTAATGCTTATTTTACATGTGAACTATTGTTAAAGCGGCCCCATTTGCCGCATAAGAATTGTGTAATTAATCTTTATTTTATATTTTGAATTTCATCATTTTCATCTCCCCTTATTTCCCACAGAGTGTATGACATTGGAAAGTTGAATGAATGATTAATCACTGTGCGAAAGAGTAGTGCCCCCTTTTAAATCGGGAAATAAATAACCTGATTTAAACATCTTTCAACTCTCTTGTTATTCATAGTTTTTGAGAGGGACGAAAGAATTTGTACTATTGTTTTGCACCGTTCGTCTGTTCGTCCATTTATTCACATTTATGATACACACTCACAACACACACCGCCAATAAAACGTTCCTTGGCATGACATTAATAAATTGGGCCCCACCCAAACATCAATGGCGTATGTCATGTGTGTCTATGTAACAACTTGACGCGACGTAGTACTGGCACACGTCACGGGCTTTTCTTGGAGGTGCACCGGAGCAGGCCAAAAATAGACTTCACCCCTTGCATCTCTAACTTCAGCTCGGGTCGGCTTGTAACGAGCCTCCCGTTTTGTGACATCTGGTGACCCTGACGTGGAAGAAAGACTCCAATTTCAGAACAGACATGATGTCCGCCGAAACCCAGCCTAACTCCGCAGTTACAGTCGATCAAGTCGAGATTGACTCGAACTTAACTGTCGAACAGCGCGACGCAATGTCAAAGCTCTTACACAGACACGCGCGCATATTCACCGACCAACCGGGCCACTCAGATTTGGTTGAACACCGCATCAAACTTTTAAGTGACAAACCGATACGCTTAAAACAGTACCCACAGAAATATGAGAGCACAAAGTACATAGCAGAACAGGTGCGTGAAATGCAAAAACAGGGCGTGATTGAACAGTCAATCTCCCCATATTCATCACCGGTCGTCTTAGTTAAAAAGAAAGACGGTACGCTTCGTTTTTGTGTGGACTACAGACAGTTAAATGAGATAACTGAATTCGATGCGGAACCTATTCCAAATCAGGACGAATTATTCGCAAAACTAACCAAGGCACATTACTTTTCGAAGTTTGACATGTGCAAAGGGTACTGGCAACTGTCAGTTGCTATTGACGACAGACCAAAAACAGCCTTTCCAACCCCGCTAGGCTTATTTCAGTTTTGCCGACTACCGTTCGGACTAGCGAACGCACCCGCAACATTCGCGCGCTTCATGCGAAAATTACCGTTAGAGAGCGTTGACGCATTGAATTTCTTTGATGACATACTGGTAGCAACAGGAACATGGGACCAACATTTATCCTCAGTGGGTGGTCTACTTGATATTCTCGAGCGCCATAAATTGACCGTGAAACCCACCAAAGTACGCGCGGGCTTTCGAGAGATTGAATTTCTTGGCCATATCATAAGTGACGGACAAATAGGCCCTAATCTAGACTTAACTGCAGCCATTCGTGACATGACCTTACCGACTACAAAGAAACAGGTCAGGGCAGTTTTGGGGCTAGTGGGGTACTACCGAAAATTTGTCCCAAACTTCAGTACGCTTCTTAAACCACTGACGGACTTAACTGGAAACAAACAACCCACGAAAATACGATGGACGGCAGAGTGTAGCACCGCCCTCGAAAAAGTGAAGGACATCTTGACCAGTAAACCCGTCCTACAGTTACCAGACTTTGACAAGAGATTTATTGTCAGGACCGACGCATCAGACGAAGGCCTCGGTGCCATACTTCTCCAAGAGACAGATGACGAATACCTACCGGTAGCATACGCTTCTAAGAAACTGTTAGATCGTGAGACACGGTACTCTACGATTGAAAAAGAGTGCTTAGCAATCGTATGGGCACTCAAGAAATTTAGTGCTTATCTGTACTCTAAACCATTCATCCTGCAGTGCGATCATAAGCCGCTGACATATCTGCGCACTAGCATGTATGATAACGCTAGGCTAACTAGATGGACACTCCTGCTACAGGAGTATAGCTTCGTTGTCGAACACATCGCGGGCAGAGAAAATTCGGGTGCCGATGCATTATCCCGGCATGCCATAACCGCGATATAAACAAGAGAGAGGATAGTCTCTCCACAGATGCGCATAAAATTCCTGTGGGGACTATCGTGTGAAATAAAATTTTTTTTTGTTCCTATTTGATTTCCACTCTGTGAGCTCCAATCAATTTTAAGAAGGGGGTTGTCACAGGAAATGAGGGACAGAAATTATATTTTATTTCATTATAAAAAACCGCTAACAAAACTAATTGAAGTAACCCGAGTTTTGTTATTATTTTCGTATGTAGCATGTAACTTCCAGTAACGGTCACCTAAGATCTCTTTAGTAGACAGACGTTCGTGACGCAGTGTGTGTTAATTATCATATTGAATATATATATTAGTTTATGAAGAATATGTATATTAAATAAATTGGGACAACTGCGCAATACCGTCACATGTTGTTGACGAGTGAAATGGCCAGTGCGCATTAGAATTGACCACAGAAAAGCGTGCATCTCGATTACCACTATATATCCAAGGCAAAAATCATGTCACAGGACATAGCTTCTGGAAGTTTTGGAAACCTTCAGTGAAAGCTATATAAGGGACAAAATGAAGATTTTACTCTCAATGTTGAAAACGTCGATTCGTCTGAAGCCAGTCTAACTCCACGTATGAATTATCTCATGTACAGAGACTTCATAAAGGAAAGCTGCAATAATCTCTTTCCATCCGTTTTCCATCCGTCTGATGCCATATATTGAGTAACGAGGCAAAATTACTCAGTATAACTTTTGGCAAAGTGGAAAGTTCGCTGTCAAAGAAAACCCGATGCATGCGACGCTGGTTGTATGCAGTTAACGACACGAGGGACCAATTTTGTCTTCCCCCTGTCTGAGTTCGTTTGGCAGTCTATCCCGCTAATTGAGAGGCTAGCACCGAGATTTTCTTACAGATATCCGGATTTCTACACTCAATGTAATGCGACGACACATCCCACTGGACGACTCCACCCGATAATGCTAAACGTCGTTGGGGTGTCCGTTTCCACGACAACCGGTACAACGATAATTATCGAGGCTGACAACAGTCAGCTAAATTTCAGATTTCTCCCCAGTGATAATCTGAAAGTGGTGCCTAGATTCTGCAGAATCTTCACCTGTAATGCGACGCCTCAATTGCGTCGTGATTCTTCACTTTGAAGTGCCGCTTATAAGTGACGTGTGAGATTACGTCATCTCCTTGGAACTCTGACATTAATAGTGAGTAATCATTAGCACGGCTAACGCGCACATACTTAAGTCTAGGACTCTTAAGAAAATGAACACTATTATATCGTTTGTAAAATAAGAACTCTAATGTTAAAAGTAATGCTTATTTTACATGTGAACT
Organism: Sinotaia quadrata; assembly: GCA_028829895.1. Classification (NCBI taxonomy): domain Eukaryota; kingdom Metazoa; phylum Mollusca; class Gastropoda; order Architaenioglossa; family Viviparidae; genus Sinotaia; species Sinotaia quadrata. The sequence goes on from CM054180.1 coordinate 120,150,072, forward strand.
ATTGTTAAAGCGGCCCCATTTGCCGCATAAGAATTGTGTAATTAATCTTTATTTTATATTTTGAATTTCATCATTTTCATCTCCCCTTATTTCCCACAGAGTGTATGACATTGGAAAGTTGAATGAATGATTAATCACTGTGCGAAAGAGTAGTGCCCCCTTTTAAATCGGGAAATAAATAACCTGATTTAAACATCTTTCAACTCTCTTGTTATTCATAGTTTTTGAGAGGGACGAAAGAATTTGTACTATTGTTTTGCACCGTTCGTCTGTTCGTCCATTTATTCACATTTATGATACACACTCACAACACACACCGCCAATAAAACGTTCCTTGGCATGACATTAATAAATTGGGCCCCACCCAAACATCAATGGCGTATGTCATGTGTGTCTATGTAACAACTTGACGCGACGTAGTACTGGCACACGTCACGGGCTTTTCTTGGAGGTGCACCGGAGCAGGCCAAAAATAGACTTCACCCCTTGCATCTCTAACTTCAGCTCGGGTCGGCTTGTAACGAGCCTCCCGTTTTGTGACAGAGACAGTGCCAGCTTACGCAAAGTTGGCTGTAGCACACATTATTATACGTCATTTTATTATACAAGAGTAACATGAAATAACATTCAGAGGTCCGCCATTCAGTTATTAAAATTGTACAATAAAGTATTTTACGAAAAGTGAATTTAGTCGATAATTAAGCCAGTTATCTAGTACTCTCAATTCAAAAACAAACATGCTCTAAAAGGACACAGACATATTTACTAGCCAGTATTGTGTCGGGCATCTTTAAAATATTGTTATTGAAACTAACGCAGCTTGAGAATTCACAACGCTTTGAAATATACGATTCCAAAACACCTAAAAAGCAAAAGACCTATCGACTAATATAGGCTTCGACAGAACAAATGTATTTTTGTAATAAAACAAGACGAAGATTGAAAATATTTCATCATATTGTGAAATCTCGGTTTTTAAAAAAAATTGTTGTTTTATTTTGTTAAAGAAACAACTAATCTTAAAGGGCGCAAACTAGTGTACACACAAATTGTTTAGAAATTTGTCATGTTGCGTTCGTTCCATTTTTGCTCTTATACCTCTGAAGTCCTGGTATTCAACTTATTGATATTTCACAGAAATAATCAAGCCGAATCCGTTCTTCTTACGCCCACATGATAATCGATACAATAATTGTATTTCTTCAAAGAAATAATGTTCATTAGTGATTTTATATAGTCTTATTAGTACCGTTTTAAGAATTAATATTCATTACTAGTTTCATTAATCGATCTCAATTAATTATTTCTCTTTTATAAAAAAATTATATTGGTAAGAAGTAATTTTCGTTACATGCTCTGTTAAACGCTCATATAGCGGAGTAGAATTAATTTTTAAATATGCAATGACCATATTTAGTGAAGTAGCTATATAATCTAACTAAAAGTATTAAGAAATATTATTTAGTAGTTTGTCTTTCTATTTTTGTTTTAGCTGGTTGTATTAATTAATTAATTAGCGGTACCCGAAGAAATACTCCTAAGATTATATATTATCTTGTGAGAGGTGATTTAAAAATTCATGCTAATTATTCGACCAGTGCAGTTGCGTGTAATTAATTTTAGGAAATAAAGTGGGTTATTGAGTCACCTATAGGTCGCATATTTAATTCTTTTCATTTTTCAGAAACACGGTTCGGTTGTTGGTCGCACCTGTATTTAAAGGCACTCACAGAAATTCGATTCTATATTATGATGTTTTATCTATAAACTCGTGTTCCATATATGTACATCACCTGCGCGCTGTGGTTGCGTAATTTTAAAGTACTTCACTGTAATGCCAACGATAAATAATGATGACAGGAAGCTGCTGTTAGTAAATAGTCAGTAAACACAAACTAATGAGTGCTGTCAGTAGCACACTGATCTATGGAGTCAGTGAGTAAACACGAGTTATCGTTCCTGTGGTAAGATCTCGTGCCACGAAATGCAGTCTCGGCTGCATTGCATTATCTACAAGAATACTTGTACTGGTATAAATACAAATTACAACTGTTGTGTACTCAGCTGTGGAAGAGTATCTTTACATGCATGAAATTTGTTTTAATGTACTTTTTGAGTGAACGTTTTGTCCTCGTAGTTCAATGACCAAAATCTGGCCACTGGGAGAGAGAATAACTTATATCTTTCAAAGTCAGCGATTCGCAATACCGTAACATTTTGCACAAAAGAATGTGTGTGTGTGTGTGTGTGTGTGTGTGTGTGTGTGTGTGTGTGTGTGTGTGTGTGTGTGTGTGTGCGTGTGTGTGTGCGTGTGTGTGTATGTGTGTTATCCTTGATTCGACATTTTAATATTCGAATAAGAGAATGTATGTGAGAGCAATTTCCATTTAAATTTTGATCGTTCGTCAACTGAAGTATTTTATTTACAATCTCTACAAGTATGCTGGAACGCGTGTCGTCGTTACAGATAATTAAGACCTGATGTAAGACAGACGTCCTTCTTTATAGTTCGAAATGTTTAAAACAAGTGTACTCTGAATTTGGAGTTACAGCTTTGGTTTACTTTTACAGAGATGGTTTAATTCGATATATTGCAAGAAAAGGTAAGGCATTAAATACAATACTGTTTGTGTGAAAGTATTACCAGTGTCTGAAATTATTATGTAATGGAATAAATTTGCCTCTCCCTATTTTGAAATTTAATTGTTATATAAATTGTTAAATTGTCAGAGTAACCCGACCTTACGATGGTATTTTTGAAAATGTCTGAGTTGAAGTAAATGCTTGAGGCAAAAATATGCTAGAATTACTGATGTAATGCAAAGCAGTGAGTAGTTTTTATTATCCAATGATTTACGAGAACGAGACCAGCCAATGGTCTGAGATTAGAAAGTTTACTTGATGTAGAAAAATCTACTGTCTAATCACTTTGAATGTGGAGTGGCAAAAAGAAATCTGGTTTTGAAAGGCGGCCGATAGCTTGATGAGACAACGCATGCCTTTCACATGTTATTTTAATCTGCTGGTTTACTGATTGTAAACTGCTTTGACTGGGAAGACGCGGGAATCATCTGCTGTGGTGTATGTAGTGTAAAAGAGGATACACTTCATTCCATTTTATATATGGCAGCAGGACATACTGACTACATGAGAAATTTCTGATATAAAAAGTACTAGAGTCCTAATTGTTATTCTGCTTGAAGAAAGTGACACAGCAAAAAGGGCGTTCAAGTTGGCTTTGATAGAATAACAATGCATCAATGTTTTTGTTCAGCATGTGCAAAAGAAACACATGGAAAATTATGTGGACAATGAACTTGTGACTTTGAGATGAAAAAGCATGTGAAAAGGCCATTTGCGGCTTCGTCTATACAAGGTTATGTAAAGACTTTTATCGCTTATCTCTGAGAACTCTATTTCTCTTTTCTGATACGACTATCCTGTGATTTGTATTGACACATTGTTGTATTGTATTTATGATATAGCCTGTGTAATTATAGAAATTTTGGTTACATGGAAGTATTGATGTCAACTATTCTATTTTATTGTATTTGTCATATGTATATTTGATTGCTGATTTAATACATTTATTGACCAAATTGATAATCATATCCTGGAGACAAAAGTGGGTGGATGGCGGCTCGCTCAATATAGATTAAAGACAGATTTGTCTTCTCCTTTAGTAAGACGTTTTCCACCTACGGAATATTGTGTAACAGTAAATATTTATTTATCTTTATTGTTGTGGAAGAGAGGAAATGTTTACCTGCCCGTAAATCCACCATGTGAGAGAGACGAGTAGTGTCTGTTAGAGGATCATTAATAAATTAAAATTAAAATTCTCATAATTTGTAATTAGTTTTGGATGATTAATTAATTAGTAATAATCATATCCATTTAACTAAGTGGCGATGGCGACACAGATTGAAATAGCACGGTGAGGAACCGTCATGAAATGTATTCATTTTTATATCACAAATTTCATTTCACTCTCAGTCGTCGTGTCGATCAGATCTTGGCCTCAGACATTTAGGTCAGTAGTTCATCGTCAGTAAATAAGTCTGTCATTCTGAGATATTTAGGTCAGTAGATGAAGTCTGTCATACTCAGATATTTACGTCAGTAATTCATCGTCAGTGGAAGTACCCTGTCAACATCAGACACTTAGTTCAGTAACTCATCGTCTCTGGATGTACACTAAAGTTCTCAGAGAGTCCTGTAATTCATCGTCAATGGAAGTGCCCTGTCATTCTCAGACACTTTCATCGTCAACGGACATGTCCTGTCAGTCTCAGACATTTAGATCTGTAATTCATCGTCAACAGACGTGTCCTGTCATTTTCAGACACTTAGATCTGTAATTCATCGTCAACAGACGTGTCTTGTCAGTCTCAGACACTTAGTTCAGTAATTCATCATTAAGGTTTGTTTTAGACGTGGTAGAATCCAAATGATGAATGCCCAAACCATTGCTGCCGAGGGGAGCTGTGAAAACACTATAATTATGAACGACTGCCTACTGGTTATCGTGTGAAGTATGCACTGTTTTACCCAGAACATTTCAATTCATCCACCCACACCTGACTGGCTAGTCTACATGTCATCTGGGTCGGGATGGGGGGACTGTCAACACCTTCAATCGTCTACCACTCCTTTTAAGTGGAGTGGGGTACTTGTTAAAACAACAGTTTAGCAGCTGTCCGCGAAGTAACGGTGTTATAGACGTTCCACAGAGGGCCCCCGCATGCAACAACAACAGCATAAAATAATTTATATCAATTTAAAAACCGAACAAACAAGTAGCTGGAGAGTGAACTCAAAGCCCTTAGATTTGGGATCTGTTACACTCCCATCAGGGCCCGCACGCAACAACAAGAGCCAAAAAATAATTTTAAAATTAAAACCCGATTAAACAAATAGTACCAGACGAGAGGACTCTAAGCCCGTAGATATATGGGGTCTGTTAACAGTACAGTATTCTCAGCTAGGTTCAATGCTGATTCCATGACCGCTTGCACTTTGTAATAATGTCGTCCATTTAAACATATCATTTGCGTGCGTCAATTTCTCTGTGTTCACAGTGGTACGACGAAGGCCTCAGTTAAAAGTACATTAGTTGAAAGGTCTTAGTTAAAAAGTATATTAGTTGAAAGGCCTTAGTTAAAAAGTACATTAGTTGAAAGGCCTTAGTTAAAAAGTACATTAGTTGAAAGGTCTTAGTTAAAAAGTACATTAGTTGAAAGGCCTTAGTTAAAAAGTACATTAGTTGAAAGGTCTTAGTTAAAAAGTATATTAGTTGAAAGGTCTTAGTTAAAAAGTACATTAGTTGAAAGGCCTTAGTTAAAAAGTACATTAGTTGAAAGGTCTTAGTTAAAAAGTACATTAGTTGAAAGGTCTTAGTTAAAAAGTACATTAGTTGAAAGGCCTTAGTTAAAAAGTACATTAGTTGAAAGGTCTTAGTTAAAAAGTACATTAGTTGAAAGGCCTTAGTTAAAAAGTACATTAGTTGAAAGGTCTTAGTTAAAAAGTACATTAGTTGAAAGGCCTTAGTTAAAAAGTACATTAGTTGAAAGGCCTTAGTTAAAAGTACATTAGTTGAAAGGCCTTAGTTAAAAAGTACATTAGTTGAAAGGCCAGCGAAATAGAAACTACAAGTACTATGCGAGTATGGGAAGTGTTATTTTTTTCTTTTGTCCTACAAACACTATAATGCAATAATAATAGCTTCAGTCAACAAGGGCCACAACTGAGCGAGGTAAAGTAAAAAGTGCTCGAACTGCATAAATGTTTGTGAAGGAAAACAGCAGCCAGCCGACCCCACTCACTAAAGATTAAATAATGGATATGGAATATGGACACGAATTACTTGACAATATATAGTACAATTACTCTGATAGCACGAATTACTTGACAATATATAGTACAATTACTCTGATAGCACGAATTACTTGACAATATATAGTACAATTATTCTGATAGCACGAATTACTTGACAATATATAGTACAATTATTCTGATAGCAGCAAGACTGGGTTCTTATGCGAACTATTAATATGATTACTATACCAAGGTCTATTACGTACGCGAACTATTAATATGATTACTATACCAAGTAAGTAGGTCTGTTACGCACACGAACTATTAATGTTTAATATACCATATAATAAGACAGACAGTCTCTCACAAAAGCAAGACCTTAGGGTATAATAAGATTACATCTAAACATGCCTGAAATACCCCAGATGTAGGCACAATATGTTAAAAACATGCCAAATATATGGTTCAACTATACACAGTTAAACTGATTGACAAATTCTGCTGAGAGCCGTAATAATTTTTATATTGAAACTGAAACATCATTGAGATACAAAATTAACGTGAATTACTAAGCCAATTTCTCAATTGTTTTAAAAAGAAAAGAAAAATACAACCATGCCGGATCCTCTGCGACAAACCTATGCGAAAATTATGCTGATGCAACATGTATCGATCACGTGACCAATCTGGCAGTCCGTGAGTAATTAGTGTCTATGATCTGATGTCGCTTCCACGGCAGATGTTCACGTCACCTCTCTGGAAATAGCTTGTATGGCATTTATCTTTTGGATCCACCAAGCTGCTCCGGAGGTCGTGCTGGCACTTAAATTAATTATGACGAATTAAATCAAGGCAAAAAATAATCTCTCTCTCTCTCTCTCTCTCTCTCTCTCTCTCTCTCTCTCTCTCTCTCTCTCTCTCTCTCTCTCTCTCTCTCTCTCTCTCTCTCTCTCTCTCTCTCTCTCTCTCTGTGACATGCAGTATTCACACTAACCACTTTTGCGCGACTCTTTCCCATTCATCTATCTTCACGATCCCACCCACCCTTCTCCACCTGCACCCTACATATTTTTTCCTCTTTCTTTTCCTTTTTTTTTTATATTGTGTGGGATTCTTTTTCAAATTAAAAAAAATATATAACCAACCTACTTCTTACTCACGAGTTTTCACGCGACCTATGACCGTAAATGTGACCAACCTTTGACCCTAATGATGGTTGGTCTAAGCTTGCGGTAACGCCTAGCTGTTCTTTTCCCATGCATTTTTCATCGCCTTTATCTGGGTTTTTCACTGGTTTATGACTCGCACTCAGTCGTCAGTCCAAGAGTTCATGCGATTTTGGGGGTTGTGCTGCAACTGCCGATAGGACTTCTGAGCGGAACAATAAAAGGAAACTCGTTTCCTTTCCAAGTAAAGCATGCATACACACAAACTCCCACCACCACCACCCGAAAACCCCAGACAATAAACAAGAACAAAAATTGGAGGGGGTGGGAGGGGGGTGAGTGGCGGTGATGAGACTGAGAGGTTTTGTTCCTTTCTTCCGTTGCAGGAAAGATGATGTTTAGAACAAGGAAATGGAAGTTTTACTACAGAAGAGAAGAGGGCCAATGCACAGAGTACGACAATGGCGTCATTGAAGGGATAAGTTTAGACTTAACTTTTAAATACATGCGTGCGTGCATTTTAAGATAGACAGACGGACGGGCGGACGGACAGATGGATGGATAGGAATGAAACAGGGATAGTGTGGAGACGTTTCATTCTTTTGTATATCATCCAATAAATAAGGATTTATATGCTGTATAGTTCATATCAGACAGAAGTAGAGGGATATACAATGCTTAAACAAACAAATCCAAAAGAAAAGCTCTTATAGACACCCACACACATAATTGGCGAAAGGACCCAAAACGCAAACAAAGATTAATGAAATTAATACTAACTGTATCGAATAGGTGGAGTGGAAAAGTTGAGTCACGTGTGATTCACTAGGAACTGACTGCCAATCACTAATTAAATTATTAGTGTGTACGAGTACGGTCATTTAAGTGACGTTTATGACAAGTGACGTCATGGCCCTTTTAAAGATTATTTCGACTGCTTTCTAGTTGAGACTTCTAAGGAACTGTTTTCCCGACGCGAACGTGTACATGGTGGAATGATTCGAAAGAAGAAAAAAAATAGACATTGGTGATAATTGTTCGCACACACATTTTAGAGGAGAAAGTTTCTATAGTGCCCGTGCTAAACTCTCGCATTGGAAAGTTTTAAATTGTCTCTTTCCACACTGATATACCCAGTAAACCATTCTGAAACATAGAGGCAGATACTTCCATCTGGAGGGTGCAAGGTCTAAAGTAATTGAATACAACAGCCTGATTTAAAGATAATTCCCACTTGAATTTGGAATGTTTAGTCAATGTTTTATCATATATATAGTTTTCCACTTCTCTCCATCGGTTTGAAATGCATTCCTTCGAGCACGTGGGAAGGATTTTTGGCGCGATGCTAAAGCGTCCTTGACCTTCGTGTACGCGGGAGTTTTTTTGTTCACATAGCCAGACTTATGCTGCATTGTCACGTTCACAAAGCTGACGGTCAAGGTCATTTGCTAAATGATGCGTGGATTTTCACTCACAATGTGACTTAAAAGCAAGCCTTCCAATAAACAAATTCATTTATGTTCCTAGAAATGCATTCATTTATCTTTTCACCCATCACGTGATGGGCATATAATATGCCCTTCATACTCTAGTGTATATATTATATATGTAGTTATGTAAGTATGTATATATATCTGCACACACACACACACACACACACACATTCAGTTTTCCTATGAAATCTTCAGACTCATAATTGTTTGCCTCTTTAAGTCGAGATCTTTATGACACGTGACAATATGAATCTTTAAGTCGAGGTCTTTAGGACACATGACAATATGAATCTTTAATCGAGATCTTTAGGACACCATGACACATTACGTCTTTAAGTCGAAATCTGAAGGGGACAAATGACACTTTGCGTCTTTAAGTCGAGATTTGAAATATACAAATCTGAATAAACTGAATCTGAAACTGTAAAATAGATTTTACTTCCATAACAACATGCCTTCTCTCATTGTTCAACGTAACCAAAATACGCCACTTGACAAGCAGCGTCCACTCCACAAGCGTGTTTGTAAGTAGAAATAAATCAAACCGAACAATCATGTTTACTTTACCAGTAGGCAATTGTTTCCAATTGTTAAAATGTATTCTAACCGTCTATTGGTCAATTAGCTATAATAGAGTGTTGCAAATGGATGGTTTGTAACTGCCAAACTAACTTTTAGTGTTGCATGTGACCCCTAAAATTGTGTACTGTGCTACCCGAAATTAATGGGCAGAGTACATTTAAGTAATTTCAATATAATTGAAAAAATAAAAAAGTAATCATTGTCGGTTACTTAGCTAATGGCGCTGCGATTGTGGAGTTGGGTGTTTTAATTTTAGTTTTAGAAGGAAATAATTGCGGTCATTTCTTTGCAGTTTTGTCCATTTATAATATATTTTGCTTGCTCGGCCGCTAACCAGCGCGCCCCACTCTTTCCCTCGCCCGTTCCTTTTTGCTGGGATGACGCCTTCCATTGCACTCAATCCGTCAGAGTGATCGGACTTGTACATGCTTATTCACGTCAGAGTGATCGGACTTGTACATGCTTATTCACGTCAGAGTGATCGGACTTGTACATGCTTATTCACGTCAGAGTGATCGGACTTGTACATGCTTATTCACGTCAGAGTGATCGGACTTGTACATGCTTATTCACCATCAAAGTAAGCTCGCTGACGCAAAATATCCCACGACTACGGACCATCTCCCTTTATCAAAGCCTTCATTCAGGTTAATGAGGCTAAAGTAGCAACATTAAAATAGTGATTTTCCCCTCCATTGGCATCCCACTCACACACACCCTTATACATATGCACACACGTCCTTATATAGATGCACACACGTATACACAACTTTCATAACCAGTCTCAAAACCTGAAACATAAAAGCACAAACATACGCGCATATACACAAAACCCCTTTCTAATCCCTCTCAAAACCTCACACGTATACATATATATATAACAAACACCTTCCATCCAATTCTCAAAACACAAACGTGTACAGGCACATAAACACGCACAACACGCACACACACACACACACACACACACACAGACACACAGTACAGACACATAAACAAGCACAATACGCACGCACACACACACACACACACACACACACACACACATGCATACAGCCCTTCCTATCAAGTCTCAAAGCACACGCGATGCGCACGGACACAACAAACACACGCGTACACGCACTCATACTCAGAGTGCTTTATACCCAGTCTAACTACACACAGATAACACTAATACATATGTATACAAGCTAAGCATACATAAGTACACAATCCTTCCTACTCAATCACATAACACTAATACATACGTATACGAGCTATGCGTACATAAGTACACAATCTTTCCTACTCAATCACAAAACACACACACACACACACACAAGTATATGCTTTTGTAACGTTCATTAAATCTGACGAAATTACTCCGCTCATACTGACTAATGGGGAAGTGACTCTGCAATGGCTTGAGGCTCAGTAACACAGTCAATCAGCGTTTCCGCAACGGTTTCCCTTCATTTCACGCTTCTTTTTATCAGTTTCAATGGATGATCGGTTCTCTTCGGTTCGCCGAAAAAGATCAGTTTTTATCGCAGTTCTCGCGGATATGATGCCACAGTCATCTATCTTTCCAGCAACGGACGGAATGGCATCGTGAATACAAAGGGACAACCCGTGTCATCGGTGCTCACGAGATAAAGACTAGATGTTCTCAGGATCCTAAATCACCCCCGCCTTTGTTCTCATCATCAGCAGTAGGAACGACACACTTATCGCCATCGCCATCGCCATCGCCATCGTTGACATCGTTAACTATTATCAATAAAGAGTTATCGCCGTCAAGGCCATCAGTTTCTGTCACGATCCACGCAGTTACTGCGGCAATAATAGTAATAAAAATGATGATGATGATGATGATGATGATGATGATGATGATGATGATGAAGAAGAAGATGATGATGATAATGATGATGATGATGATAGTATCGACGACCGTTACTACTAAAATTACTCCTATTAAGGAGAAGAAAAGGAGGAAGCAGGAGAATAGCAACAATAATAATAAATCCAGTAATTGACAATAACAATAACATCAATAACATTACGATTATGAACAACAATACAAACAGAAATAACAACGACGACCATGACGGTGATGATAAATAATACAATAACGACATTTACTACTACGACTACTACTACTACAAGAGGGATAACGCTAAAAAGGGGAATCAGACAAAGAACTCAGCAACAGTGATTGATAAGAACAACGTCATTATCATCAGTACCAAAGCAACTACATAACAATAACGACGACAAACGATGAAGATGTTCATACCATGATTATTTTACTGATGCTTATATTATTATATTTTACTATTTCTGTAAAGGTCAGTCGCGCTTTAGATTGTAGATGAGTAGCGAATCTAGAATTTAGAATTTGCAAAGCTAATGTCAAATATAATTAACATTCTTTCCGCCGTTGATTAATAGGGTCGTTCGCTCTCTCTTTCTCTTCAGCTTGGAAAGAGTTAATAAATCAAATGTTATCTAAAAATGTCAGCAGTAGGAAGGGCAAGAGGTGAACCGTTCCTTTTCAATTAAAAAAGATAACTCTTATAATTATCTGTCATCTTATATTACAATTAAGCTATCATAGCCAAACAATAGTTACCGCGCTAAAGTTAGAGTTATTTGTTTCTTTTCAGTCACGTGACATCTCCTCAAAGCCAATGAGGTTAACAGGAAACCTATAATGTTGCCTCACTAGTTCTTTGCTAACTTTGGAATGAACTGCAAATGGTTTCGTAATTTCCATCTGAACTGCACATTTGATACATACAAGTTTATTAATTCAGCCATGGCTGACGTCATCAATTTTCTTACAGGAATGTGTGAGGCTTCTATGTAAACAAACGAGAAATCAAGCTGGACCGGGAAGATCATTCAGTTCCAGATACTAACGAAATCGGTATGCAATTATCTGAAACCATTCCGTACGTCATATCCAAACATAGTTTCCATGTTCTCTTTGCAGTGTCAGCTGTAATATAGGTTTATCGCAATGTCAGGCCGAAATGGTCCAGAGGAACTGAACGCGTCCTCACATATCAATGGGCTGTAATTAGAGAACGGTGGTGGTTCCTTCCCTTGGAGAAAAAAAAATTGTATATCACAGGCACTTGAGGGTCAATGAAGGAAGTTTTCACACGTAATGATCTAAAAATAACTGACGAAACCATCGCCAGTAAAGCGAGCAGCGCCACCAATATCGGTCAATACAAGTACGAAACGAGAGGGGCTTAGGCAGCGTGTATGTTTATGATTTACTTCGTTTGATTGTTCGTTCGTTCGTTTACATGTTTATTCGGTAGGCATGGTCTAATCACTCTAATGCCTTCTTATTGCAGGCACAGTTACTATTGTATTTTGGATTTGCAGCAAGCTGCTTAAAGTTTAAGCGCATACTGATTGGTAGCAAATATGGTCGAAGGAAACTGGTCTGAATCTATCCTAACAAGTCCAGTGGGACAACAAGGGTAACCATTGGTATATCATACCTAGCCAAAACATCCTATTTGCTAGCCATTCGAACTCAAATCAAGAAAAGTGAAGCTCTTAAGACTTTCCTATTATTACTGCTAGTGCTATTTTAAAACGACTACTAATTAACTCTACTAATAATACATCGTGCGAGAGGCTGCTCTCTTTCCAAAAATAGTTCTTTCCAAAAATAGTCTGTTAATATACGGGCATGAATTGTCATCGAGCAAATCTGTGTATGTTTGAATGTATATGTGTATGAATGCACATGTGAATGTCTATTTATGTTTGTATGAGTTGTATCTGTACACATAAAAAGTATGTACACGACTGTACATGTGTATGCAATTGTGTAATATATATATGTATATGAGAGTATGAATGTATGCGTGTTTTATATATATCAAATGCATTTATGTATAAAAGTGTGTATGCAAGTTAGTTTGTGTGTATGCGATGTGTGTGTGTGATGCATTCACATCTCAGTGTGTTTGTGATTTTGTTAACCCTTTGGCGGCTCCTGAGACTAATTCTGAAGAACATTAGTTCTTTGCCTCCAGGGTATTTGGCGGTCTGCGTTCCCAAACCACAAGGATCCCATGTAACAGAATTATCTCCAGGTCGATCTGCAGACACTGGAGGCATTACGACAGGCTGTACAGACCTGAAACCTAACGATCCTCTATTGGTTCCCGCCCAACGGAATCCAGCTGTCCCGCCTTGTCATCTGTCTGTCGTTGGACGTACTCATTGTTTATGATTGAAAAGTAGAAATCATCACCACAGTCGACCAATCTGCTCACGGGAATAACAAAAGGGACTAAGCCAGTGTATGTGCGTGCGTGCGTGCGTGTGTGCGTGCGTGTGTGTGTGTGTGTGTGTGTGTGTGTGTGTGTGTGTGTGTGCCTGCGTGTTGATCAGGAAGGGGGGGGGGTAAGCCAGGTAAGGAATAGAAAAGGAGCTCAAATACGGACAGATTTGCTTGTGCATCTCTGATTCTTCCTGAATTTCTTTTTCTTTCTCCCCTACTGTGTGTTGCTATTATCCTAAAATTGTAAATTAGCAAAATTTACAAAAGACTCTCCCACGTATGTATGTACTGATTATCTCCCCAGAAAAAATTTCATGAAATATCATGTAAAACAAAAATGTTGCTAAGACAAATATTGCATGCACAAACACTGAAAATATAATTATTGCAAGAATTTCCAAAATATTTTTGTTAAGAACAGCCATATTAAGCGCTTGGGGCTGTTGCCGTGAGAAAATAGTTTTAAGAAATTATGCGAATTTGAAACAAATAGGATTGAGATAATGATTGTGGTATTTTCTTTTAAAACAAAACACCCAAAAACAATTTCAAACTTGGTTTTTCTTTGAAAGCTCTTAGCTCACCGAGCATGTGTCTAGCAAACTCCCCACATCCCACCTCACCTCCATCCACCCATTTCCCACCCCCTCCCTATTCCAGTACTCTTTATAAATGTGTGTTCACTCCAAAGAATCCAAAGTAACCATCAAACAAACAGCAGCCACTGAACACAAAGTTCACAATTAATCAGACCCGATGTTTTCAGGCGTGAAGTGCGAGCCGCAGCCTAAAGCAAGGGGTGTGTCTGGTGTCGGATCTCTGGTGATCCAACACTTCTGAAGGATCCAGAAAGCAATCCCCTGCATCTGGGGAACGGGCAAGATGCAATTGATGGCGGGAACTGTGCTGACTGGCAGCCGTGAAACGCACAGGAGCCGACAACTGAAGTATTTGTGGGCAAATGCTGTAATATCGAATATAAGATGAAACCCAGTAGTTTGTCAGTAAATTTGCCGTGGTTCTGGCTTTTTGCAAGAAGGCCGCAAGCACTTGAACAATGCTTAATTTACTCACTGTAAACATGTCCAGTTGGTGTTAAAAATTATCGTAGTTGTAGAGATCATTTGGCTTCAGTTTTCTAGTTAGTAGATTATTTTTAAAAAGTAACGACAAATAATGGTGGGAAGAATTATGAACACATCCGTGATCCTTATGAACACATCCGTGATCCTTATGAACACATCTGTGATCCTTATGAACACATCTGTGATCCTTATGAACACATTCCGTGATCCTTATGAACATATCCGTGATCCTTATGAACACATCCGTGATCCTTATGAACACATCCGTGATCCTTATGAACAAAGAAGAAATATGACGACGATCAATTGTAATTTAATATGCCATCACAAGCAAACCAATTTGATGAAGACATAAATCATAACGTATGCGGTAACGAGAAAATGTTATTTGTGTACACTTATCCTTATTCAACATTTAACTGTCCAACACTTTAATTTTTACTCCCCATACAATGACCCAATAAACACAAAATGTTGAGATGAACGACTTTTAAAAATGACAGATCATTTTGTCTAAATCGAGCACTTGCCTGATTTGTAAAGCGCTGGTAGCGGGAATTCAGTAGAAACATCCTACTGATGCCTTAAAGTGACCTCGTTATTTGAAAGGACATAGACACGGTGATGACGGGCGATATTTTAATTGACAGATCACAATGGATTTTTTTTAAACATACACTGCTTCAGTATACAAAGTAGAAATGTGTTAGTGACATGCTCTGTTTTCAGGAGACAGAGCAGTTAACGCGTGATATACTGCTTTCGAATAGTACACTCATATGGCACAAACATTTTTTGTTTTCATGCGCGTACGGGTGACAAAGGTAAGTGTGTGTGTGTGGGGGGGGGGGCATTTCTGATGTCATCACAGTCGATTCCGATTTCTTGATATACCGGGCCTGAACAGATCAGATGTCACCAACTCTTTGCAAGAAGATACTGATGGATCAAACCAAGCAAGCCAATTGCACTGAGCTTTTTCATGAAGTGTGAGGTGTGTGGGGGGGGGGGGGGGTCGAGTTCTTAATGTTCTTTTAGTTCGTAATTTGGACAAGATCTAATCTTTTCTATTTGACCTTGTGTAAAATTATTTTAATAAACTTTCCCACTTTCTTCTTTAATGTGCACGTTTGCTCGAGACCTATTGGTAGACGATATAGAAGAACGGATTTGGATTAATTATGGTCCTCAGTGTATATCACAGACTTTAAAGGCCACAAAGAAAGTACATTTCTATGATGAAGCGACATGCTCGAAGCCCTCACTTGCTTCAGTACCAAGAACAGGCATGACGTCATCAGTACCAAGAACAAGTATGACGTCTTCAGTACCAAGAACAAGCATGACGTCATCAGTACCAAGAACAAGTATGACGTCTTCAGTACCAAAAACAAGCATGACGTCATCAGTACCAAGAACAAGCATGACGTCTTCAGTGCCAAGAACAAACATGACGTCTTCAGTACGAAGAACAATCATGACGTCTTCAGTACGAAGAACAAGCATGACATCTTCAGTACGAAGAACAAGCATGACGTCTTCAGTGCCAAGAACAAGCATGACGTCTTCAGTGCCAAGAACAAGCGTGACGTCTTCAGACATCGACACTTCCAATGGCAACCTCTGGTGAAGGCAACTCTTGACAACATGAGAAAAACCAATATACTTCCTTAAGATATCTCTTACTGGTGCACTACGTCATCAGAAAAGAGATCACGTGAAGCAACATTCCAGCAAACATTACAACTCGGCATCAAACATCACTCATTCAAAAACGGATTAGTTCTCCACATGGACAATCGCCAAATGATAAATGATGTGTTCCACTGGACACATCTTGCAAAAACACGAAAATCTCTTCCACGCAAGGTTGTGCGATGTTAATTACAAACATCACAATTAAAATGGTTCTGAATCAAACCAATTTCGTAAATTAACTCAACAGCATTCACACAAGAAGTCTTACGGCAATCTGTTCAATAATTTTTTTTTCTCGTCCAGCATGTAGCGATCACATGATCAATATTCGGACCAAGTGTCTAAGTTTATAGCAACGTTCATAATTGTTTAATCAGTTCTGTTTAGAACATGTATAAATCCATTGGTAAATCTATCCATTGATATCAGCTATGTTCACATTCAATGCAGCCTACAACACTCTCCATTTACTTGACTTACACGCAGATGACGTGTTGAGTAAAAATATCATGTTAATTTTATTCCCTTTCATTTTAATAATAAAACTGCTTCAGTCAGAAAACATTGGCACGCAGAGGACACACACACACACACACACACACACAAGCAAGGGAAACAAATTAATTTTCAATGTAAAACATTATTAATATGTCTATTGAAATATAGCTGATATCAATGGATAGATTTATCAATGGATTTATAAATGTTCAAACAGAACTAATTAAACAATTCTTATTTATTTTTCAACTGTCAAAAACACTAAATGTTTGGTTATACTTTTTTTTACTTGGGCAACACCAGATATATCTGTTAGTTATCTACATAAAAGAAAATAAGAAAATCGCTATCAGTCAAATAGTGGGATGAAGTCCAATTAACTATACTCACAATACTAGCCCTAGTATATTTCTAACTTATTTATGAAATTTACTTTTCATTTCTATTTTAGAAAATACTACTTTTAAAGTATTACTAAAGTTCAGCATCCTCTGTTTTGGTTTCTAATCAAAGATTTCTAGAAAATGACAGTTCCACTGCCTGGATTCTGATTCAACTGCAGCACATTGCACCGGAAATAGTTTCCTTCCTTCCGTCAGTCATTGCCAACTGTCACATTTGACCCTTGTCTGCAAGTTAGATATATATATATCCTCTTCCCCCCCCCCCCCCCTTGCGTATTTATCGTTAAGTGGTGTTCTCAGTGAAACTCGAACTGGATAAATTAGTCTCAAAACTTGATCAGAAAACCAGAAGAACCCTCAAACACTCATTTACGGACTTTTGAGTAAGTTTTATTATATTAAGAAATGAGTATGAAACTTCAGACTTTGTTCCTCTACTGGCATATTCCGCTACCTTAAACCTTCAATAGAATAATAGAGCAAATGCATTTTATAAATAGCAACATCGTTCATACTCTTGTTCGTCAAGGATTTGGGCGATGGGGAGCGTTCTCTCATTTTCTGTTATCACAGACTCACTTCTGATGGTTGTAAACTGAAAGTATATGATCACTCGTGATGGTTTCTTCTTTCAGTTTCAATCTGCCAGTTTGCATGGAGCATATTCCGGAGAGTGACGTAATGCATGCCACTGATTTATACTTACAACTTTCACACATGATCACTACGCCATCCCTTTCACGTTGCTCCTGCAGGTGAGAGCTGGCCTATGTCTGCTGTCACTCACAGATCTACTGACATGCATACGTCATAGCCTGGAGTCCATTCATGCGTATCTGCTTTTCTTATGGTGCAATGCACTTGACTGACATGCATACGTCATAGCCTGAAGTCCATTCATGCGTATCTGCTTTTCTTATGGTGCAATGCACTTGACTGACTTCTAAACTCACACATCGTCTTTTTAAACTTCTGAAAATCATCAACAGGTCATAGGTCAAAGTTATTATTATCTGTCAAATTAACAAAACGTAACAGTATCGAGAAGCTGTCCTTTCCCATAAATACTTATAATTATAATCTGCCCTTTCAAATCAATAGTTAATGGTCTGTATAACAATTGGTTCAGCTTGATTCGTGTAAAGAACGGAAATAACTTCAGAAAATTCAGAGATATCATTTCCAATTATTTCGTCTACATACCTTCTAACATATGCATTTTTATTTGATAGGTGTGGGATAAATTACATTTTACAATGTTGCTGACGGTCATTGCATTCCCTCTCATTTGAGGTTTGTCTAAGCATTCAATAAAGCAACGTTCATGACAGTTGCTGTCTTGTAGGACTGTTGATGTAAGATTTTCTCTTACAATGTTCAGCCTTGCAAAAGGAATTACGTCATCTCTTCGTATTTAGGCATCTTCTGGCCATTTACTGCTTCTGGCTTGGTGACTTTATTCTGGTGTTCTCAAACAGATTCTTATGCAGTATATTTGCAACTTCACTGTGATATGGCCTATTCCAACTACTCTGACATTCATAACAATATATGTTCCGCTGTTTTGTCCATATTCTGGTCTTTGGGGATTGCGACGTTTTGCTGGGAGGGGTCATAGGTAGCTATAGTTTAAATCTTATTTACTATGTGAGTTGTATCGGAAAGATAAGAGGCAGATTCTTTTAAATTACAATCACACACAACACACACACACACACACACACACACACACACACACACACACACACACACACACACACAAACAAAATAAAAACATATTTTACTCCGAGCGAGAATCACACCACGATTCTCTTGGGCGAGAGGTTAATAATTTCTGCACAATCACCTACTTCCATTTACTGTTATTCAGTCTATATTCTCTATAATATACGTGTTTATGGACACAATCATAACAACATATCTAAGTATGAATAAAATATATAATTAAATGTGTGAATTATTATATGTACACGATATACAAATCACATACACATACACACACACACACACACACACACACACACACACACACACACACACACACACACACACATTTAACCACGATCCTAATGAGCCGTCGCTTTCTGTGACTTTTCTTCCGTGACTTTTTTCCTGTGATTTTTTTCTTGTGACTTTATTTCCTATCACTTTTTTTCTGTGACTTTTTTCCCGTGACTTTTGTTCCTGTGACTATTTTTCCGCTCACTTCCTGATGATGCTGAAGTGTGGCGGAGCGTGTGGTTGGCCTCGAGAAGATTAAATTTTGATTCAGCCTTTCCTAATACATTTCATAAACCACCCGCCACAGAGGTCGTAAAGGGTGGACGCGTGGGCTTCCTCCGTCTCCAGATCTTGTGTGGGACTTTCGTCTGGAGACGTACTCGGCCTTGGATATACTGGAGGGAGTTGCTTCCCCTCGCTATGTTCTGACCACCGTATGAACCGCTCAGGACCATAGGGAGGCATATTAGGTAGAGAGTTATGCCTTCTTGGGTAGGTTTTCAAAATCAAAAACATATTCCACAAAAGTTCAATTGGCGTTTTTTAAAAGAAAAAATATTGATACGCTTGTATTTTAATTCGCAAACCTTTCAAATTAACAAAATCGGTTATTGTGGATTTAATACAATCATGACTATTGTATAATGCGCAGTTAAGAGGACGTCATACAATTTTTGCCATTTTTTTCACACCCCTCCACTGTTTGAAAAACTTTTGTTGTTTTTTTTCTTTTTAATATAGATTTTCATTATTTTCCCACGTGACTTCCAAGTTTCTAGAATTCCCAGCAAACTGTCACGCAATCTGTCCAAATTTTAATCCATGTTAAACCGTCTCTGATCTTCCATGCTCGTATCTTCCATTCGTCATCACTTCTGCGCACGGCAGAGGATCAGTAATGTTGTGGACGCTTAAGTCCCTGTGCGTGTACAGCCACTCGGCCATCAATCAACTCACAAAAGACGGGCGCGCGATAGCTCACGTGCTGGGACAATGCCCGCGCCGTAAGGTCAGTTGTCAATTTTCGGGAGGAGGGGTGGGGAGACCGGGAGATCAATGAGAATGGTTCTGACTTTGTCAGATTGATTGGAATCGCTCTGAAGGGTTTTCGTGCCAGCACGAAAAGAAAGATAGTCTCATTAATAATTATTTTAATGAGAGATCTGAAGTGACACGGGGGTGGGGGGGATAAATGAATGGTGAGGGAGTGAAGACGGTCCTTCTGGAGACAACGAGATTCCCACGCCTGGTGTAGATGCGGGTGGTTTGATAATGAGATTGAAAGCGCAAAGTGAGCATTCCAGGATCGTAGAATCATACTGAACCTTCCAGGATTGTGAGAATCATACTGAACCTTCCAGGATTGTGAGAATCATACTGAACCTTCCAGGATTGTGAGAATCATACTGAACCTTCCAGGATTGTGAGAATCATACTGAACCTTCCAGGATTGTGAGATTCATACTGAACCTTCCAGGATTGTGAGAATCATACTGAACCTTCCAGGATTGTGGGAATTTAGTGTGTGTACGTGTGCGTTTGTCCTTATGTGTGTAATTTATGCAATTGTGAAATAATGTAACTATAAAAAATGAAATTCAGCAGTTTACTATACACGTGTATAAATATTAGTGTGACTTTAATTTCTATTCCCTCCCTCCCCCCACACACAAACACGTGAAGCATACACGCACGCGCACAGACGAGTCATATGCGTATTATATAATGTCAACCATCACCCCACCCCTACGCTTGAAATACACCCTGCACCAAACAAATTCATTCGTTTTTTCGTTTCCCCCTCCTTTTTCATTTTAATTTTGATCATACATGTCTTATTTGTTTGCACAATATGAAACAACGTGAATAAATTTAACGATGGCATTAACTGTACAGTTAATTGTTAAAGAGTGGTAGGACTTGAACAACATGGGGTTCAGTGGGTTAGGCATTAAAAGAGAAAAATAAAGAAGAAGAGTTAAGCACTTAGCCATTATTGTCACGCCTGAGTAGTTCGTTCTTTGCCAGCACGCGCAATTTCACGCACCAAAAATTCGTCATCGCAAACGCAATTCCGAGTTTCACATGAATAGCACTTCTATAAAATATGCGGGTCAGACTGATGTGCACGTGCACTCTGGGGCTTTCTTTCTACGACTATAATAGGTGATACTTTAAGAAGAGGAAAGGACAGATGGGGAAAACAAAGGGTGGTCACGTGCAGCTCAGATGGACAGCTGCATGACCATTGTTAGGAACAGCATGTATTTAAAGTAGACTGTTCAACAGTTCACGGGTCACGGGACGAGCAGACTGGCGTGAATTTTGATAAGATTAATATTTTCATCTACCCGCGCGATTTTAACGAATGAACGCCTCGACATAATCGGAGAATGATCCACAACAGTCGCGACAATGAGCAGACTAAGAAAAACAACATCCAAACACAGCAACGCAGAACACCACCACCCTCTTTGAATACAAGTGAAAGGAGGAAGGCCCTACACTACAGGAAACCTACAAAAACTGAGAACGTCGTAAAGATGAAAAGTTTTCACGCAATTCTTGTGGGGCAAAGAAGTTAACGGAAGAACAACATAATTGCAGGCCCAAAAGAAAACCCACGATGCACAATAACAAAACAAAACAAATTCAGCTTTATACCCAAGTATGCATACAATGACAACATGCACCAGCTGATAAAGTAAAGTAATTAAAATCTAATTAGCAAGTAGTAGAGCCTGCTAATTCAGCCCAATTCTGAAAGAGTTATCTGCTGTCTTTAAACTCCTAGGCTGAATTGGCACTTTGGTTCACAATAATTATCCTTCGCGTTCTAATCAGCGTCAGCAATTAGCGTGGTGTCAAAAACTAATTCCGGACATGGCGCTCTGGACACCTGTCACGCCCCGGAGCAATGGTCACTCTGACCTTTTTGACTTAAACTTGGCATACACGCTTCTCACGCGCGAGCTAGTAACTGCAGGGCACGTGCGAGGCTAATGGAGTCCCAGCGTGCAGACCAGTCATGTTTGCAGAATTTACACTGCATCTCATTAAGTCGGACGTCGGTCCAGCTTCACACGTCATCATCAGGACAGCCGGTTAAGAAATTTTTGCTGTGAATTGAAAGATGAAATTAATAATTGTTGACACTGATGACAAGGCCACCGCCCACAATTAGACAGCCAGCGCTGGGGGTGGGGGTAGGGGCCTACTAGCATTGATAGAAAAGGTAAGAGGATATTGCAGGTGGGAATTGCGTGAGTTTGGCTCGATTCCCGATCGATGCGTAAAACGTGTGCGATTCTCATCCGTGATTGGTTGTAGAGTCTGGCCGTCGGCTGATGGCCGATAGATTGGATCCCGCGTGGGTCAAGCTTTGCACGCTACAATTACACACACCCACGCACACACACACACACGCACACGCACACACACACACGCACACGCACACACACACACACACACGCACACACACACACACACACACGCACACAAACACACACACACACACACACACACACACACACACACACACACACACACACACACACCAGCCTCTCCATCCGCATTAAAATCGGTCATAGTACGCTATTGGCCGGTGCCTGAGCAAGTTGTTTTATGAAAATCCATGAAAAATTCAGACCTTCTCTCTTCCTCCATTTTTAGCACGAAATTTCTCCTTTCCATAACAACTGTCTCTAGTTCGGCGCGTAGGCCCGCTTGCGAAATCAGCATGTTCAACCCATTTCAGATACTAAGCAGCGATTGAAATTTTGTATTTGGACATAATTATTATAAATCCTTGACTGTGCCAAAGTCACTGAACACTGGAAACATTCCCATTAAATTTAATCAGTCACTTACCTGTGTGTCTAGGGGTACGGTTCGATCACTCTCGACATTTTTTTTTTTATTTGCTGAGAAGCACTTCTAATACAGCTGAGACGATTAAGCACTGTGCCTAGGGCCTACGAACTCTCTAGGGGCTTACGAAAGCCAGAAAATAAAGTATTGAAATCATAAATAGAGTACTTCAACTGAAAAATATAGCAGAAATTTTAAGATGAGCACTTGAGTTGTATTACAGTATGTTAACTTTTTGGTTCTTTGCATTAACAAAGTCACACATGACGTCCTTAAATGTCATTTCCCGCATCAAGTCTTTTTCAATTGAAAGTAATGCCAGGGAGGATAGTCGTGTTTGTCCCATCGTTGACCGAAGATAAGTTTTTATCAGTTTCAGTTTGGAAAACGAACGTTCACCTTCAGAACGTGTTCCAAAAATTGAAAGATAGATTCGGAAAGCAATATTTACATTTGGAAAACTTGTCACCAACCATTCTCTATTTGTGCCCTAATCATTTCAGCCAGTTTTATTGTCACCAAACATTCGTGAAACAAAAGAAATTCATCAGTAAATGCCTCTTCCAGATCTGATGGATACTGTCCAGAAGAAAGTTAAACCTTTCATGTACTGTTGAGTAAGCTGCTTGCCGTTTTCCCATCTCAGTAATAAGTCTGTCTATGATCTCAGTAATAAGTCTGTCTATGATCTCAGTAATAAGTCTGTCTATGATCTCAGTAATAAGTCTGTCTATGATCTCAGTAATAAGTAATCTCAGTAATAAGTCTGTCTATGATCTCAGTAATAAGTCTGTCTATGATCTCAGTAATAAGTAATCTCAGTAATAAGTCTGTCTATGATCTCAGTAATAAGTCTGTCTATGATCTCAGTAATAAGTAATCTCAGTAATAAGTCTGTCTATGATCTCAGTAATAAGTCTATGATTTCAGTAATAAGTCTGTCTATGATATCAGTAATAAGTCTGTCTATGATCACATAGAAAGACTGAGTACTGAACTTGTCACCAGCACTTATACTTAAAACCGGATTAGTATTATCCACAACTTCATCATAAAATGGATGTCTCTCTCACTTGCGTTGTGTACATTCTTTGTAATCCGATGGTGTCAGATCTTTTGACATACCTTCATACATTTCAAATTTATTGCGTGTATCATGAAAGTGTAGTATAAGACTGTCATACAACTTGATGATAGTACTCAAATCAATTCCAGTACTCAACTCAATTCCAGTACTCAGCT
Source organism: Sinotaia quadrata (assembly GCA_028829895.1). Taxonomy (NCBI): domain Eukaryota; kingdom Metazoa; phylum Mollusca; class Gastropoda; order Architaenioglossa; family Viviparidae; genus Sinotaia; species Sinotaia quadrata. Next base: position 120,174,219 of record CM054180.1, read on the forward strand.
CAATTCCAGGCTCCTGTAGAGCTATATTGACAATATCAATTTTTTGGGAGTAAATTTTTCCAAATCACACACATTAACGCTGTCTCAAAATGGTCCAACTTTTTAATTAGTGATTTTGAACAAATGCTGGTGGTTGATGTTCACTTCCAGTAACATCAGACAATGCTTGTCGAATCTCCTTATAATTGGCATAAAAAGCTCTGGCAGCGTCACTTCGTGCTGACCACCTTGTTGTTGATAGTCCTTGCAGCACGAGTGTTGTCCTTCATGCGTTCTGTAAACTTTAACCTTCGCTATACAGAAGCTGAGAAAAACGTGTAGACTGACTGAACAATAGCAAAATAGTTCACTGCAGCTGTGGAAATCTAACTGAACGCTGACATTTTTGTTTATAGTTTAAATTTCAGAAAACAACGAACCCTTCAAAGCGTGTGTATGTACTGGACATCTAGTTCCATGCTCTGGTGCACACAAATGATTTTTAACACACACGAACGCATACGCATGCACACAGACACGTGAAATTTTTTTTTGTTTTTGACAAAAGTTTGGAGGCAAGAGGATGCCGTGAGATATCTTAGTAGTAGTGTAAGTAGTGGTAGCCATCAGTGCCGGATTTACCATTGTGCTTAGGCGTTAACCCCAGGGCCCCGTAGCCAGATGGGGCCCATCTTCTTGGGAGAAAAAAAATTTACGATGAATTTCTCTCGAGTCGCGATTCGTGCGTCGGTCAACTGAGCCTAGTTTAGGTTAATTATTTACATTTGATGTTGATAACAGCTCGTGCAGACGATATTAATTTCAAGGGAAGACGTCACTAATGACGCACGCAAAATGGGGTTAAGAAAAAACTCGCCGTTACATTGAAATTTCGAAGAAAACTCAAAAGCTGCGAAGGCGACAGTCCTCCGCCATGTTGTTTGTTTACTAACTTACGGCACGGCGCTGTAGTTTGTTCCATGTTTTTATCAGTCTGTTTTTACGTGTAGTTGCCATAGACGCTACAATGCGAGGTATGTTCAATATGGCGGACGTTTGGTGACTAGTGTATTTGCCTCCTTTGTGTCCTCTCTCTTTCCAGAGCTCAGTCTTAGTGAGTACTAATGTGGAGTGCATGAGAGAAGGAAATACGTGTCTATTTCAACCCGTCCGTCGGCTTGGAGAGCAAGGAATTTTTAAACTTTTGACAGCGACAAATTAGAGTGCATGTATGAAAGAAGAAATAAATAGACAGTAATAATTAATTATCATAAACAGTATTTTTTTTCCCCAGCTGATCTGCTATTTTAAACACGCTCGTTTAGTTAGCGATGTCGTTAATGGACGGACACCCGAATGAGAGCATTATATATATATATATAATGAGCGTAGAACGCGCGTATTATAAGTGTACATACAAGTTTTATGTTCGCGATAGGTTCGTACCTCTTAAATGACTTAAATGAGAGATTAGTGCCGTATATCTTGCCTCTCCTTCCACATGTGTGATCTATTTTATTCCTCTCTGTGCAGAGTCGGTGAGCCTTGACAAAGGGAGATAAGCAGAGAGAATGAAATTTTCAAGATTGGCAAAGGTATTTTCCCGTTAGAACATTGCATTTGTTTTACTTGCTTTTCTCAACGCGCACAAACATCTTTATTTTATTTGTCTCCCCTTGTCTCCCTGTTATTGATTGTATAATTTTAGTAGTAAACATCGGTCAATAATATAAAATGCAAGTCTGCTAAGCGTACAAAGAAACACTGAACATGCAAAAACAAAATATAACGAGGCTGATAGAGCACAAGGGTTAATCCAGCCACTTAAAGTTGTTCCTGATTAGCCAAATCTCCGATTTACCGGCTGGCTGACGCTTTATTTTCATTGTTGAGTAATATACGGACTATATTTTGTCAGATTACAAAAAACATACAAATATATTGTGTGTGCTTATTGTAGTAATGGTTACATTTTAATAAGCAAAAAAAAAAAATCGGACTTAACATTTCTGCAAATTAGTCATTCCCGCCATTACCACAACAACCAAACATACCATCATAGCATGTACAGTGTTTGTACTCTATCACGTACTGTTTCGTTTGTATATCCAGTATCATCTAAAAATAGCGCATCTTTCAAATTGTACCATCTAAAATTAACGCACCACTCAAATTGTACCATCTAAAATTAACGCACCATTCAAATTGTATCATCTCTATTTTACACTATCATTCAGCGTCTCAACATTTACCATTTCACAATTTATGATCTTACCATATTACTTTCCAACTCAATATTTACCATTTCACAAAAGTCTTTATTATTTACCATCTCAATATTTATCATTTCATGACTTATGATCTTACTATATTATTTACCATCACAATATTTGCCATTTCTTAAGTTATGATCTTACCATTTCAATATTTGCCATTTCATAACGTATGTCTTACCATTTACTTGCCATCTCAATATTTGCCATTTCATAACGTATGATCTTACCAAATTACTTACCATCTCAATGTGTGTCATTTCATCATGGTTGATTTTATTAATTACCTTTCCAAAATCGTATTAATTACCTTTCCAAAATGTTTTATTTCAACATACAGCGACATTGTCTAATTACTTACTGTCTTATAATCTACTGTTGCATTATATAACGTCCCGTTTTGCATTGAATACTCGTGTGCTGTATCACACTGCACTGTGTGGCACAAGTCGTCCCGTTTTGCATTGAATACTCATGTGCTGTATCACACTGCATTGTGTGGCACAAGTCGTCCCGTTTTGCATTGAATACTCGTGTGCTGTATCACACTGCACTGTGTGGCACAAGTCGTCCTGTTTTGCATTGAATACTCGTGTGCTGTATCACACTGCATTGTGTGGCACAAGTCGCCCCGTTTCTAAATGCTATTCTGAATTACAACGATCTCCTCAGATACATTTTAAAATATATAATTATCATAAATAATTGTTTTCAATAAATTTAAGGCTTTGTTTGGTTGATACTGTTTTAAAAATCTGTGCAACTGACCCCTCACGCTTTACGTTTGTTTTACCCTATTTTGCACGTGTTGCACATATTGCTTATGTTTTGGGTCATGTTTTGAACATGTTTTAACCATGTGTTGCTCAAGTTTGGACCATGTTTTGAACATGTTTTAAATATGTGATGCTAAGGTTTTGTTTTTGTTTTGAACATGTTTTAAACATGTGATGCTCATGGCTTATCCATGTTTTGCTCCTGTTACTTAAGAAGGCTAAATATTTATTATAAAGAAAGTAAAAATAAAGAATATAAATAAGGAGAAAATAACATTAATAAGTAAATGAGGAATGATGGACGATTGTTGAATATGTTTTTAGTAGGTTGAAGCAAATTGTCATTTATCTATGATTCATAAAATTTCAAATATCACTGTGTGTGAGAGTGAGTGAGTGAGTGAGTGAGTGAGTGGTGCCATCAGAACTCGACAATAACCAACAATTAAAACGCAAGCTCAAACTAACCTACTTACAAGCAACTAAAAACGAAACAACTTCAAGAAACAACGAAACACATGTCGCTTGTCTCAGGACAGGAAAACATTCCAGACACGTCGGCACTCAAACATTTCTGCAGTAATCATGTTATTGCTCACTTTTGTCAAAAGTCGCGAGAGAAAATGTGGTGCTGGAATAAAAGAGATTAAAATCAGTTACTCGGAGCAGCAATACAATATGGCGGCAGTTCAAGTGCAGGGGATATAAGATAACAGTCCGTTCAAACAACCACTGGAAACTGAAGGGGAGACAAACGGTGCTGTGGAAGGTGGGTCTGCACGGGTAATGAAAGATGAGGCGCGAAGCCAGGTCATGTGATTGAAGTGATATGTCATTTCACACGCACACACCGACGTATTCGCACACAGAAAACAGTAGAGCACGCAAAACAGCAATACGTACGCACATAAACATTCGCGCACAAGTACGAAAGTACGCACACATGAAATCACAAATGCCTAGGGCTAGTGTAAACCCACACATCATTCTCATATGCACACGATTGCACGCGCCCGCACATACACGTACGCACTCAAGTATGGACAAACTACATATGCAAACGCACATTCACACAAACAAAATAACACATATTAGCACATACGCAAATACACACACATACAAACACATATAATATGGTACATGCGTACACACATACACAAATACACACAAACACATATAATATGGTACATGCGTACACACACATACACAAATACACACACATACAAACACATTATAATATGGTACATGCATACACACACACACAAACACACATACAACAAGAACATACCCACACACATTTAAACACGTGCAAAAGTATGTAAGCACGCATACGCGCGCGCACATACACACACACACACACACACACACATATATATATATATACGCTTCTAATACGCGAATTGTAAGATTTAACAATACTATATTTTGTCACATTAACACACACACACACACACGCTATATATAATACGCGAATTGTAAGATTTAACAATACTATATTTTGTCACATTAACACACACACACACACGCTATAATACGCGAATTGTAAGATTTAACAATACTATATTTTGTCACATTAACACACACACACACACACGCTATAATACGCGAATTGTAAGATTTAACAATACTATATTTTGTCACATTAACACACACACACACACACGCTATAATACGCGAATTGTAAGATTTAACAATACTATATTTTGTCACATTAACACACACGAATGACAAACGAAACAAGGTCGTCGCACTTCGTGCATGCCGATTTCCACTGATCCGACAACAGATATTTTCATTTTACCTCACGAGAAATTTCTTGTCCTTGTTGCGCTAGTCTATTTCTGTGACATATCGGAGTAAAGAAATCAAAAGTCAATAGTTTTCAGCTCGCTCTGTGTGTATTTGGATATTTGGCAAATGTATATAAGATTGCGATGCTGAGTTTAGCTTTATATGCAAATTAAACAAGGGAGAGCATGAAGTAATAACAGCCTAGTTTCATTCGTATTTCTAATTTAAAAAGTAGTATATGCACATCGCGTAAGGAATCAGTGTGATTTCCCCTGACAGGTAAAAGCTAACTTATCACTGAGAAACAAGGATTATTACTCTGCATGTAAATCTTCATAGAACATTAACAGAAAATACGTAAATAAATATTAAATGAGTACACTTACCTCAGTGCCCTAAATAAATGGACTACCCGGCCAAACGTTGTCTATGTTTTATCATCCTCGGAATCAAGTGAGAGGAGCAAGTACCCCAGGACCACACCCAAACTCAGAACGACGTACAGTGGAAAGGTTTACTGCAGTTTCAAGAAGTCAACAAAACAAAAGAAAACAAAATGAAAACGTGTGAAGGATTTTGTTTATTCTGATATAGATACAAAGAGGAATACATGTAAGTTTTACAAATAGTCTTTTCTAAACTGTATATATATATATGTCTTCTCATTTGCTGATAAAATAATAATTTATACATAACAACAGTAAATGGTCATTAAACTTTTCCAGTTTGTGTGTGTGTTAGAAATTATATTGTAAAGATTATTTGCAGCAGAAGGCTATTTTCTATTGCTCCCGTCTGTGCTATTTAACTATGCTAATTGTATTTCCCATGTTTGTGTCAGTATGTGTGCATGTTTCTGGAGTTTGTATATATATGTGTGGGTGGGTGGGGGTGGGTGAGAGAGAGCGTAGTTTTTCACATTTTTCTTAATATGAAAATAAATATTTTGTCACTTATTTTGAATCTCTTATTCTTTATTAATATGAAAATACGTATTTTAATTTTATTCACATGTTGTATATTTGATTGTTGATTTAATAAATTTATTGTTAAATTTATTGACCTTCTTACACATATTGATAACTTTTATGTTGGAGAAGAAAGTGGGTGGATGGAGGTTTGGTAAATATAGACTTAAAAGACGGATTTATTTTCTCCTATTTTCTTCTTTAGTAAGAAGTTTTCCACCGTAAATGTTTGTCTTTATTAATGTTGTGGAAGAGAGAACACGTTTACAGCGCCCACATATCCACCAAGTAAAGCGACGAGTGGTGTCTTCTGGAGAATTATTAATAAAATAAATTAAGATTATCATCACTTGTAATTAGTTATGTGTTATTTATTAACAATAATAACGATAACCAATTACTAAGGTGGCGTTAGGCGTCACAGCGTTCATTCTATAATCTGAGAAATTATGCAGCAACCTGAATAATCTAGCAGCAAGTCTTCTCTACCATAATATTCATTAGGATAATGTGTGTGCGTGTGTGTATGAATGTATGTGTGTGATATTGTAAAGCAATATTCTCATTATTTTTTCTTTATTAAAAGAGACAAAGAGCAGAGTCTCTACTAATTTTAAACTATAACAATTAATATGTACGAAGATAGATAGATAGATAGATAGATAGATAGATAGATAGATAGATAGATAGATAGATAGATAGATAGATAGATAGATAGATAGACAGGCAGACAGACAGACAGAGAGACAGACAGATAGATAGATAGATAGATAGATAGATAGATAGATAGATAGATAGATAGATAGATAGATAGATAGATAGATAGATAGATAGATAGATAGATAGATAGATAGATATGAGACTTAGAGTAATCAAAAGCTCCATTCAGTTTCAGCTGTTGTCCGGCAAACTCTACAAACAAACCTGTCCACTAAATCCCAATGAAATTCCTACTCATAATGTTCCGGACAATGAGTGTCACGTGGTTTATTAATAGTGTCATTGGCGGCACCCTACAAACGACGTCGTCCCACTTTCAACTATGCCCCAAAGGAACAGGGGTCTTAACGGTATGACATTCAGATTTCAAATTTAGCTCACAGCCGTGATAATAATAACAGTAAAATAGTAATTTCTGTTATCCATAGCTTATTGCCAATCCGTTTTCTTTCTTTTTAAATGACTGTTTTTGTTTGTCTATATTGAATGACATTGTTTTCTTTTGTTTGTCTATATTGAATGACATTGTCTTCTTTTGTTTGTCTATATTGAATGACATTGTCTTCTTTTGTTTGTCTATATTGAATGATATTGTCTTCTTTTGTTTGTCTATATTGAATGATATTGTCTTCTTTTGTTTGTCTATATTGAATGATATTGTCTTCTTTTGTTTGTCTATATTGAATGATATTGTCTTCTTTTGTTTGTCTATATTGAATGATATTGTCTTCTTTTGTTTGTCTATATTGAATGATATTGTCTTCTTTTGTTTGTCTATATTGAATGATATTGTCTTCTTTTGTTTGTCTATATTGAATGACATTGTTTTCTTTTGTTTGTCTATATTGAATGATATTGTCTTCTTTTGTTTGTATATATTGAATGACATTGTCTTCTTTTGTTTGTCTATATTGAATGATATTGTCTTCTTTTGTTTGTCTATATTGAATGACATTGTCTTCTTTTGTTTGTCTATATTGAATGATATTGTCTTCTTTTGTTTGTCTATATTGAATGACATTGTCTTCTTTTGTTTGTCTATATTGAATGACATTGTCTTCTTTTGTTTGTCTATATTGAATGATATTGTCTTCTTTTGTTTGTCTATATTGAATGATATTGTCTTCTTTTGTTTGTCTATATTGAATGACATTGTCTTCTTTTGTTTGTCTATATTGAATGACATTGTCTTCTTTTGTTTGTCTATATTGAATGACATTGTCTTCTTTTGTTTGTCTATATTGAATGACATTGTCTTCTTTTGTTTGTCTATATTGAATGACATTGTCTTCTTTTGTGCTATTATCATTTCTCGAAGGTCGGCGCCACGGTTCTCAAAACAATGACGTCAGTTCGTGGGCGTTGTTTTGCCGCATGCGCTTCAGACGACGCGTGCAAGTCAGTCAACGTGTGTCCGGATGGGAAGGACACGGACAAGTCCAGGTGTGAGCTCTTGGACAGCTATAGCAAATGGTCCTGCAAATACCTGAACTCCAGTGTAACGCCAACGTGCTTTCATGCGGAAAAGGTACTAGAACAATGTCGAATGTGTTGGCTGGAAACGCAGGAGGAAGAAATATGGTTGGCAGGTGCCTGGACTATCGGCCAAATCAGCACGACCTCTATAAATACTCCCAAATAAAATCGGTGCAAGTTGAAGTCTTACGCAATTACGATCTGTAGTTTCGTGAACTCGTTTGGTTGCAGGGTTTACATTTCGACGCAAAGGACTACTCATAGTCACTTCTAGCCTTATCTATCACACCATTAATTTGTAAGGCTTTAGTTTATCTATTCATCCATCCACACATCCATCTAGCTATCTAGCTAGTTATCAGTCATTTCATTAATTTATCGATATCTCCATCTATCAAACATTCATCTTTTCCTTCATATATTCGTCCGTCTGTCCATCCATTCACCAAACCATCCATTCAGACTATCATCCATCCGTTCGTTCAATCATCGATCTAAGCATGTCTGTCCGTCCATCCATTAATCTTTCGCTCGCTCGCTCGATCTATCTATCTAACTATCTATCTATCTTAATGAAGGATCTGCTATTACAGTACAATGTGCTTTCTCAAAATAATAGCGCGTGCGCGTCTCGGCTTCCGGTTAAAATCATGCAACGTTCTTCAGTGTTGGTTTTGTATGTGCAAAGACAATACTGCATGAATCTTGTAAATTTGCTTAATTTGTTCATAATTTACTGCCACCCTCTTATTACATATTCCTTATCCACTTGAAACGATTCTTTCTACGCATATTTATCTTGCAGACAACCAAATGTCGGAACGGTGGACGTCTGCTAAAAAATGGGACCTGCCGTTGTGACTTATGTTTCAGGGGGATACTTTGTGACCAGATTGCACGTGGTATGTAACAATTTTTCTCGCCATCTTCTCACCCCATCTTCTCGCCTCTTCCACCTCCAGTCTCAGAAACAAATTTTTGGAGCTTATTTTTATATAATTTCGTCTTTTTCACCTTCTTATCGCTATGGTTTGCAAGCTGAACCATAATCGCAAAATTATTTTGTACCAGTAGTGATTATAATGAAAAGAAATAAGACCTCTCCAAATCCTTTAGATTATTTGTCAATGCATACTCAAATCACACACGCGCGCGCGCGCGCACACACACATACACACACACACACACACACACACACAATTACATAAAAGCGCACACATTCTCTCCCACACGTCCCGAACCATTTCTCGTGCGGCAATTTGTGGTGACACTAATTGTTTTCATCTTCTGACTTGACGACGGATATATTAAAAGATCGTTAACAAGTTGAGAAAGCGTTAATGCATCCGGTATCTAGTTTCTTGACCTCACAAATATCAAGGTTTGGTTTAAATTTAAAAAAATCTTTTGCTAATATATTTTCCAAAAATGGATTCTGCCGTAGAAGAATCAGTATGTTGAGGAGTAATAGTGTTGAGGAACATCATATGGTGAGGTGAGTGAGTGATGAAGATCGGCATGTGGTGAGGTGATATAGTGATAAAGAACAGTATGTTATGAGGTGAGGAACAGCATATGGTAGGGTGAGAGAGTGATAAAGAACAGCATGTGGTGAGGTGATATAGTGATAAAGAAGTAAATTACAGGAATTTTTCTTAATTGCTTTTCTCTTAATAGGTAATTTAGATTTTGAATAAAATGTATTGTGTTTTGTGAAACAATTTCATATACCTTTTCTTTTCGTTTTCTTTCTTTAAAAAACAAACAATTAATTGGAATGTATATATCACTTGACATGTAGCACTGTATGTATATTTTGTAAGTATGATTTAAATATATTTATAAATGGTAATATTTAAGGAATTTCTCAAACTGAAAGGGAAGTAAAGCTGTTCTAGAAGGGAAAGAGAGCTATGTTCTAGAAGGGAAAGAGAGCTATGTTCTAGAAGAGAAAGAGAGCTATGTTCTAAAAGGGAAAGAGAGCTATGTTCTCGAATCGAGCGGTACCATGCTGTAGCTGTAGAGAATGAAGGCAAGTAAATTCGCTTAAGTCACGTTAACATCAACCATGTTCCAATTGTGTTTTTTTTTTTAAATTTAAATGTACAACAATTCCTAATTGCTAGGAATAAAATTACAAAATAAAGGGATAAAAAAAAATTGTTACAAATATTGCCATTTGCAATGCACGTGTTGTTTCATTCTACAACTTGAAACAAACTGTTAATTGCTCACATCGCACTCATATTGCACTCATTTCGTGGAAGAATACAGTAGATTTCGCACCATGTTTTTTTTCCTGCAGATTGTGACGAAGCCTTTAACTATGGCAAGCCTGATACTATAGACGCCAAAGGCCATTACTGCTATATCAAGCCACAGAAAGCGCCTGTCCCAATCTGGGTCAAGTGCAGTTTCTACACTTCTTCAAGCGTGTTAACATTTTCTGTCCGCGTTCAAAGCGCAGACGGCCAAAGCAACATCGACTGGAATAGGCAAGGTTGGGGCGCATTCAAAGCCGGCTTCGGTAGCTTCGACATCTACAACTACTTCATCGGTCTGGAGAGCCTGCATTATCTTCTCTCACAGGCAGAGTACCGAATGAACCCGTGGTTCGTTTACAGTGATCCCAACGTCAGTAAAGGCATCACACCGAGCTACAGAAACATTACCGTTGCAGACGAGACCAATCGTTTTGCGCTTTCTTACGATCTCTACACCTTGTCCAATGGGACCATCATACCGGGCATGGACGCTTTCCAAGGGGTTCATACGTCACATCCATTTTGCACGGTGGACAATGACTGCGACCAGCAGTGCGCGAAAACGAACGGCACCGGGTGGTACTATGGTCCGACATGTACGGGAGCCAGCCTCTTTGCACAAGTGGCCAAGTGGCCAGTCTTCGAGCGTGGACCGATAGTATTGAAGGAAATGTCGCTGTCACTGGAAAGAATTGGCGATTTCTACTGAAATTTCAAATCAGAAGCTTTAGCATGCTAGAGACTGGTTTCCTCGTAAGTGTCAATGAATTATTTATTAATGATCGGCAATCCCACAGTGAGCAGCAGTTCCGGCAATGCATTCCATTCTTTTTGGAGTCAAGCACCGTTTGATGAGATAGGGGTGGGGTGGGGGATGAATCTGATGCTTTTACTACAAAGCGACGCAAACTGTTAATTTTCATTTGCATCGAAACATTCCTTATAAAGATGTTAGTCTTTTAATTTTTTTCCCTTTTTTTTTTTTTTTTTTTTTTTGGGGGGGGGGGGGCAAGAAAGCTCCTATAGTCATATTAAAATTGTTGAATAAATATAATTAGAGGAATGTGACTTCATTAATTCTCTTTTCCTTTTAAAAAAATGTAAATAAATAAAATTATCAGTTTAATGTAATTTGAAATGTTGTATTGTTTTCTTTATAAAAATTTCCTCACCACACACACACACTACTTTTTTGTTTTAATGTTGCATTCACAACTCTCAAGCCACTACGATTTGTAACAAGAAACTCACGTCACTTTGTCAGAACACATAGGAACATTTTAGAATTTGATTCATATGTTGAAATTGTATTGCACAGTACATCTACTGTTATATTCATACATATTTCTGCAGTAATCTGTCTATCTTTAGTGGAGTAAATTTGCCTATCCTTATTTCTAAACTTAATTGTTAAATTGTCAGAGTAACCCGACCTTGGGCACACCTTATGGCATTTTTGAAAGTGTCTGAGTTGGAGTGAACACTCGAGTTGAGAAAATGCTAGAAATTGCTGATGTAATGCAAACCAGTTCCAACTGGATGAGTAATTTTTATTATCCAATGGTTATGATTTGCGAGAACAAGACCAGCCAATGAGCTGAGATTAAAAGTTTACCTGCTTTAGAGAATTTTATTCTCTGATTACTTTGAATTTGGAGTGGCAAGATGTCCAGTCATGAAAGGCGGCCATTAGCTTAATGGTGAGTTAACTGACTGTTTGAGAGAGAATGGACTGGGAAATATTTTATGCCTTTTGCTATTGATATGTTATACTAGTAGAGATGTATTATGTGAGTAGACATTTATTTCTACAATTGTTTGAAGTAAAATGGTCATATATAGTATGCTAAACACTTGACATTGTTTTGATATGCTGTATTTACTATGCTCTGTGCATGTATCAGGCTAATAAATACTGTTGCAGATAACCGTAAGTTGAGACAAATGAAATAAAGAATGGAGTTATAAAGGGATAAACTGGAAACTTAGCATTTGTTCCCTGATTATATTTTTACAGGGACAAGCAGCCTTTCTTTCCTTGTGTGATTTGAATCCTGGTTACTGTAGTAAACCACTACAACCATTCATGGTAAAGGCTGGAGGTGGTGTGCAAGTGTGGAGAATACACTAAACTTCTTTGATGTATGGTGGCAATGTATGCTGACTGCATCAAACAATTTCTGTACAAGGAAGCTACTAGAATTGCTATAATTGTTATTCCACTTGAAGGAACTAGTACAGTGAATGAATGCAGACAGGTGACTTCGTGCGGTGCCCACATGTAGACGACTAACAATTTCATACGGTACCCACATTATAACGACGTCATATGATGTCCATACATAGACAATTAATGACTTCATATGGTGCCCAAATGACTTTGTGCAATACCCATGATGGGACAATTAATAACTTCATGAAGTGCCCGTATGCGAACTCTTCAACTTCTATTTGATTTTGATTCAACTTGTGACAATCTAGAACCACAAATAGCATGAATAATGATTTAATTATTCCTATTATTTTTTTCTTTCTAATTGAATAAATTGTAAATTATTTCTTTTTGACCCGCTTTTTGCTCAGCTAGCAATGCAAAAAAACAAAAAGAACTGTTAGAACATTGTGTTTGGATAGATGGATAGCAGTCCTTCCTGACCGTGTTTATACGGAATTCTTTCTAGTATGGAGGTCAGAGGTGAATTGTACAGGCAGGTAAGACATGTAGGAGTAGTCACGTCTTGCCTGCTAATATCATTACGCTCAACTCCAAACCTGTTTAAACTTGGGAACTTTTTGTGAATACCAGAACGCATACCATTTTCGGTTCAGTATTGACCAAACCTGAAGGCTAAAAAGTAGTTGTCCAGTGGAGCACGTGATTTTCGAGTGTGAACGTGGTGTCCCTGGGTTGGAGTATATGACTGCAGGCCATTGCATGTACAGGTCAGTCACAGATCTAGTTCCAAGCAGAACAATAAGTGTAAATGCATATGGGTTCTGAACCAGCAAGGCTCAGAGACAAAAAGGGAGAGTCTGAATAACTATTAGTAGCTCTGAGGTCTGACCAAGTTTCAATCGTCTCCAGTTATAAAGACCTTTACTGGTGGAGTGGCAAAGATTAAGTAGTCAAAATAACCTATTAACCCTGCTCATCACAAAACTCTTTCATTGTCTCTTTATCACCTCATTGTCAGACATTTTTCTTACAAGTATCAATAATGTGTGTAAAGAGAGTTCCAGAAAATCATCAAACATTTTGTTTACTAGTATCAGTAATGTGTGTAATCTAAAGAGAGTTTCAGAAAATCGATTGGTGGCAGATGTTTTCAGTGTAAATGAACAGTTGAGAAGTATGGAATAATGCACCTTCTTATTTATTCTTTAGGAAGTAGCAAGTATGCTCTTTATTATCACATCTACTAGAACAAAGCAAGGAAAGCAAATTCTTCAAGAAATAAGATTTGTGTTAAGCTGAGTTGTGATATGTGTTGTATCAGAAACAAAACATGTTTTCATTAATTTACTATTTAAAAAAACAACAACATAGGTTTACTTTCTTTCCTCAAAATTAAAAATTCACATAATTCCAACAAACTATCCCAGTCTCACCCCCAACTTCCTTACTGAGATCATGACCAGGTGTGGGAAGGATGTGTAGACTATGTGTGTGTCATGAAATAAAATTCAAAGGTTTCCATCACCACCCAAAAAAACAAACAACAAACTTTCTAAAAAGTTCATTAGTTCTGTGGATGCCAGCCAATGAATTCAAGGAACGAGGGGCAGGCATTAGCTCAGGTGGAGTACTAACCTCTTGTTCTCTGAGTTCTATACCCACTTCATGAACACTTAATTGCATTTGAGTAAGGAAGTTAGAGCAAAAAGGCTCAAAGTGTGTTCATTAAACAGTAAATTTTTAATTACTGTTTCATAATAAAATAAATGATTCAAATTCAATACACTAAAAAATTATTTTAAGTTGGTTTTAAAATAAAATCTTTTAAGCTTGTGGATAACAATGATGACAATAATGTATGATGCTGATAAAAGTGCAACACACACACACACACACACACACACATTCACAAACACCCATAAACACATTAGACCACAAACACAAGCCACAATTTTGCCAATACATTTTTAAGACAATAATTTGCATCAGCCATTTCCCATAGCAAGCAGTGGTCCTGCGGTCAAATCATATCGTATGTTTATCATTCTTCTAATGTAATCAAATAAAAAATTAATTCAGTTCAAAATATCAATGTACACCCCCAAAAAATCAGACTATTATTGCAAATATAACACAATTCCAAAAGAATGATGAAAACATGGAGGAAATACCAAGAAACAAGTGTTCTTTGGAGAAAAACTGCAAGTTTCGCTAGCTGAAAGAAGTTTAATAAAAATCCTTCTGGCAACATAGCAACAACTATCACAAACAAGGAAAAAAGCATCAAAATGAGCATTTCTGGTTAATGACCCTAAAGTGAATATACTGTTATAAAGTGAATATTAAAGTGTTATGATTAGGCTGAAAAGAAATTACTTGATGATAAGGTTATCTCCCCTTCACTAACATTCAGATGATTCATTTCCTCTTTTAAAACCAACGGCAAGTTGGAATAGTTTGGGTTCGGTCTCAGTTTTAATTATAATTTTTAAATAAAAATTAAAACAAGAAAGTTTTAGTGATATAAGCAAATCACCTCTTTATGTAAATCTTTTCTGAGTCAATGGGAGCTTGTACCAGGATTGAGAGATGCTGATATAAATGACATTATGCAAGAATGTGATTCTAACAACTCATTTCTACAAGACAAACAAATCCACTTTCAAATATTATTAATAAAGTCATTTCTAGCAAAAAGAAGATTTTAAATCATGTATGCTAACTATATCTTCCAAAGTAATAAGTTTGGTCTGATTCATCAACTCAATCATACTGGTTACAACAAAATGAAAGAAAATTGCTGCATTAAAGAGAAATAATTATTTTTTTAATTGGCAGTAGGTAGTGGTACTTTGATGGGCTATATTTCTTGAGTAACAACTGCATATCATTTGGTGAGTAACAACTGTACATTATTTGGTGAGTTGGGAAGGTGGGGAGAAGAAGCCCACCCCTTGCTTGCTTGCTGCTCGAGAGGGTGCCAGGCCCAACATTTTCTGGATGTTCTGTCAAAAAGGCAAGAAGCAAAATTATGCACTAAGGCGACACATTCATACATGACTACAGGAAATGGTTAACAGATTTACAAATGTGCTTCATATACTACAATACTAGTCATGAAGTCAAGAAAGAAATGTCGACAAGCTGCTTATTACATCAGCATCACACTTCAATTCCCACTAGAAATAGAACTAATTCATCCATCTGTTATAAACTGATTTTTATGTCACATCTGTGGATTTTGTGCTGTTAATGGTCTCCTGAGAAAATTCATCAACCATTAAATTTGCACGTCAGGGACCTGTTATTCTGATGTCTTCTGACTGCCTGTATTATGCCATCAAACTCTCCTCTATCTTAACATAAGTTTCATCAAATCTTTTTCTCCCTATAAAATACGAGGTTCATCCACATTAAGTAAAATATTATTTTAATTTTTCATCTAGAAACTCCTCAAAATATATATTTCTTTTTATCAGAAATCTTTCAACTCAGAAAAAAAGATTAATACTGATATTAATCAGTGTTTAATTTTATTTATTTATATATTTTCTGGGGGGGTAATAGACAGACTGGATAATAACAACATAAAAATGTCAATATTTATTTTGTTTTCAATACACTGCTTAATATCAATGACACTGTATAATAATCATGTAGCAATGTTAATTATCACTAATATCTGTTTCATCAAGAAGTAGGTCTTTCATTTTACACTATAAGCTGTCTTGGCATAGTTTCAAAACTTTGCTAATTGTTGTTTGAGTTTTCGTGAATGGATTTTCAGACAAAATAGAGTGTTGCTATAATGAGAACATTTTCTTGAGATTTTCAAAACACATATATGCTTGATAGAGTTCTGTTTGTCCTGGCAAAAACTTATCTCATTTTTTATTAAAACTATACCTGTCCAATGGACATTATGCAGTGGTAATCACACCTGTCTAATGGACATTATGCAGTGGTAATCATAAACATCTAATGGACATTATATAACATTGTGCAATGGTAACCATAGACATCTAATGGACATTATGCAATGTAACCATACCTGTCTTATGGACATTGTGCAGAGGATATATAAAAAGATGAAGGAGCAGTGAGTGTCATCAGTCCCTGGTAAGTTGCGGTGAGAAATGCCTTGGATGAGGGAAATTGGAGTGAAAGGCAAAGTAGCCACAACAATGCCATCAAATCTGCACACCCGGCAAAACAATAAATGCTAGAACTGTTAAAAATATAACAAAATGTATCGTTTATTTATTTCCAAGAATGATGTGATGAATATAACTGCGAACATTCAAGCTTCACATCGGATCTCCAGTGGCACATACGTGCAGTGTGGACAGAACCTTTCAAGTGAGTAGACAAAAAATTCATACTTCGCCATCTTCATGCTGTCATTCGAAATTTCAGCAGTAGAGAGTTTACTATAAATTTGTAGTTAGCAGTTTATATTTTCTATCACTTTAATGTACACATTAAATTGGAAACCAAATAAGCTACAAAATAAAAATTGGCATACTAACACTTCAGATTTCCATGATACTAAGATAAAAATAATCCAACATGTTTTGGGCATCCTGTATTTTATGGTTCTTACCTGGCAATAAAAGCAAAAGTACTATAAAAATTTATTTTAAGCAGCATATTCTGAAAACTGACATTTACATCAGCAAATGTCATGAGCTTATCTAGTACCTAATCATACTTAATAGCTCAAATAAATCATTCACAAAATGTTATGTAATACAAATTCTTAATGCAGATTAATTCATTAAAATCAATAATTATTTGTCAGCAAATAACTGCAATCAAATGGATTTTTACAAAATATTGGCATAAAAACAAAAGCACATTTTTTTCGTACCAAGAGTAAAAATTATATAAGTTATTTCACAAGAACTTGTTTCTGTTAAACGAGTTAAATAGTACAATGGAGACAATGAAACAAAGTTCATAATACAGCTCTTGGAATTGGTGGTGAAAGGAAATAAGAGATAATAAACATGGAATATATCACATGTTTTAATCTGTTATGGATTGGTAATGCATTACAAGTGGATGTACCACAAAGTAATAGTGGTAAAATGCTTATGTAAAGATTGTATTGGTCAAACAGTCTGCTTAGCATTACACATTTACACACAGATGCAGTTTAGGAACTAAATTTAACTGTTAAAGAAAATATACTAAATTCAGTAAATTTACTTCTAATTCAGTTAAGGATTGCCTTAAGTTCTATATTACTAAAGAGAGAGAGAGAGAGAGTGAGTGTGTGTGTGTGTGTGTGTGTGTGTGTGTGTGTGTGTGTGTGTGTGTGTGGTAGTGGGGATTATGCAGTTTACTTACATTGTGTTAAACATGCTGAGAAGTGCTGTGAATGCAAAACCAATGGCAAACATGGACTTCATTTTTACCTGTAAATATTCACATATTAAATATATATATTTATATTTAGTTCTTTGAGTTATATGATTATTTTTACCTGTAAATATTCACAAATTAAATATATATATATATATATATATATATATATATATATTTAGTTCTTATATGATCCAGAAATGATTTACTGCACTTACTTTGTACATAAAAAATAATAAACTAAAACCTCCATATTAAACATGATTTTCTAAAGATTATATATATTTTAAAATTCATGAGTATGATACTGATAAATATTTAAACTAAAATAGAATGATTAGCATATTGCAGGAGTGATTCAGGATATATTATATTTACAAGTTGTTTAACTACCCAATAAATTTCTTATTGAAGTAACATGTAAAATATACATTATAATTATGCAATTAATATCAAACTAAAAAAAAAAAAAGAATATTTACCATAGACAAATCTCGGCTGTGGTTTTTTAATTTCTCTTCCTGTCTCTCTGCAAAATATCAGCAGAACTTGCCTCAAACATTGGTAGTTAAGATCATATATTACTGAAAATACTGTTTTAATAAATTTTATCTGAATTAAAAATGTTTTCTTGATAGGATGAAATTAAATCAAGGTGCAAATAATTCGGTCACTAAAATGAAAAAGAAAACAACACATAATATATGAAAGAAACATTAAATTTTCAAAAATTATCAATTCAATACATATGACAAAAACAATCATAATTCTTTAAATATCTCCAAGAGTATATATAGTACCTGGGCTAACTTGTTCATTATTTTACTTATTTATTTTAAAGACACAAACCAAGTTTTTTCTTGAGGTTTCTATCTGCCACATCCCCTCCAGCTTCCTTCTGTTTCTCTACTGTCAATAAAAGAACAAGCAACATTATTATTACACTGTCAATAAAAGAACAAGCAACATTATTATTATACTGTCAATAAAAGAACAAGCAACATTATTATTACACTGTCAATAAAAGAACAAACAACATTATTATTAATCTATGTATGGTTTTAATAAGTTAGCAGTAAAACAATCAATAAATACAAAGTCAATATTGAAGAAATAATTATCATCAATTACAACATGTGGAAGCAAATTTTTAAAAACACTTAAGCATCCCTCCTATTAATACCTAAGTTTCAATCATTGAATGTGATAACAGAAATAAATACAAGGGTCATTCTCTGTATGAGTGAACCATTTTGTAACATGAAGTGCAACAAATTAAGTGGATTAAAACTAATTATTCTGTAGTCTACAAGTACAACAGGCCTAATGCTCAATTAAAAACATAAAAAAGAAAAATACATAAAAATGATGATGTTTCAGGAGTTTGAAATATGCAAAAGGCATATGTTTCTGTTGATAACTTAGAAAGTAAAGCGGAGATGTGTTTTACCAAGAAAAAATATTTTTAAATAAGCAATATAATTATCTCATTACAATGAATATATTTTCTTTATTAAAATAAATTATTAACTTAATCTGGATACATATTTGCTTAAAATAGGTTATGAAACTGTAACTTCATAACGTGGAAACTATATTTGGCTGTCATTCATCATAAAAGTAGATCTATTTTTTCTCAGTTAAACATAAAACAGGCTAAGTTATTATGCTGTAAGACAGTAAAGATAATAGTAAGTATTAAAAAAAGTGTCTATTTAAATATAATGTTTATTTTAATATATAATAAGCCTAAGCCTAATGTTTATATTCTTGAATGTAATTTACAGGTTTGTCTACCCTTACTAGTTCAGGTTTAAAACAAACAAGCTATGTTAAACTTTAACTGCAAAAGAAACCATATGGATATGTACATAAATAGGTAAGCAATATATGATGCTAATTTACTCAAAATATATCAAGATTATCAGAAATCTTAGCTGTTTTCAAAAGTTGATGACTGAAAATTTTCTTGGAATTGGGTGCCTTCATAATGTGATCTTTGATGTAAAATAAGTTATTTTTCTTATTCCGCACTTGACTCATCACATCAAGACAAAATGAAAGAAATGGTTGGTGATATTAATGTCATTATGTCATTATTTTGTAAATATATTTATGAATTTATATTTTTCTTTATATCATGTGCAAAATGGAGAAAAAAATTAGTTTTCTTAATGCTGAAAATTCCTGAATACAACAAATAACTATAAAAAACTTGAATAGTTTGATTGCATCGATTGTTTAAATAGCACATGGTATTTATGCAGGATATGTCGATACTTGGTAAAAGAATAAAAGTTTTGGACCCGATTTATGTAAAAAAGGGAGTGTGACAAAGAAAATGCCTTTCTAAAATACTATTTGTTCATGAAATTGATCGTTTGAAGATAAAAGGGATCTAGAATGTTGCATTAATGTATTACCACTTCTAAGAAAACTTTGAACGTGTTGGATAATTTATAACAATGAAAATCCCAGAAAATAGCAATACATAAGCATGTCACAAAAAGATATGCCATCTTCAGTTCGAAACGAATTTGTATTACAAATAATTGCAAAATAAATAAACACAAATTCATGCAACTATCTTATGTATCTCTTACATTAATTCTAAAAGTATAGAATATAAACACATGATATTTCAATGCTTTATTTTTAAGACAACACACTTCAAAGGGACCTACTCTATGTGGTACACACATCCAGAGAATGACCCAGATATGAATGTCGTAGTAATCTTATTTATCTAAGCTTCATGCTGTTAGTAAGTTTCAATATTCACAGTAAAAAATGTTATTGTAAAAATTCCCATTTTAGCATAGCCCTTTTCACTGTTACATTTAAAAGATAAATACTGGAATGAATTGTTAGTGATTCAAAGAAAGACATGCAAAAACTGGTATATTTACAGTTACATTCCACATAAACAAGGAAGTGCCAAGAATTTAGCAATAAAATCACCATGCCAGAGTCTTGCCTTGATCAATGTACTGCAACTATTAAAGCACCTTAATGGACCATATTTAACATCCAGGATATGAATCTCTGTCAGATGGATATAATGAGCAGAGTATAGAAATGTTGTACTCTATAATGGTGCACGAAGAAGAGAGTTGTGTCTATAACCCTTCAACTTAGGAACTAGTTTCCCCATTTCTGCCTAAATGTCATTTATGGATTCAAGGCATTATGGTTTAAAATGAAATATACACTAATCCTAATACTAATCCTATATTAAAATGTAATACTAAATCTAAGTCTAATTTTAACTGACTTTTGGCATTTTTAAATGTTTGATAATGATAAAGTACACTAAAATGAGGCTGAACTATTATGAGTTTGATCATAAAACAATTGAACATCACAATAGCACTGGTGGTAACAAACATGAAGTTAAACTAATAAAAGTATAAATAATAAAATGGGTAAATACTAAATATACTTAAAAACAATATTTCCATTATTAAATTGTGTATATACACTTTACAGTTTACAGACTCACATTTTTTACTTTGTTTTTCCACTTCTGCTTTCAGCTTTTGATATTTTTCTGTTCGGTAAACGAAAAGCCAGGTAAGGCCTGCAAAATAATTATCATACAACCAATCAAATCTATTTTCATTATGCACAAGAAATGTTACTCAAAATAAATTAAAAGTTTTAAACAGAAGTCAAAAACTGTAAAAACATAAAAATAAAACAGCCAATCTAAAATAATTTGTGGTGGAATGTACTTACAACATGGAAATATATTATTACTGCATTAACTGGTCTTTAAAAAATTAATACGTTTCTTAACTGCTCTTTATTTAATAATAATAGTCTAAACTCGACAGAGAATAGAAATTAGAATGGAATGGAGGAACTATTTCAGGTTACCATTGGTGCCCCAATGGTCGACAAGACAGACAGATAGATAAATAGATAGAAACTCGACAGATAAAAATAGTTTGTTTTCATAAATCAAATGAATATTACTCAGATGTTTATTATTCTTATTCTCTAGGTTCTGGCTGTACTGTATATTAGCACTAGTACTCTTGCTATTTAGGCCTATATTATTACTACAAATGTATATTAGTATTACAATCATATGTATTACTATTAGCATGTTGTTGAGTTGTTATCGTGGACTTCTTTCGCAAAATAATTTGGGTGAATTAAAAGAACGGAAGAAAATACGTGATCATCTGAAATAATATCACCTAATTTTAAAATGCACAATGTATTATTACTTGTACATGTGTTGTATTTGAGAAGGACCCTATTGTTTATGAAATAGGCCTACTATTATTGTAACTACATATAGCCTACTACTTTTATCCAAACTTTGTAAAATCTAAATTAAAAACACACTTCACCTTCTCCAAGCAAAGCAGTACAAATAGATATAAATACGATTAAAATACAATCGCCAAGCATTTTTATGGTTATTTGTCTGAAACTACGGATCTAACCGAAAGATGACCTATTACGATGAATCTTGACATGGGCAAAGTAAAGCTTGCCTTTAACGAAGTAAGAATGCAGCCTTTTAAGAATCCAAGCAAATAGGAAACAACTAATTTGGATAAAATGTCTTTACTATCCAATATCACAGGTCAGGCCCTATATTTGTTTAAATCAAGTGTGTGCAACATTTTTCATTGGTGGGCCATTTTCAAACAATGGAACAACAGTTAGGGCCAGTCACCGTCAAAAATATGTAATCTAATTACATCTAGTGTACTGAGTTATGAATACAAACGGTTAGCGAGGGTCACACTGACTGGCCCGGCGAGCCGGGTTGCGGACCGCCTGTTGCACACCCCTGTTTAAATCTTTCAGTTATCCATTACATCAAATAGGATAACTAATATGGTTCAGCATTTTTGAAAGTGTCAACGTCACATATCCAAATGGGTATATTTTTTGGAATCCTTTGAATGACCGTTACATCAAATAATACTGGGCGGTTTTGACATTGCAGGTACTTGGAAGATTGCCTCCAAATTAATTTAGCTGTTTTTCAAGTCAGTAGCGCCGAATGGCGAACGCTGCGCTTTGTGTTAAGCTTTGCTTCCTGATGTCTTGTGCCTGGGCATTCCTTTCAGTTTATTTTGCATGTCCTTTACGTCAGCTGTCGCACTCATTGCATATCATTTGCATGGCTTTTACGTTAGCTATCGTATTCACTGCACGTCATTTGCCTGTTTTAGCTATTGCATTCCATTTTCCTGTCCTTTACGTCAGCTATCGTATTCAGTGCACGTCATTTGCCTGTTTTTACGTTAGCTATTGTATTCCATTTTCATGTCCTTTACGTCGGCTATCGTATTCATTGCACGTCATTTGCCTGTTTTTACGTTAGCTATTGCATTCCATTTTCATGTCCTTTATGTCAGCTGTCGCATTCATTGCACATTAGCCTGTCTATTTTTTCATTGATATTTGGCGATTAAAGCAATACACACACACACACACACACACACACACACACACACGCACGCACGCACGTAAGTGCCTGCGCATTCGTTGCAGGTCATTTGCATGTCCGTCACGTCCAACAGTACTTTGGCTTTCGGTCTCTGTTCTCGCGTGTGATTGTGTACAGAACTTATAGTGTCTGAGACGGCTCTTTAAAGCAGCAGCAGAGCTTTAGAATTCTTTTCTCTCATTTCTGGCGATATCCTAATCCGTGAGAATATTCACTCTGATAACTCGAATCTTCATCCAGATGTGGTCAGCACGCCCTACTCTCTCTCTCTCACACACAAACACACACACACACACTTACAGAAGTGTATGTGCGTATGCGTGCAAGCGTAAAGCCTATATATGAAAGCTTGCACGTCTGTCTAATCGTGCGTGGGGGTTGTAGGTGTGTATGTGTGTGTGTGTGTGTGTGTGTGTGTGTGTGTGTGTGTGTGTGTCTGTGTGTGTGTGAGTGAGTGAGTGAGAGAGAGAGAGATTCCGAATACGCAATTTTCAATAAGAGTGTCCTGGGGTTTTAAATTTAGGACGAGAACATCCTGCGATTGGGGTTGGCAGGAAACATACGCTTAAGTACAGCGTACTATTTCCGCCGTGACTAATGTACGCAATAATAAAACATTCCTTTCAAAAAATCAACATTCGTGCGTGAGACGGTGGTGAATGTCAATTATTTTTGTGGTTGCCGATCCTTTTTGAAGAAAATAATTAAGGCTTTCTTTGTCACCGGAAATTGCAATCACACACAAAAACAAAAAAAAAATTGTAAAAACAACACACAAACAAACCCACTAAGGCGACCGAATGTGCCAAGTTCACATTCGCAGTTTTGTTTGTGTGTCTGTACGGAGCGAGGGGAGCTGTACACGCTAGTAAATATTGTTCAGCATAGTTCAAAGCACTTCTTCACTTATGAGTTTACTTTTGGCGCACTTGTATAAGGATAAGACGTATATAGGCCTATATGTATAACTGTAGGCATAAGTAGGTCCATGCATGTATGCGTATTACATCGTGCTGGCATACACAAAATACAAATCTCTCTAGAATTACATTAAGTCTCAAAATGTTAAAAGTCTATTGTACACACATTTTATTTTATGGGTGTTTTGTGTGCGTTTACTGTTTGTGTTTGTTGTAAATATGCAAGTTATGTGTGTTTACTGTCTGTTTGTATGTGGAGATATGCAACTTGTGTATTTACTGTCTGCGTGTGTATGGTGAATATGCAAGTTGTGTGTTTATTGTATCGCGTGTGTGATAAATATGCAAATTGTGTGTGTGTGTTTACTGTCTGTGTGTGTGGTAAATATGCAAGTTGTGTATGTTTACTGTCTGTCTGTGTGTGTGGTAAATATGCAAGTTGTGTCTGTTTACTGTCTGCGTGTAAGTGGCAAACTTGCATGTGCAAGAGTTTGTATGTCACGCACAGAGTATGTTTAAATGCACACTCATTCAGAGCCGCGTCAGTTGTCATGGCACACACACATGTACAAAGTGTACCATCGTATATCTCTGTCTTTATTCATTAACAATCATTGCACGTGCACACACATGTACAAAGTGTACCATCGTATATCTCTGTCTTTATTCATTAACAATCATTGCACGTGCACACACATGTACAAAGTGTACCATCGTATCTCTGTCTTTATTCATTAACAATCATTGCACGTGCGCACAGTTCACAATTGTCACGACGTACAAACCAATCTTCGAACGAAAACGTTAATCATAGTAAGAGTCCCACTTTATTTTCTAACAAACATTACACTTGTACACAATTTACAAATGCCACCACATACAAGCAGCTGCTGCAACTAAAACTTCTAAGGAAAATGCTGAAAGTATACAGAAGTATACACACTAATCTGAAAGGGTAAGGTTTTCATCTTTAAAAAAAAAAAATCAAGATTTATTTTTTAACAAATCGTTTAAAAATATATTACGTATGTGAAACATAGCCACTCTTCAGCAGAGACTATATGTTAATAAGATAATAACAAAATTGACAAATACAATAAATATGACAACAATGGAATGACGGTTCACCCCTCCTTCCACCCTCCTTCATTTTATGACTCCAAATTGATTCTATCAAAATCAGCTAAAACGACCGTATTCTGATGTATGACTGTATTCTGATGTATGGTATACAGCATCCCTCCATACACACACACACACACACACACACACACACACACACACACACACACACACACATATACACACACCAAAATATCATAGAAAAGTCATAATAAATTATAAATTAAAAATAAATAAAATGTTTCCAAACAACATTTCATGCACGAAGGTCGGCATTTTCTGGAGATTATAAAGAAGGGTCAAGTGACCTTAGTAAGCTAAACCGATCTATATATGCGAAGTCCGTATTATTGTCATAAAGAGAAATGGGCAAGTGGGTGTGACTTTGAGTTCTCTAGTTGAAACTGTTGATGAACCAGATCCAGTTCCTTTTGTTCGTACTTCAGTTGCAGTTGTTTTCATATCTCTCAGATTACTGCATATTTTATCAGTCAGCCATTAGTATAATGATGCTTATGTACTGTTCAATTTCCCTTAGACATTTACAAAGAGAGTTACGTTCTCTTTGAGTAAAAATTTCTATTTCTGCACTGAGCACCTAAATTCCTTTAACCATGGCGATTCTCATCCTAGAACATTATCTATTCTAGTTTCTTTTAGTTGGTATTTTTTTTTTGTTTGTTGAAAATGTCGATCACATGATTTTTTGCATTGCTTAGACCACGTAGGCGATACAAATGTGTGTCGTTCTTTTGGCCTGAGTGACCTAAGTGACGTCTTGTCTCTTACTGAGAGACGTCTTGCCTACACTGAGTGACGAATATTTTGCCTCGCTGTGAAGAACGTCTAACTAAAAATACCAATCTACTCTGGCAAAAATGTCTCCGTATACCTCACTACTACCTGTCTTCTACCAAGCCATCGCGCTGAGGCAGGAACTCGTCCTGATTCTAGAAGTCAGTAGCTTTCCTGTTGGCCAGGTACTTCTTCAGGTTGGCATTGGATTCCACCTTGGTCTGGAGAGCCTTGAGTTCCGGAAATTTGGCACCAGCGTCATACGGCTCTTTGGCGTTTTTAAGTGTGTACAGAATGTCGTATACAACTATATCGGCCAAGGTCAACTGGATTAGGAACAAGCAAACACAGGTTAGAGTATTATTACATCATGTTGAGTGAAATTCAGTGTAAGCATATAGAGTTTGTTGTTGGATTATGATTATTTCAGAGGCAGTGTGTCTCGACTTGTGACTTGTATCAAGTGCGTCTGTTCTTTGTTTGATGATTTCGTAATAATTCGATAA
Source organism: Sinotaia quadrata (assembly GCA_028829895.1). NCBI lineage: Eukaryota > Metazoa > Mollusca > Gastropoda > Architaenioglossa > Viviparidae > Sinotaia > Sinotaia quadrata. Next base: position 120,200,828 of record CM054180.1, read on the forward strand.
TCGAGTGTGAATGCACAATATGTGTTTGTAAGTATGGTGGTAAATATAGCTTTATGTCTATAGGAATATTTATAAGTATAATCGTAAATGTGTGTGTGTGTGTGTGTGTGTGTGTGTGTGTGTGTGTGTGTGTGTGTGTGTGTGTGTGGTTGTAAAAATAATATGCGTACATGTATAGAAATCTACTTGTAAGTGTATATTTTAAAGTACAATTGTTTGTAAGTAAGCGTTTATGTAAGTACAACTTTACGTTCGTTTGTAAAATGTAAATTGTATGTTTGAAAGCTGTATTATTTTAAGAAAGCATATAAATGCAATTGTTACGGTTTCTGTGAATATGCTGATAAGTATGTGTCTAAATAAAATTGCAAATATTCTTATTTAAGTATTTATATAAGTATAATAGAATGTTTGTAAATATATTTATTATTTTATGTGCATTTGTAATTATATCTGTAAACATGTCTGGAAAAAAGTTGTAAGTATGCTTGTAAATATAATTAAACGTACAAGAAGTGTAAGTATTATATTTACCTGTGCGCTGCAAGTGTGTTCTAAGTATAATTGTATGTTGTGAATTGCTTTCAAGTGTAATAGTAAGTTTATAATAGTTATTATGAGTATGCTGTAAGTTTAATTTTTTGGTAATTATTAAGTCAGTATGTTTGTAATTATTAAGTCAGTATGCTTGTAAGTGTTAAGTCAGTATATTTGAAAGTATTAAGTCAGTATATTTGTAAGTATTAAGTCAGTATGTTTGTAAGCATTAAGTCAGTATGTTTGTATTCAGTCAGTGTGTTTGTAAGCATTAAGTCAGTATGTTTCTATTCAGTCAGTGTGTTTGTAAGCATTAAGTCAGTATGTTTGTAAGTGTATTTATAAATATTTACTAAGCATTGGGTGTTCTTTTCTTTTAATGTTACACACCACTTACCTCACTCCCAACAAAAACACCTTTGCCATTTTCCTTTAGAAGTTTCTGGAAAAAGCCACAGAACTTTGGCAGTTCCTCTTCCACCAGCTTTTTGCCTAGTTCTGCCTGAAAACAAGAACACCACATGTCACTGTGGAAATTACGTCACTGCCAGGGAGTGTTAGATTTGCTCAGACATCACAAGTTTAAAGTTTAAGTTTTTTGTCAGATTTAAAACCTATGTATTGATTAGAATCAGTGTGACATTGAAAATCAGTAAAATTTAGATTACAAGAATTGTTTCTTGAGCAGGTACATTCTTTTGGAAATGGGGTTGGGTGGGGATGTAATACGCATGCTGGCGAGCCAACGTACGCATAATGATCACATCCAATGGGAAACATTGAATAATATATGCACTATGTTTATGGTTTATTAATGTGCGTTATCCCGATTAATATAACACGTGAGGATGAAGTTGACGTCTTAAGGTTTGGATTTTCTTCTCCAAAACACCTAATTACATTCAAAATAAAAATGCTCGCGCTCTCAAGGTTTTTCCTTCCTTTAGACAAATTTTGATTTGTGCAGCAATATCTAAAATATTTATTCCACTTGCTTTTGTTTTGAACTAGTACAACTTCTCAGACCTAACGCAGCCTAGCGGGTAAGAAGTCTTGTCAAAAGTAATATCTTAGAATCCATCAGTGTTTATTTATTTTTGAAGGATGTATTTCTAGTTTTTAAAAAAAATCTTGCTTTTAAGATCGAGTGCGTGCTCCCCCCCCCCCACCTACACAAAACCAAATAGGATATGTTTCTAGGTGTTGCATCATTACCTTGACCTATAACCCTTGTGCTCCGCTACATAGACAAACTTGAATGTGAAACTTGTAACAGCCTTCACATCATGACCTTGACTTACGATCTTTACCCCATTGTCATAGACAAGGTAGGATATGGAGATATTTCCAGAGTTTTTCGTCGTCATTATATAGATTTTTGATCTTTGCCCAATTCAATGTCGACTTTAAAAAATAGAAAGAAATTGTTAAATTTTTAAATGATGATCCCAATCGGCACAACACTGCAAGAGTGCCTCCGCACCAGGCACTGGATCCTACCCACCCCCACCTTAAGTTTCTGAATGACGAGATTTGATTTCGCAAAGAGCTCTCACCTTTTTGGTTTCGTCCGACTCGAACCGTGCCTTCGTGAGAACGGTCAGCAGGTCTTGCGTCAGCTGCACAACTTCATCAATGCGCAGAGCGTCCAGATTTGTCTTCCCATAGAGTCCTGAGAACGCGCAATGATTGGTTACAAGTTAGAAGGGGACGTTAATCTAAAATTCTAAATAGTCTCTCGAATGGTATGTTCTGGTTTGCCGAAATCTGAGTAAACATTCATATGCTTTTCATGTGTGCATGCATGTGTGTGTGTGTGAGTAAGCGCACGCAAGACATACTTAAGAGAAAAATGTAATTGTATAGATTAATTCAACTGTGAAAGTATTTGAACAGCAATTTTGATAGATAGGTCCTAGAATATGTAAATGTGAGAATCAAATTGTACAATAATAATAATAATAATAACGGTATTCAAGTTCTACATATCTGGTCAGTTAAGATATTAATAATAATAAGAGTATACATTTTTATTGACTCGGTAGGTATAATGTGCATGTAAATACTAACTCTCGTTAGTAAGAAAGTCAGTCATTTTGTGACAGCTTCACTCTTTAAGGTTAAATATCTGACCATTTAGCTTCAGGATTTAATCGTGTCGTTGACTTAATACAAGAAATACGTACTTACCAAACTCGCGTGCAAGGAACGTTGCTATGGCAACACTTTGTGCGTACTTCTTTCCGTTGTATTCCAAGATAGGTGCCTGACCAAAAGGGGCATCTGCAAGAATACATGAGGACAAGGTTGTTTAATTAATTTCTGTCCATTTGTATCTAGCCCTCGCTTCTAAGATTAACCCTTTTCACGGACATTATTTAATCATTTTGTACTGTTTCACATCTGCTTTCAACTTGTAATAATTTTGTAGAAACGCTCGAGCTAGGAATGGTCGAGATCCCAAGTCAGGAATGGAGGGTGGGGGGAAAAAAGTGTGAAGCCGGATTAAACATTTTCCCTACTTTCCGACGTCACAGATCACGTGACTACATACACTGTCGTAGGCAGACACAATGCAGAATAACGTGAATTAATGTACGTGTTTGCTGCTAAAAGGCAAATGCCCCGATGTAAACAATAATAAGCTTGCATGCGTCCATGTTCACGTATACAGTATGACGTCACAGATCACGTGACTACATACATTGTTGCCCCGATGTAAGCAATAATAAGCTAGCGTGCGTCCGTGTTCACGTATACAACATTACGTCACAGTGCCCGTTGATATACTTGTAATTTTGCTGTAAAAGTATTTTAATAAACGCTTCTCTAATCAACAGTCTATCGGTAAGTTGATCGGGCCATCTTGATGTCCTCTGTCTCTATGAACATGATTTTCTTTTATTTTATCTTTTGCATGTCTTTGAACTATCAGCGTCAATGGACTGTGACGCGCGAATACACGATACTGGCAATACAGCCTTCACACTAGCAAACGTATGTATTACCCACAAGCCTCGTGAAAACTGCCCGTTTGAAAGAAACACTCACTCACCTTTCTTGTGTTTGGGCCAGTCATCTCTCCCAAACCTGATGTCTTCGAACGGCTTGCCTGCAAGTGCCAGCACCAGCCTGGACACTTCTGCTCTACCCCGGGCGTCAAAATAATACAGCTTGATACTCATGTTTTCTTTCTTTTTTAAAAAATAATTGTTTTAAAAATTCGATTAAAGAAACAAAAATTAGAAAGGAGTGTTTTCCGTACAATTTCTTATACAGGAATGTTGCCTTAGTTAACAGAGCAAGCAGTTCTTCTCTACAAACAAAAAGAAACGAGGTTTTGATCAGATTGAGTCTGAACGAATCAACAAAATTGTGACTGAGCCGCTGACGAATTCTGGAAACAGCCGCGAGAACCGTATGCCCAGGTGAAACGAGCTTGGCAATATATAGATTTTTTTCCCCATAGTACAGCTAGTGTCGTAAATGGGGACAGGGTCATACCTTGGAAGAGAGGTGCGGACGGGAGTTCTGGGGGGGGGGGTGTAGCTGGGGTGGATTGATTTAAACGCAGAAAAGTTTTGCTTAGTCACGCTGGAACATTCCATTTTACAGTAGCTTTCAGTCTTCAGGTTAGAGTGGCAGTTATTTGTTTCATGTTTCGTTACGATCAACGCTCTTCTTATTATCGCTAATCTACAATGCAGGCTGCACTTGACAATGTACAAAAACAAATTATTCTTTCAAAATAAAAGTGTTGCAAGCATAAGATATATTTTTATGACAATATTTCCAGTGTGTGTGTGTGTGCGCGCGCGCGCGTGTGCGTGCGTGCGTGCGTGTGTGTGTTTAGGAAGCATATTGACATCATACCGTGCGGCACGTACGCCTTTCATCAATAGAAAAGAATATGCAATGACGTAGCAATTCCGTCAGTGGTATAATAATACAGAATGATATTGCAATTTCTAAGGTGCTCGGCCGCACAGCTCATTAGAAAATGCAGGGCAGCAGTTGCAAAATTCTGCGCACAAAACCGCCAAATCCGCGCACACAGGAAAAGTATTAGAGGGAACGTTGATTGCAAATGTGGCCGGTATTTTGGGTTGTAAGTAAAACACTGATGACTAAAACTGAAACACGTTAACATTTTATATTAAGTACATGTAATCTACAGTAAGTTTTTATGAAAATATACATCACAACGGCTTACAATAGTCCACGAAAGCCAGTTCTGCCAATCCAAAAAAAAATATTTAAATGATTTTCTCATTGAGACGATAAGGCCAAACCCCCAAACCCTCAACACACGCTGAATGAGTAACAAACAATACAGCAGAGTACGGGTTTGTCCTTGCTTACGCTTTTATTATTATCTTTGAATAATATTTGTCTGCTTAATCTTTAAAGTAAAGCATTTAATTCTGGGTTTTAAGAAATTCTTTGGCATGTGTGTGTGTGTGTGTGTGTGTGTGTGTGTGTGTGTATAAGAGAGAGAGAGAAAGAGAAACGAGTGGATGACAGTGCAGTTTAGAAATAGGTTGATATCTTGAGAATGACATTACAGGGCACGAAGTGATGATAATTTCATGTATCCTAAACTGATAAACTGGTTATACCCACTTATTCACGAAATGTGTCAATTCGGACCTTCACTGCAGAGAAAAAAACTAAAAAACCTTGCCTCCTAACAAAGCGTGGCGTGTGTGATTTAAAAAGATGTTATGAAAATACTTAAAACCCTAACGTGGCCAAACACACGTCCACCCACAGCGGTGTCACGTGTCATGATTATTTACTCTAAATAATATCTAAAACGTCACACAATTACAAACGACTACGACCAGACCCCAATCCCGACCTGACAAAAATACGAGAAAGATAACATTTAATAGGGATATAAACACAAATACTCGTGAGATTAGGGATAAAAATAACTTTATAGGAAAAAGCAATGATGGCGTGAAAAAAAAATTACAGGTACGGAACGCGTCTTAAATGTATAATAGTTAATGTTCACCATCTCTCTCAGCAATTACTTCCCCTGTGTAAATAGAAATCACTTCTCTTAAGTAACTGAAACTTAAAAACACTGACCCTGAGTTGGCCAGCATTGTCTACAAGAAATTCCTAGGACTATCAGTCCAAATGCATATCTCTTTGAAAGAACAGATGTTCCCCCACTTGAGAAATGAAAATAATAGGAACATGTCTCAGGCCATTATATGGGCCAGTCAAGCAAAATTATATTTTCTCCAGGGATAACAATAGAAAGTAAGGACATGACATACATAAACTGGCCCAAATTTGAGAACGGATACTGTCAAAAAACACATGTCCCAATTTTGAGGTTTGCGTTGGTAAACAGCGCATTTGGTGCTTCAAAGCATTCAGTTTTTCTAGTCTACTTCCGCTTCTACTTTAAATTTTACATTCTGCACTCTGCAATGCCATTCTGTATTTGATGTTCTGATTCTACATTTTACATTCTTCCAGACATCAGTTTCATCAAAATCTTCATTAAAGACTTCAATCAAGTGATCGAACTTGCAAAGTGAGATAGGAGTTCTTAACCTTTAATGCTTAGGGACGAGTGGAAATAAATTAATTAATGATTAATGTTTCTGAGACCTGATTGAGTTCTCTGCCTGCAAATTACAAAGAATTGTACGGCAGATTTAAGTAGTTGCACTGCAAATCTCTAAATATCTTCTTAGTAAAGCACTTCAAGGACCCTCAAGGCTCCCTCCTTACGCTGTCTAGATACATGATAGCCAAGCCAATTTTAGTGTACGTTTGGTCTAAATTAAAGACAAGCCAATTTTAGTGTACGTTTGGTCTAAATTAAAGACAAGCCAATTTTAGTGTACGTTTGGTCTAAATTAAAGACAAGCCAATTTTAGTGTACGTTTGGTCTAAATTAAAGACAAGCCAATTTTAGTGTACGTTTGGTCTAAATTAAACACAAGCCAATTTTAGTGTACGTTTGGTCTAAATTAAAGACAAGTCAATTTTAGTGTACGTTTGGTCTAAATTAAAGACAAGTGGCAGTTCCCGTAGTACAACTCTCTCTACATATTTCCCCAAAACATTTATGAAATTGTTAAGAATTTTTATAAGGCTGACTCAGCATAAAAGACTGCAGCCGTTCCATTGATCGATTTCCGTCCCCATGCCTACCAACGTATTCGATCACACAACAAAACCGAACTATTCCGGTTGTCAAGCGTGTCCGGTTAGTTGGGAAAAAATAGTCAGCAGGGACACAGAATCCATAGGCGACAGTTGCCTTGGCAACAACTTGCGTCATATTTCACAGTAGAAATATTTGTGTAAATAAAAATAAAGGCATGCACAATATAAGCATGAGAATGTGTACTCCCAGTCCCATCCTGAACACTTAGGTGAAAACGAACGGTTTAAGCTGTTGATTTAGAATAAATATTTTGGGTAAACCTGACGTGAAAACGGCTCCTACTGCAATCCGTTCAGGCACATATACTGTAATATGTACTTCAATTATGCTGCAATATATACGGACAATTATACATTTTAGCCCTAAAGCTAACTCATTATAATTTTATGAATTATGTTTTATGTCTGTTTATGTCGTACATCACATCTTTAAAAAGTTGCAGCTAGCATGCATGACTCGGCGAATTTACCTAGAACAGGTCAAGGACGAGGTACGCTTTCTGAACTGTAGCTCGTGTTGTAGAAATTGGAGTGTCAAAGGGCGACTTTCTTTGCAGTTCAAACGGTTAGACGCATTAGATTTCAGACGCAGTGTTATAGGGGTACTGGATATGATGTTTGGACTGAACAAAAGACGAGAATTTAAGTCTGAGTGAACAAATGTGTATAGCAAAGGTGGGTTTGCTCACTGACCTAAATACAGGCCAGTGGTTTTGCCGCCCATGCTTCGATTCATTCACTAGTTCAGCAAGTTTCAGGAATATGATCGATGTGAACATGTACGTTCACGTCAACTCTTGCTCTTCGTTCAAATACAAGGCTAAATATAACTCAGTGACGTACTATATATGCCAGAAATGTAAATGAAACAAGTTTGTTTGTGCGCGTGTGTCTGTGTGCGTGCGTGCGCTCTCTCTCTCGCGCGTGTGTGTGTATGTGTGCGTGTGTGGTGTGTGTAGACCTATTGATGTCAGTACATGACTTTTATGATTGTAATGATTTTTTTCAAGTCAAAAATCGGTGAGCTTTTTCAAACAAACCCCCATCTGAACGCAAAGGCAGACTATTCATTAGTTGGTAACTTGTCTTCTAAAGGATGCTAATCTTTGCAGTATATTTTTCCATAACAGGTTTTCTGAATTGTTTCAGATGAGCCTATATGTGTTTATTCTTATTATAATTCAGCATTACTTTTTAATTTTATTTTCGATTGTTAACTTTGTTCAGATATTGAAAGATGATTAAATAAAACACAATAACAAATTTGGATGTCATAATAACACCGACTTGTAACGTATGCCAATAATGAAGCCATAGAGGAATGACTGTTCTCTCTATACTGTACTGATAGTAACAGTAATATTAATAACTGCAGTCTCTATAATAACAGTAATATTAATAACTGCAGTCTCTATAATAACAGTAATATTAATAACTGCAGTCTCTATAATAACAGTAATATTAATAACTGCAGTCTCTATAATAACAGTAATATTAATAACTGCAGTCTCTATAATAACAGTAATATTAATAACTGCAGTCTCTGTAAAAAAAACCCACACAGTAATATTAATAACTGCAGTCTCTGTAATAACAGTAATAAATAACTGCAGTCTCTATAATAACAGTAATATTAATAACTGCAGTCTCCGTAATATAAGTGAAGCATATCGGTGAATTTCAGAAGAAGAAAAAATAAATTTATCGACTATACAGAATGGACAAGTGTTATCTTTGGGAAGTTTAAAGTTGGTGTTTTGTTTATATTTTTAATTACATATACATATTGTTACATCCAATACCAATGTTTTTGCCCTAATTGTCATGGCGGTAATCTGGACACAATGGAACTGATTTGACCAATCGATATTGGCCCAGTCTCTCTCTCTCTCTCTCTCTCTCTCTCTCTCTCTCTCTCTCTCTCTCTCTCTCTCTCTCTCTCTCTCTCTCTCTCTCTACCTAGCTATCTAGCTAATTCGGAGTTGTACCAGTAACATCGAATGGCCTACAGAAAAAATGCACTTAATCTCTAGTCTTAGTGAAATTCAAAATGTTGATGAATCGGTCGAAAGATTTGATCCCTCCTCACTTGCCCACGGCTGAGTAGCTGTAGTACATTTTTGTTGGAACCATGTTGTAGTCCTACGTTCAGTGACGAATTCCTTCGTTCCTGATGCCCAAATATGGCACCCAAATCTCGAAGACCTTAGCAAGCCTAATGTGATCGCTGAGTGTGGTGACTATGGTATGTTTACACACGACGTATTGTTGAAAGCCCGGTCAGTGAGGCTGTCGATCTGTTGACATTTCTGACAGCAGAGACTTGCTTTTGGGTTGGTTTTTTTTCTTTTTTCTGTTTCCTTAACCACTGACTAGCACCGGCATTATCTTGCATGCTTTGAAACAGCACTGAACCTCATTCATTCTCTCTCTCTCTCTCTCTCTCTCTCTCTCTCTCTCACACACACACACACACACACACACACACACAAACGCGCGCAAATATACACACCTTTTACAAATTCCAAAGTTTCTACACAGTGCTGTTGAGGAAAGCTAACCTAACTCAAACCAAACTGTATAATCTCGCACGAACTTAGATTAATGTATACTAAATCCTGAATGTCAGTGATATGAACATTTATCAGTTATAAACGTCAAACATTCGTGCCTCTTCAGTCAAGTGCTGTAGAGGTATTAAACACATTTCTATAGATCACATAGACTGTGTTCATAAACCCCAACCACACATTTCTAATACAGGTCGATTACAAAATATATTTATAAATGCATCAGTCTCTCTAAGCGATCACACATACACGTCACTATAAGCGTCATACACACACGTCACTATATATATGTCATATATAGGTAGTGTTTTCTTTTAATAAACGTCATACACATATGCGAGTTGTCTTTCTTGACTGAACTCAGTTCCCAAAATGATTCCAACGAAGAGTAGAGATTTACATCAGTGCAAACGTGCCCCACTTTCTACTTTTCACATCTCTGTCACAATACGCAACGACATAAAAGCCATTACATCCATCCTCGGACTACCATATCGGTAACTAATATAAATAATTGCACCACCAGCCGTGTGCTTCAGTTCATAGTCAACGCGCATACTCAAAAGTGCACGTAAACTTTACCACCGAACTTTCCCAGCGAACGCCATTGGTTGAACTCTGCGACCTTTTCCCTCGGCGATTCGATATCTGTTTCAGTTTCGCCTTTACTGCAGCCCTAAAACATCATGGCGAACATAAAGCTTTGCTATTTTGATTCACGAGGGTTTGCCGAGGTCTCTCGGTTAATCCTGGCTCTAGCAGGCAAAGAGTATGAAGATGTACGTTGGTCTAGAGAGGACTGGCCGAAGTACAAACCAGGTAAGGATGGATTACCGTTTTATTTGTTTGTTAAGACGACTTCATTTGTTTTTTTTTCTCTTTGAGGAAAATCGCTGAGTCATTCTGATAAAACAAATCTAGGGAAGAAGTTAGTGAGTAAGGAGACAAAATTTCTTTAAGGGTTTAGTGACGTGGTTGCTTTCAACCGGCATGTTCTGCCGATACACTTTCTTTGGAAACAATTTCTCATAGAATTAAGCAGATTTACAACACGGCTAGGTTATCCCTTCAAACTTTCGGTTGCTAAAACAAGCCCAGCCTTACCAAGGCAACTAATTTCTGAGGTTGAAAACTGACTATTGTTTTCTATGTTAATACAAATTACTCATATTTACATAATGTACGTTGTTCTTTCTCCGTTTCCATCCATCTATTCACACATCCATTCATACATACTTTAATTTGTCTGTTTGTTTGGCTATACCCTTTTGTACTTAACTAGTTTAATTATTTAATTTTATTTATTCATTTTAAGATGCACCATTCGGCCAGGGTCCTTATTTGGAGTATAATGGCAAGAAACATGGCCAGAGTGTTGCCATAGCGACATTTCTAGCGCGTGAATTTGGTGAGTTTCAATTTGCATTACATTTCTATAGTAACTGTATGTCAGAGATGTGAAACTTACATTTGGAATGATATGAATCTTAGTGTCTGTCGTGTGTTTAATAAAGTTATCGGATAAAAACGATATTATGGATGCGTACTCGTGTACACAGACGTGTGTACATCTCAATATGTATACTGATAATACTTTTAAAAAAAATACTTTGCAATTGTGCATAAACTCCATTTGAGAATTAGATAAATTGTAATGACACGTCCCACAGGACAACACACGTGAACACATTTCCACGCACCGGAAAGGTACGCACATAGCACACGAGCAAACACACCCGTGAATGTAAGAATAGTAATGGTAAGTTCATTGTGTTACAGGTTGGGTAGGCATCATAAGAAAATAAAATACGACTCAGCCACTGGTGATAATGATCAAGCTATGTGTTAAGAAATCATCACATTTAAACCTGTTTTCTGACTTATATAATTTAACTACATTTATTCAGGTCTGTACGGAAAAACAAATCTAGATGGGTTACGGATCGATGAAGTTGTGCAGTTGGTCAAAGACATCCACCAGATAGGGATGAAATTTGCACACGAACAGGATGAAATCAAGAAGGTATGTATCTTTTACAGTAATTTATGATCAACTTTAACTATTAAAAAAATACTAATTAAGGAGAACAGAGCATATATCCATATGAAAATGGAATTTTAATTTGTGTAAAAGTATTTCTTATTAAAGCACATCTCATTTGATGATTGGCTAATTGTCTAGTTTGTTTTGCGAAATTTAAGACCATAGCTTAAAGACGGGAGGGGAGGGGTTTTCTGCCTTAGTTATAACGTCACATTACCGGTGTTCGCTTTCTGCAAGGGGCAGTAACTTTTTATAAGTACAGCCCATGTGCGTGCACATTGACTCCTTGCAACCAGTCGATCGATAGCGTGACCTGATTTCAATCAATTACCCCAGTCCTTCGACTTGTCGCTGAAAACTGCGCGTTATAAAGTCGTCAAATATAATTCTGAATGTAATTATGATTACGATTACTGGCAGGCTAAATGTCATGTCATGTCATGAATTGAAAGAATGAAGTAGGACCACCTAGTTTGACTGACTGATTTATTTATGTATTTACCGCCTACTGACAACCTTCGCTTATTTCAAGAACGAGAGCTAAAGCAAAATGAAGTTTGAAGTTGAAAACATTGAATGTAAAATGAATGCGGGCAGTAATGTTGAAAACATTGAATGTAAAATGAATGCGGGCAGTAATGTTGAAAACATTGAATGTAAATTGAATGCGGGCAGTAATGTTGAAAACATTGAATGTAAAATGAATGCGGGCAGTAATGAACGAGTCGAAGCATGTTTCTAAGGGACTTTTTTGTGTGTGACTGATTAGATAAAAGTTTTTTAAAAAATCAGAAAGGGCACGAGTATGGACTTTTCATGACTGATAGCTGGGTTTGAAAACATATTTGCTTGACAGTAGAGTCATGCATCGAATCAGATTAATTTTGCACTCGCTTGCAGTAACTTGCGCATATCCTAAGAAGGTGATAGTTATTTCCCTTTACTAACTTGCAGGCTGAACAGGAGAAGAAGTTTGGAGAGGAAGATCTGCCCAAGTATTTTGGTTTCTTCCAACGGCTTTTGCAGGAGAGTGGCACTGGTCTGTTTGTGGGAGAAGAGGTATATTTTATTAATGGTAGAAAAATTAAGCATTTACGAAAACAAGACAATCACCAAGCATATTCTTCTCTACCATTTCCCATTTCCATATTAAAAAAATAATTTGATATCCTTCTTATTAACAAATTTTGTCACAGCCAACATTTATACCTGAAGAATGTACAAACAAAACTCAATTAAAATACTGATCAGACGTTACAAGAGCTTGTGAAGCATTTATTAATCTGAATAATAATTATTCACTCAGTACAATAAATCCTCAGTCAATACATCTCTCCATGAATCCAGTCAATTCAGAAAAGGGCAAATGAATGAATCAGTTATTTAGTCAGTCAGTCAGTTACAATATTTTTCAGTTAGTTATAAACGCCAAGTTTCTTGATGACGACAAATGCACCGTTCGTTTTTTCTCTTTGATGGAAGAACAATGTTATGCAACTGCATCTATCTGCCTGTCACATAACACGTTACGAGATGGAAACAAAAACATTTTTCGTTTTCTTTCCTTGGTTGTGTAGACTAAATAGTGCAAATACATTTGTCTGCCTGCCACTTAACAAGTTACTTGATGACAACAAATGCAGCTTTCGTTTTCTGTCCTTTGATGTGTAAAAAGTGTGCTGAAACTACACCTATCTGCCTAACACATAGCGCGTACTTGTTAATTATGCGATAGTCAGATTCTTAATCACATGCATGTATTGCCATATCTATCACTTTTTAATCACTAAACATCGACCTCTCTGTAAATATGCACCTGGCACTGAGATATTTCTCCCTTTGTTTAGTAGTATAGAACTTCTCTCTCGTCCATTGTTTGTAAACATAGATATGCCTCATTTGTATGTCTTATTTTCTTTTGGAAATATAGAACTTTGTACTGTCTCTTTATAATCATAGGACTGTCTTGAGTACTATCTCTCTGTAATTATAGGACTGTCTGAGTGCTATCTTTCTGTTTGCAATCGTGGACCTGTCTTAGTAATATTTCTCACTTTGTTTATAAGCATAGATCTGTCGTACTGACATCTCTCTCTCTCTCTCTCTGTTTATAAACACAGACCAATCTTGGTAATATTTCTCACTCTGACTATTGACATTGTCTATCATCTCGCGTTGTGTCTAAATATAAACATGTCATTGTGGTATCTCTCACTGTGTTCATAAACATAGACCTGTTCTAGTAATATATCGCACGTTCTTTGTAAACACACCCCAGTCACAGTAATGTCTCTCATGTTTTGTACACACAGCTGTCTTGTGAAACTATCTCTGACATTTTTATAAGCACACACCTGTAAGTACTTACCTTCGCAGTTTGTCAACACAGACCAGTCATAGTAATATCAGTCTCTCATTTTGTGAACACAGACCAGTCATAGTAATATCAGCCACTCGTTATGTGAACACAGAACAGTCATTGTAATATCAGTCACTCATTTTGTGATCAAAGACCAGTCATAGTAATATCACTCACTCATTTTGTGAAGACAGACCAGTCATTGTAATATCAGTCACTCGTTTTGTGAACACAGACAATTCATTGTAATATCTGTATCTCGTTTTATAAACAGAGCTCCGTTGTACTTTTTATCTCTGACATTTAAAAAAATTTTTTTTTTTTAATAACCCCGGACGTGTTGTACTCAGGTCTTTTGAACACTCACTTGACATAATGTAGCCTTCACCTATTTTATTTAAATGTCTTTCTATGATCGCTTACTTCTCTTAATTTAATTTAAAACTTAATTTAACAGTATCTTTACTTTTACCCCTCAATTAACTCCCATCCCTTTCTGAAATCTTTACAGCTCACACTTGCCGACATCTATGTGTACGACATCATGTTCCAACTGAACAAAGTGAAGAACTACGACGCTGCATCAAAATTCCCAGAACTGAAGACACTTAAGGACAAGGTGGAATCGAACCCCAACCTCAAGAAATATCTTGAAACCAGGAAAGACACACCCATGTGATTGTTGAAAAAACAATATTGTAATAAAGATATTTCTCTTAAGTGAACTGCATTCTCCGAAATTCAAATATGTATAATAATTACAAAAAATAAAGTAGCTACAGTTATTATTATTACACTTGTTGAATTTATCATCGATGTCATTATAATAAACGGAACATCATCGTCGTCGTTGTCATCATTTAATATTTTCAAAAGTATCATCATCAAAAATTTGTAGATATCTGGGTTTTATAGCTCATGTACTTTAATGTAGGGCATCTCATCTAGAACTGAGGCCTAGAGGTGTACTGAGATGTAGAACAATGTAATCTATCATGCGTGTCAGCGCACTCGCATTTGTGATTTTAAAATAGGGGTAGACAGGAAGACAACATGCAAACAGTCTATCTGAATTTCTCGTAACAGAACGTGTTTTGTCTCGTACAGCCATTAGTGCATTGCTTCGCATAACAGAAAATTTGGTCTTGCACAACAATAGTGCTTTATTTGACTAATAGAACGTATTTTGTCTCGTGCAACATTAGTGCTTTGCTTGGCATAAAAAATTTGGTCTCATACAACATTAGTGCTTTGCTTCGCATAACAGAAAATTTTGTCTCGCACAACGTTAGTGCTTTGCTTGGCATAAAAAATTTCGCTTTACTCTTGCAGAGTTTTGCTTACAGCAATCCATTGTCATTTTCTTGTTTGTCATGCTGACTGAGCATTTATAGACATTTCCAGCAAATCTGATCGCCAGATGACGGCACCGCGTGACTCCGACTGAAAGCAGTTTGGGGCAGAATTTGAAAATCTGACAGGCCCGGACCGGTTGACATTGCGAGAAGTGACTGAAAAAGAAATAGCAGATGATAACCCTTTTCTGTCTCCTTCCCCGTCTCCCACCCCACCCCCCACCCCCATTTGCACCTATGTACCACTAATGCTTGTTAGCCTTCAGCGGTTGTTTCCCTTTGCCCATTTGCATATCAGTGCAACTGACTTTTAATAAAAAAGAAAAACACACAAAAAAGACCTTAATCAGCTATCACAAGAGGATCATTAGTTCAGGTTTCTTGTAGTCAAATGCTTCCGTGTTTTAAACTCCCTTCCCAACTCCCACCACCCCCCCCCCCCCCCCCCGAAGATCAGACCGACTCAGAAACATTGGACAGGGAGTGTCCGAAAATATACGGCGTCGTTGTAGATTCCCATCATTGCAACAAACAAGCAAACCAAAACCTATCGCATAGTCTATAAAGAGATATTTCTGCGTTATATATCAAGGAGTATGTGTGTGTTTGGGGAAGAGGTGTATATGTGCCAGACATCTACTCGTCTTGCATATGAAAATTTTATTTTGTATACAACTTGTGTGGCCACTTCAGTAGTTCCCAGCAAAGAGCTGAAACTGCTCTGACCTTGAACTTAAACTAGAGAGTTACTACTGCCCTTTCCCTCCTCTTTCCGGGGTCTAAGTTGTCTCTTGTACATGTAATTGTCTCTACTAAGCAGTGAGTCATATGAACCAGCATTGTTTTCTCGACCTTTTCATGTCACTGATGCAAAGTTCAAAGTTCATTATTTACATATTACTAAGTTTTCAGTATATGAACAATTTATCGTTGGGATTCAACTGGCTTCTTGTAGCGCGGTGGGTGGTGGGAAGGATGGTGGAAGAGAGGGGGTTTGGGGGGAGGAAACGAATATTCCGAGAGCAGCACTGCAGCTTATGGCGAGTTGACGTCCCTGTATGCCTCTTTGTTCACCGCATTTGTCCTTGGCTGTATGGATTGTGTTTCGAGGCTTGAATATGTTGTTGTTTTTTAATCGATAAAGTTCAGTTCAGTTTGAGCGTTGGAACTCAGTGCATAATTTTACTCTAAGCCACGAATAATAAATAAATAACCACAGGCTTGAGAACACTTGCTGGACTTGGGTGGGTGGGTGGAATCGATAGCAGTTTAACCGTCACCACTAGAGCCTGTGTTGATATTTCGTCGTAAGATGTTATCTGATCTGGAGTGCTCCCAGTGGGATTCCACAGCCTCACATTGGCGTTCCGAGGGGGGGGGGGAGGGAGGGAGGGCGGAAGGGGGTTAAAAAGAGCGCACTAATTTGGCGCACACCCTCAAATGACAATCGCCGGTGGGTTCCCTTGTGAACTTCGACCCATGGATATTCGTTCGATACTGATCTAAGGAAACCATGGTAACACCTTTAATTAGTAGTACCAGCATCTCGCCGGTTTTCATTGGTAATAACACTCTACGAGTTATCTCCCTTAGTTTCTTGTCACCAGTGTCTCACGACTTTTCATTGATAACACTGTACGAGTTATTTCCCTTAGTTTCTTGTACATGTGATTTTTCGCTGTGTTTGATTTGAACCTGAAGTCGCAAGATGCACGGTGCTAATACTAAAATTTATAACGACACTGCCATCACTGTAATATGTGACAGTCACAAGTGATTCTGAATCCTTTGTGGCCCATACACCCTTTTCACCATATGTAAGAGTGTCATCCCCCCCTTTTCCAAGATTGTCTGACTTCAAATAATATGCATATAATATTGAAAATATTGTATTTTTATATTAGTATAAAAACATTTACTTGGATCATTTTTATAGTGGAGTTTTACACATTTGATAGCAATAGAAAATGTTGATGGATTTTAAAACTTGAATAAAAGTAGTTTAAAAAAAATATTCATAACTCATTACTTAGCAGACTAAAGTTCCACATATAAAAAGTGAAATATTTATTTTTAATTTAATCTGTGACATACAATAAAATGTGATGTCCTATTGGTTATGTACAATCTGTAGAATTGTAGTTTGTAGAAAGATTAATATTACAACGGTTTGTGTCTCTGGTCCCAATCCCCCCTCCCCCGATATTCTCAAATTTACTAATTTACCCCGGCGGGGGAGAAGGGAATTTTTCTTGGTTGACAACCTCTGGTAAAGTAAACCTAAATTATGGCTCGTTCATTCGAGGGAATTTAGTCTAAAGGTTAAAACTAATACCGGACAGATTTAGAAGTTCACAAACACTGTTCACACTTCTTAAACATCTCTCTCTCTCTCTCTCACACACACACACACACACACACACACACACACACACACGCACGCACACATGAATAAATGGTGTGGAATAAAGATTGATAGTTTGAAAAAAAATTACAATTAATGAGATACACAAGACTGACCTTTACCCCGGGAAATCCAAATGATAAAATCTTATACAGCTTTGTAAGGGATTCCTCCTGATGAAATTTGGGACGTTTTAGTGACGCTCGTTTCCTGTCACGTGCCATGACTGGTGTTCATAGTGTTTAAACCACAAGCTATTTTAACTCAGTTTGCTGGTTTTAATTTTGCTGCTACTGAATGTGCTTATTTCGTCGAACATAAAATGCCAGTGAACTTATATATTTTTATGTGCACTAAGTGTGTGTGTGTGTGTGTGTGTGTGTGTGTGTGAAGAAATAAGGATGTCTTTTAACCTGTTATACACCAATTTAAGATGATTCAGGCCATCTTCTTTGACAAATGGGGGGGGGGGGGGATGAAGCCATGTGTCCTTAGGAAGCGTACCATATGCAACGGACACGCCCTAAACTAAGAACCATAGAGCACGCACTCGTAACTGGACACTAACTTGACTACTCGTGAAAAAAAAACGAAGCCTTTTTTCTAGAGGTGAGGATACTTTCTAGCCACTATATTACAGTGAACTGAACAATGCAACCAATAAAAACATATTTGGAAAGTGGGTGGGGTGGGAGAGGGGGGAGTGAGAAATGGAGCAAAATATGAATACAAGGATTTTGCTACTGATGCGGTTAGGTCCTAAGTAATGTTTATTATGTTTCAATAATTCGGTTGATGTAGCCAGAAAGATCAACTCTTTCTCCACCCCGCCACCTTAATTTCAGTTATTAAATGCCAACTTTAAGTTTCACAACGGCAAGTATGATATTTTTAAAACAAAATAAGTTGGAGGGGGGGTGGATATATTTAATTTTATGTATAGTTTCGTATTTTGCATAAATACATACAATAACTCTCTGATTATGTAAACTTGTAGTAATATTGTGTATAGAAACATCTATCTTTCCTGCCTGTCTGTCTATCTATCTCTGGGGCTGGGGAAAGTGTGACTTACTTTTGGCAAGGGTTCCAGAAATTGTGACATCATATCTTTTTGCTGTGCTTCGTGATCAGTCAATCGCCAGGTAATCATTTTAAATTAAATAGAATAATAACATTACATAGTATTTCAAAATGATCATTACAACCACATTATCAATTTCAAGACAACACACTTTAATAGGAAGCAAACTTGTCCTATGTCCACAAAATACTCTGAAGGTACTACATTTTGTCTGGTTGGTGTGTGTGTGTGTGGAGATAAAGTATTTATATTCCACGAAGTTTACTTGATAAATGCATACTTTGTAATCGTTTTGAAGGAAAAAGTTAAGTTGCACTTTTATTCTATTTATGTTTACTATATTTGCTTACAGAAAATACTTTTATCGTCTATACTGAGCCAATCAGGTGGTTGCTTCTCTATGAATTAATATAATTTGACAGGACTTCGTATGCAAGGGATGCTCATTTTCAGTACAAACAATTATTAAATGTGTTCATTTATTCAAGCCTTGAAATATATTTGTAAAAACTGAAAATTCGTCTGCATGTTTACACCTCTTAAATTCAATACAATTACAAACATTTTAGAATACACGTCATTGCTTTCAGTTACTGGAGGAAGTGAGTGTGTGTATTAGTATGTGACATATAGGAGAAGCAGGATGACGTGACAGGTTGTGACAAAAGGGCAAGGAAGTGGTATGAATAACTGACGCGCTCTTTGGACCACAAGAAACCCTTCATTCATTACACACTACTTCCTGAAGTTTGTATTTTAATCAGTCAGTTTAAAGGTGCGATTAGTAAGTAAACCAATCGGCTATAAACTGGTGCCCAAAAGCAAAACATTTGCATCAAACTGAGATAATTAATTTAAGCGGTCTTCCATGATAGGGCAGCACGTTCGATTCACTAACCACTCAACCTGTTGCCGGCGCGCAGCGGCCTGTGAAATAAAAAAAATCAGAACCAGCAAAAACCTGAAACATCGCGCCGAGCACGTGACATTGCGCTTTAAAACCCCGGCTCCACGTGCAAGGTCAACTCACTGCATCGCGGGATACAAAGCAGACGGGTAAACATGGCGACCATCAGACTGTGCTATTTTGACGTTCGTGGTCTTGCAGAGGTCTCGCGTCTTATTCTGGCATTGGCAGACCAAGAATACGAAGACTTCCGGTGGACAAGAGAAGACTGGCCTCAACATAAACCAAGTAAGAGATCTAACTGGCGGAAGAGAGGATGAGGCACCGAAACTTTTGAAGTTTTCACTGAGGGCTAGAAAGAATGGGCTGCAAAGATTTGATTAAATTATATGTGCACAAAAAAGCTGTTTCAATAGAGAGTGACATGGAAATGTGAAAGCAGTCTCGGGGTATATTTACTCCATTTTTTAGTTATTGTTTTATCGTGAGGCGTGGTGAATTCGACTTGACATTCCTACCCATCAAACTGATGACGTGTTACCCACAGAGTTAGTGATAAGTGATGAACATGTTTTAGGGTCATTGGATCACCGTTGGTTTGGTTCAACACTTGATGACATGTTTGTTGCATAGTTTCACACTGCTGTGCTGCATATTATGAGTTTGTGCTCGTAGTTGTACTGCATTTTGGTCGCATGCCTTGACACATTTATTCGCGGCTTTCGGCGCATTTTTCAAGAGAGATAATCTAGCATTTTAAAAAAAATGGTAGCATGAACTGCCTCCCCTATCTATCTACCGGCTCCATCCCCCCCCCCTCAAATTTTCCCCTGCCAGCACCACCCTCTTTCCCCCATCTCCCCTGCCAGCACCACCCTCTTTCCCTCTCCCCTTCTTCTCTAACTCTCAGTACTGTTACAGTGACATTTGTTTTGTCTTGTGTGGAGAAGAAAACGATTACTATAGTAAAAAAGCGTGCACTGTAGAGCTTAAGGTAAATAAATCAAGTCTCTAAGTTTAGCCTGATTGAACTAGTGTTATTCATGCTCGTAAATGTAGCCTCGAATTCCATGTACAAACTTGATAGTCTTTAATTTTTGCCTGCTAGAACAAGATAGAAAAGGACTAGATATTTTGTTACTTATCGCTGCTTCGAGATAAGACATCATTTTGCCTTTGAATGCACCTTCTGTCGGGTTTTTGTTTGTGTGTGTCCATGTCTGATTCGTTATGTACCTGCACTCTTGTGACAGTGAAACTCATGCAGTTTGCTATCGATTGACCTACTTTCAGATGCACCATATGGCCAGGCCCCTTACCTGGAGTACAATGGCAAGAAATATGGACAAAGTATTGCCATAGCGAACTTTTTGGCGCGTGAGTTTGGTGAGTATCTTCTTTACAAGCCTGGTTGACAAAATAAGAACTCACAAACTGTTACGTGTTACGTCAATCTGTTATGCTGCTCGTCTCAAGTGATACTGGGTTTTTATTGGCAGCAAGTTAATCTGTCAAGAGTAAGTGTCAAAATAACTTGTAGCATTTGTGCCTCTGGGGTGTTTTTTGTTGTTGTAGTTGTTAATTTCCTCTCGCTTCAGCGCTTTTCTGTGTCATTTATCGGGATGATACTGGTAACTAGAGGTTACAATATGTGCGGACTCTCGAATGTTTGTTTTAATGGACATCTGTCATTGATATTCACCGCATTGACCACACACTTTGACATACACAACATAATGTACACGCAGAACACCCATTCACATAGTCACACACAATATTAAAATCACATTTATGTGCACATGACCACAAATTGACCACACAGGCAAGCGGGCACACATAATCACCTCAGCACTCGGGTAACTGGAACACATCATATTATAAAGTACTCATTTGGTATTTGTTAAATATTAGTTCACGTCAGTGCTACGTACAGTTTTTGTTGTTGTTGATGTATTTATAACATCTGACTTCATATAGACTTTCAGAGATATAAGTTTTCAAAGGTAGGATAAAGGTTATCACCTTTTGAAAGACGAGAGGGCCTCTTTTTATTGTTGCTAAGCTGATCCGTTCAAGCAATGTTTTCCGAAAAGCGGTGAGCTCCCTTTCAGTGGTACGTCCTTCAAGGGTTTTGGTGTCTGCTGAACGGTAATAGTATCACGTTTACGTACAGTGCGTACCTAGACAGAACTTGGGGAAAATACGTCGGCTGTTTGTGTATTTTATTACATTGCCTGTCAATGTGTATCATATATAGGACAGTGCATAGTGTTTTTGTTGGGATTATTGCATAGTGTGCATTGTATAGTTTGTTAATGAATTATATTGGATATATTCGACGACACTCAGAATTAAGACTGCTCGAGTAATGCACATATAAAAGTGAACTCAGATATGCATTTTAAATTGATCAAATCTAGACTTACCTGTGTAGAATGCTGTTGTGTTGTTCTTTTCTTGTGGTTTTTCTGTGTTGTTTTTTTAAAAAACAAAACTATATATCATTTTATTTTGTTGATTGTAACAGTCTCTAAAATGACATTGGTAACATGTTTAGTCCAATTTGGAAGATTCAGTAAGTTATTTTATTTCTAAAATTAACAAAATGAACTTTTTGTGTTTTTATTTTTCATTCCCCACCACACTTTGACATTCTCTCTCTCACACACACACAGCACATATACACACAATTTAAATATTATAAAAAGCACAACACGCTTATAACATCCTTGGTATGTACAGACCTGCAATAGATCAAAGATGGTGATAATGATAATGAGGTCAATATTTGGAAATCTGATAAAGGTGAAAGAAGGTCTGCCTGCTTTTTTTTAATTAAAATTTATATTATGTAATGATAGTGTCATAAATCATACATCGAATATTTCACTAGTTAGTAGATGGAAAATTAAAAATTAGAAATGACGGCTCTCAGAAAGCTACAGAGCCAGTCTATATCCTGTCCGTTTGCGACAACATTCTAATTTTGTCTCAGTTCAACAACGCAGTGGCGATAATAAGAATTATACATCAGACCAAAGCAATGACAAATAGTGGGTTGTTATCGCGATGAAAGAGCCGAATGCGACTGACCACATTATTAAATAATAATAATAATATATGTGGGTGTGCTTAATTAACGTTGTTACGAGATAACGAGCTGTCTCTAATTGAAAACTGTTTCTTAGGTTTTTACGGGAAAACAAATCTTGACGCCTTCCGCATAGACGAAGTAGTACAGCTGGTGAATGACATACGACAAGCGTGGTACAAGAACTTCTACGAGCAAGATGAAGTGAAAAAGGTAGAGACTCTTTAGACTTTGTCTCTGGTGTTTTAGTGCAGATAACGACTGGCTGAATGTGCATCACTTGCGTACACTAGTAAATGATTGCATTCTGTTTCTATGGCGACGTTTGCTCCCAGGTTGAGTTTACACAACCCGGTGAATTGTACGTATCAAGGGATGGATGGATTGGACGGATGTTTTGGGAGGGAGAAATGGTATGAATGCCGCTTACCGATTTTTCAAATATTCACTGGTAAGGATTGCTTAAAGAATTACTTCCCTTGTAAATTATGAATGTTTTAGTCCTAGAACCGCTGAGTAGCATTATCTTACTTTTGCTCATGTCGCTATTTGATTTTGTAAGAGCAGCCCATAACTTAACACTGAGCAGAGGAGGGGTGACTTTATACCAGTACTGTCTGATTTGACGTTCTAGATAACGTCGATAGATTGTGGTGTTTAGAAAGTGAATTCTGAGGAACCGAAAGAATGAATAGAGAAATGGTTCATTACCTGTTGGTCCCAAATTCTGAGGAACCGAAAAAATAAATAAAGAAATGGTTCATTAACTATTAGAGTGGGAGAGTTGGTCCCAAATTCTGAGGAACCGAAAGAATGAAGAGAGAAATGGTTCATTACCTGTTAGAGTAGGAGAGTTGGTCCCACATTCTTTTGGATACATTCATTTGTCTACTTCATTCTTGAACTCAATTCCAAGCCTTTACTGTGCAGCCGGTGCCCATTGGCTTGACTACTGTTCTAATCTAGTCTTTCATACTTTGGCGAGGCTTGTTGGTTTGACCAATTACTACTGGACATTTAGACTTCACGCTGTATTTTTTTTTGTCAATTTTTTTGTATAAGCAATTCAGAACTCTGTGGTGATGAAGTGGTGATCAGGTGTGAATTTAGTAAACTGTGTCAAGCAATCTCATTCTTGCAGTAAGCCCTTTTGGTGTTAGAAAAAGAGTCCATTGAATGTTGTCGTCAGCAATGCACCATGGGAAACCTTTAAACTTCACTTAATAATTTCAGGCGGAATATGACCGGAAACTCGATGAAGAAGATCTTCCGAGGTACTTTGGCTTTCTGCAGAGGCTCCTGCAAGAAAATGGTACGGGGGTCTTTGTGGGAGAAGAGGTTTGTAATTTTATTTTATTTTCATAATGAATTTTAGTGAAGTATAACAATTGAATTATAACAATTGAAATAAAATGGCACTTGTCCTATTTACAAGTTGACAATATCATGAATCTTGGACTAACACGTTTATGTAGATTATTCAGTCACAAAAATGTAAAATGTTATCTGTAACGCCATGCTCTGGGGTTTATGCAGGGTATCGGGTATTCAATTGAAGTACCCGGAAAGTGCACCCTTTTCTTCCGAAACAAATATGTACCCTTCCTACGTGCCAAAATGCAGCTTCACTTAAGCGAGGTGGCACGTTTCCTGCCTGCAAATTTACCCTGTCAGTATCGTGACGTAACAACGTAACACTTTTCATTACTCAACCTAGACACGTTCATTATCTGCGTCTGTATCCTTGCCCAAAGTAGATATAAAACAATATACTGTAAAAAATAAAATATTATACAGTAATGTATGTTAAAAAATCTCACTCTCCTTTATCAGTCTATTTATATATATATACGCGGTGCAGCCCGCCTACCCACCCGAAGAGAAAAAAATTCAGGTGCATTGAATTCGAAATTGCCGTCCTCCTTCCGCACTACTGTATATACAATATTGTTGTGACACTGAAACTCATGCAATTTTGAACTTCAGCCGCTCTGGTGACGCGAGAAGTTTTTGTACTTAAACCATTCGTGTTACATTTTAAACTGAAATTGAGCTTTACTTTTCAGCTCAAACTTGAGGCTGGCATCTTTCAGTTTCTCTGCCCAGGAATCTTATGTTTGCTTATTGTTATATTAGTGTGTACGCGTGCATGGATGTAAAATACACTTTCTTCTGTAATTAATTATCTTTAAAGACGGGTTGAAGTCTTTGTTCTTGCAAATGAAGTTATTGTAAAGAGTAAGTTAAACGTCCAGGGAGTCAAGGAAAGTTCAAAACCCATGGATACTCTCCCTTTAAAGTTTAAACAAACATAATCGCAGTTAGGGTGTAAACAGTGAAATAAATTGTTACTGATATGATCTTCGAAGTCAATATCTTCAGTGTTTTGTGGTTTTAGTCCATTTTGTACGACATTTTCTCCCATCACGACAGAACTGGATTGTGTTCATCAGTAACCGTTTGGATTTTAAATTTACATAACACTGCTGAATTTTGTATTCTCAAAATATTCAGACCTGAACTCTTTTAAGAGTGTTTCCTAAGTGGTTCCAGACTTCATTAGAATTTTTCTCTTATTTCTGTTTGCAGCTAACACTCGCTGATCTTGCCGCCTATGACATCACTTTTCAAATGAAAAAAGTTAAGAATTTTGATGCCCCTGCCAAGTTCCCAGAGCTGCAGACTTTAATGACCAAGGTGGAAGAGAACCCCAACCTGAAGAAATACCTGGAAACCCGAAAAGACACACCCATGTAATGGCCGAACACCTTTCGTCGCCTATCATGTGATGGTAGAAAACAGTTCACTTCCGGTTGGATGGCTGAGAGCGCTTTACTTCCTGCCATCCGTGACCGAAAACAAATCACTGCCCTACTATATGAGATGGA
Source organism: Sinotaia quadrata (assembly GCA_028829895.1). NCBI lineage: Eukaryota > Metazoa > Mollusca > Gastropoda > Architaenioglossa > Viviparidae > Sinotaia > Sinotaia quadrata. The sequence continues at coordinate 120,226,262 of CM054180.1, forward strand.
CCAAGTCTAATTTCATCCATTTTCCCTGAATGGATTTGCATGCCTTTCATTTGCTTTTGACTTTTTGCAAAACGAGCACATTTTAACAATTATCGATTACAGTATTACACTTTTTTGCTACTGACATATAGTTTTATTTTTATATTGTGGCTTATATGTGCGTTACTGTTTAAGAGAGAGACAGAGTGTGGGGTGTGTGAGAGAGATTATGTTCCTTATTTCTTCAAAATCGTACGCGTCTTTATCAGCTCTTCCTTCCTTCCTTCAGTGAATGCAGATAACTGAACTAGGACGAAATACAATTTCATTTTGCAGATAATTAAATAGATGTATCGGGAAAAGAATTAAATTGCTAAGGGAGATAATTGTTTAGAAGAAATTTTTGTAAGTGCCTAGCCCAGTTTCTAAAATTTATTTATGTTAAATAATAGTTTTCTGTACCTTGAACAATGATTGCAAAAAGGTTAAATTATTTTTGTTTTTCAATCAAAGTTTGCTTGTAAAGTAGAGGAGATTCATGATTTCGAATTGTTTTGTATCAGTTACTATAGTGACCAATTCCTACGTCATTTGATTTCGCAAATGGAAATTATTTAGTAATTTCTTCTGGTTGGCGCAACGTTATTATTTGAGAATAACACTTATGTCCCGTTTGCTGATATTATGAATAAAGTAATATTTGATAAATGGCACTCTTTCATCTGTACTATAATGATGTTATGAATAAAGTAACATTTGATAAATGACACTCTTTTTATCTCTACTATAATGATGTTATGAATAAAGTAATATTTGATAAATAAAACTCTTTCATCTATATTATAATGATTAAAATACAAAAGCGTATGGTAACAACAAATATTTATTTATTAAACCTTACATTCAAATATGTTAAGTCTTTCACTAATAGGCCGTCAGTTCTATGGAACAAAATCCAAACTCAATAGTATTAGGAATGATTAAAATCATCACTTCTTACTCAAATTCTTAACTCATAAATATCAGTAATGAAAATATAATCACTTCTTACTCAAATTATCAACTCATAAGTATCAGTAATGAAAATATAATCACTTCTTACTTAAATTCCAGACTCAAAAGCATTAATAATGATTATAATCATCACTTTCTATTTAATTTTATAACTCAAAGTTATCAGTAATGAACACATTATATTCCTACTCAAAAGTATTAGCAATGAATATAGCCATTACTTTCTACTCTAAATTAGAACTAAAAGGTATTAATAATGAAGATAGCTATTTCTTTCTACTCTAAATTTGAACTAAAAGGTATTAATAATGAATATAGCTATTACTTTCTACTCTAAATTTGAACTAAAAGGTATTTATATTTGAAATAAATAGCTGAGTGTTTTATCACTGCATAACGTTATCTTTCACTGGTTAGATTTTCTAATAAGAGCTTCATTTAAGTTATTTCCTTTTATTGCATAGATCGTTACTTATTCAAACTGTATCTATACCGTAACAAGTCAGCTGATGTCGTAGAATGTATCTTATAGGTAATCACTTCCACAAATACCGCTCCTGTTTTGTCTGTGTTGTCTCCCCTGTTCAGTTTTTGTCGATGGGATCTCCACATATCTCTAATGCGTCAGTCATACAGACAAATGAATCTAAAGATGACAAGCACTATGTGACAGATTTGAAAACTCACATACATTTGTACACTCTTACACACACACACACACACACGCACATATTATAAAAATAAGTCAAGGTTGTTTCATAAAGTTTTAATTAGAAACACAATACTAACCTGAATCCTGACAGAGCCAAATGAGAAAATCTGGTGCAGCTTAAACAAACACTCATTAATTTGATCTACAAAACAATTATTGTGGGTTTGCTGGAAATGCCAGAAGCACAAGTTCTCTAAAGATGGTTGTTGGTATCTGACAGAAAATCGAGCGCGCGCTAACAAAAAAGGAAGAGCCTATTTCATCTGCTACATTTCACTGGCGCTTAACTCGGATTGATTAGTCTGTATAGTTTCTTTCACTTGTGCTAATCAGAAAATCAAATTAATGCCGGCGCTTGGATATTTGGAAGTGATTCTGGATCTAGTCAAGGGCAGTAGTGGATGCCCGGATTTTGGAAGTGATTCTACCTGACGTAACCAAGGGCAGTAGTGGATGCTCGGATTTTGGAAGTGATTCTACCTGACGTAACCAAGGCAGTGGACGCTCGGCCTTGAACTTCCTAGGAAGTACGTCAACTCGATGTCGCAAGAAGTTAAGAAGACGCATCTCGAGATTGCCTGTTCTGGTAACTGTAAACAATATTATGTTTTGATATGTTCTGGTAACTGTAAACAATACATGTATTTTCTGTTCTGGCAACTGTAAGCAATACAGATATTTTCTGTTCTGGCACCTGTAAACAATACATGTATTTTCTGTTCTGGCAACTGTAAGCAATACAGATATTTTCTGTTCTGGCACCTGTAAACAATACATGCATTTCTTGTACTGGTAACTGTAAACAATCATATATTCTCAGTCAGTGAGTTAAACCTCGTGATCGATCATAAAAATTCTGAGTACGTCTTCAATTTGTGACTTTGTTGTGAACACTCGTTCCTGTCACATGATGATGTATGTCCTGAGTCTGAAACCACGAGCAATTTTAACTCATTTTGCTCATTTAAATTGTACCTGATGTTAAATGTGCTTATTTGGCTGAATAGAAAATGCACTGTGGGCTTGTATATTTTGATGTTTTTATTTGCAATATGCGTGTGGGATTAAATAAGATTCACTTAAATCTGTAGCACACCTTGAAAAAAGTCAATTCTGACCAACTGGGTGCTTTTAGTGACGAAGTGGAGAATAAGGAAGAGCCCACGTGTCCTCAAAGTGTGCCATACTCAATGGACACGCCCTACACTAAGAACAATGTTGTAGACCTTCGATGGCACTGACTACTAGTGGGGGGGGGGGGAAGAAACTTAACGTAAAGATGAACATACTTTCTAGTCGCTATTTGGACAGTAAATACAGCAACACAACCCACAATCAGGACTTGTAAAGTGACACTGAAAGATTTGACGGGGGAAATGGAGGTGGGGTGGGGAGAATAAGTTGCAAACAGATAAAAGTTGGGGGGTTTTTTGTTGCTGGTGTCGTTAGGTCCTAAGTAATGTTTATTATGTTTCAATAATTCGGTTGATGTAGCTAGAAAGATCAACTCTTTCTCCACCCCGCCACCTTAATTTCAGTTATTAAATGCCAACTTTAAAGTTTCACAACAGCAAGTATGATATTTTTAAAACAAAATAAGTTGGAGAGGGGGGGGAAAAGATATATTTAATTTTATTTATAATTTCGTATTTTGCATAAATACATACAATAACTCTCTGATTATGTAAACTTGTAGTAATATTGTGTATAGAAATATCTATCTTTCCTGCCCGTCTATCTATCTGTGGGGCTGGGGAAAGTGTGACTTACTTTTGGCAAGGGGTCCAGAAATTGTGACATCATATCTTTTTGCTGTGCTTCGTGATCAGTCAATCGCCAGGTAATCATTTTAAATTAAATAGAATAATAACATTACATAGTATTTCAAAATGATCATTACAACCACATTATCAATTTCAAGACAACATACTTTAATATGGAGCAAAATTGTCCTATGTCCACAAAATACTTTGAAGGTACTACATTTTTTTTGGGGGTGTGTGTGTGTGTGTGTGTGTGTGTGTGTGTGTGTGTGTATGTGTGTGAGATAAAGTATTTATATTCCAAGGAGTGTAGTTTGTATATGCATATTTAAATTAGGTTTGTAATCGTTTTGAAGAAAAAAATTAAGATGCACTTTTATTCTATTAATGTTTGCTATATTTGCTTACAGAAAATACTTTTATCGTCTATTCTGAGCCAATCAGGTAGTTGCTTCTCTATAAATTAATATAATTTGACAGGATTTCGTATGCAAGGGATGCTCATTTTCAGTACAAACAATTATTAAATGTGTTCATTTATTCAAGCTTTTAAATATATTTGTAAAAACTAAAAATTAATCTGCCTGTTTACACCTGTTAATTTCAATACAATTACAAACATTTTAGAATACACGTAATTGCTTTTAGTTACTGGAGGAAGGGAGTGTGTGTATTAGTATGTGTCATAGAAGTAGGATGACGTGACAGGTTGTGACGAAAAGGCAACAAAGTGGTATGAATGTCGGCCCGAATAATTGACGCGCTTAATGGACCACAAGAAACCCTTCATTCATTACACACTACTTCCTGAAGTTTGTATTTTAATCAGTCAGTTTAAAGGTGCGATTAGTAAGTAAACCAATCGACTGTAAACTGGTGCCAAAAAGCAAAACATTTGCGTCAAACTGAGATAATTAATTTAAGCGGTCTTCCATGATAGGGCAGCACGTTCGATTCACTAACCACTCAACCTGTTGCCGGCGCGCGGCGGCCTGTGAAATAAAAAAAAAAATCAGCAAAAACCTGAAACATCGCGCAGAGCACGTGACATGGAGCTTTAAACCCCGGCGCCACGTGTAAGGTCAACTCACTGCATCGCGGGATACAAAGCAGACGGGTAAACATGGCGACCATCAGACTGTGCTATTTTGACCTTCGTGGTCTTGGAGAGGTCTCGCGTCTTATTCTGGCATTGGCAGACCAAGAATACGAAGACTTCCGGTGGACAAGAGAAGACTGGCCTCAACATAAACCAAGTAAGAGATCTAACTGGCGGAAGAGAGGATGAGACACCGAAACTTTTGAAGTTTTCACTGAGGGCTAGAAAGAATGGGCTGCAAAGATTTGATTAAATTATATGTGCACAAAAAAAAGCTGTTTCACTAGAGAGTGACATGGAAATGTGATAGCAGTCTCGGGGTATATTTACTACATTTTTTAGTTATTGTTTTATCGTGAGGCGTGGTGAATTCGATTAGACATTCCTACCCATCAAACTGACGACTGCTACCCACAGAGTTAGCATAAGTGATGAACATGTTTTAGGGTCATTGGATCACTGTTGGTTTGGTTCAACACTTGATGACATGTTTGTTGCATAGTTTCACATTGCTGTGCTGCATATTATGAGTTTATGCTCGTAGTTGTACTGCCATTTTGGTCGCATGCCTTGACGCATTTATAAACATGAACTCTCTCTATTCGCGGCTTTCGTTGCATTTTTCAAGAGAGATAATCTAGCACTTTAAAAAAAAATGGTAGCAGGAACTGCCTCCCCTCTCTATCTACCGGCTCTATCCCCCCCCCCCCCCACACACACAAACTATTCCCCTGCCAGTACCACCCTCTTTCCCTCTCCCCTTATCTCTAACTCTCAGTACTGTTACAGTGACATTTGTTTTGTCTTGTGTGGAGAAGAAAACGATTACTATGGTAAAAAAGCATGCACTGTAGAGTTTAAGGTAAATAAATCAAGTCTCTAAGTTCAGCCTGATTGAACTAGTGTTATTCACGCTCATAAATGTAGCCTCGAATTCCATGTACAAACTTGATAGTCTTTAATTTCTGCCTGTTAGAACAAGATAGAAAAGGACTAGATATTTTGTTACTTATCGCTTCTTCGAGCTAAGACAGCATTTTGCCTTTGAATGTACCTTCTGTCGGTGTTTTTGTTTGTGTGTGTCCATGTCTGATTCGTTATGTACCTGCACTCTTGTGACAGTGAAACTCATGCAGTTTGCTATCGATTGACCTACTTTCAGATGCACCATATGGCCAGGCCCCTTACCTGGAGTACAATGGCAAGAAATACGGACAAAGTATTGCCATAGCGAACTTTTTGGCGCGAGAGTTTGGTGAGTATCTTCTTTACAAGCCTGGTTGACAAAATAAGAACTCACAAACTGTTACGTGTTACGTCAATCTGTTCTGCTGCTCGTCTCAAGTGATACTGGGTTTTTATTGGCAGCAAGTTAATCTGTCAAGAGTAAGTGTCAAAATAACTTGTTAGCATTTGTGCCTCTGTTTTTTTTTTTTTTTTTTTTTTTTTTTGTTGTTGTAGTTGTTAATTTCGTCTCGGTTCAGCGTTTTTCTGTCATTTATCGGGATGATACTGATAACTAGAGGCTACAATATGTGCGGACTCTCGAATGTTTGTTTTAAAGGACATCTGTCATTGATATTCACCGCATTGACCACACACTTTGACATACACAACATAATGTACACGCAGAACACCCATTCACATTGTCACACACAATATTAAAATCACATTTATGTTCACATGACCACAAATTGACCACACAGGCAAGCGGCCCACACATACTCACCTCATCACTCGGGTAACTTGAATACATCATATTATAAACTACTCATTTGGTATTTGTTAAATATTAGTTCACGTCAGTGCTACGTACATTTTTGTTGTTGATGATGATGTATTTATAACATCTGACTTCATATAGACTTTCAGAGATATAAGTTTTCAAAGGTAGGATAAAGGTTATCACCTTTTGAAAGACGAGAGGGCCTCTTTTGTTGTTGCTAAACTGATCCGTTCAAGCAATGTTTTTCGAAAAGCGGTGAGCTCCCTTTCAGTGGTACGTCCTGCAAGGGTTTTGGTGTCTGCTGAACGGTAATAGTATCAGGTTTACGTACAGTGCGTACCTAGACAGAACTTGGGGAAAATACGTCGGCTGTTTGTGTATTTTATTACATTGCCTGTCAATGTGTATCATTATATTGGACAGTGCATAGTGTTTTCGTTGGGATTATTGCATAGTGTTTTTGTTGGGATTATTGCATAGTGTGCATTGTATAGTTTGTTAATGAATGATATTGGATATATTCGATGACGCTCAGAAATAAGACTGCTCTAGTAATGCACATATAAAAGTGAACTCAGATATGCATTGATGAAATCTAGACATACCTGTGTAGAATGTTGTTGTGTGGTTTTTTCTTATGGTTTTTCTGTGTTTTTTTTTTTAAAAACAAAACTATATATCATTTTATTTTGTTGATTGTAACCGACATTGGTTACATGTTTAGTCCAATTTGGAAGATTCAGTAAGTTATTTTATTTCTAAAATTAACAAAATGAACGTTGTGTGTTTTTTTTTCATTTCCCACCACACTTTGACATTCTCTCTCTCTCTCACACACACACACAACACATACACACACAATTTAAATATTATAAAAAGCACAACATGCATATAAACCTTTTTTTGTTGATGACTACCTTGACAGTAACCGCGGTATTGTGTGTATGTTCCGCTCACACTCACCCCAGAAGCCATAATAGACCTTACATCTTCACGATGTTCTCAGTCTTGGTCTGCTTCTGGGGGAGCCCCATAACCTCGCGGTGCGTCTTAGGTGGAGGGCTGGCGGAAGGGGGTGAGACAGGTCGCACCAGTTTCATTTGTAGTTTTTTCAGCGAAAACTCTCTGACATGAATTTATCAAAATGTTTTATTAGGCTTGACATTATTAAAATTACCGACAATGTCGAATGAATTTTAATAGTGCCTATCAACATTATTCAACATATTTGATCGATTCACTATACTGTCTGTGTTATACAAGTATGAAAATGGGAAAAAACGTAATATATTAAATTTTCAGTATAGTTACGTCCCTTGAGCGCGTGTTCTCTTGTAATAACGTTATTAAACAAGGATTCAAACGCAACTTGAAAACAATTCAGTTACACCAAAATTAAATCAGTTACACCAAATTAAAATCTGGTAGAACTAGAAGCCTATGAAGACGTATTCTCCTGGCCTGGCTTTTTAACGTGTTTCTAGATTGTTTTATAACTATGATAATAAGAAACATCCTTGGTATGTACAGACCTGCGGTAGATCAAAGATGGCTATAATGAGGTCAATATTTGGAAATCTGATAAAAGTGAGAGAAGGTCCGCCTGCTTTTTTTTAAAAAAAATTTATATTATGTAATGATAGTGTCATAAATCATTCATCGAATATTTCACTAACTGATTAGTAGATGGAAAAATAAAAATTAGAAATGACGGCCCTCAGAAAGCTACAGAGCCAGTCTATAACCTGTCCGTTTGCGACAACATTCTAATTTTGTCTCTCAGTTCAAAAACGCAGTGGTGATAATAAGAATTATACATCTGACCAAAGCAATGACAAATAGTGGGTTGTTGTCGCGATGAAAGAGCCGAATGCGACCGACCACAGCATTAAATAATAATAATAATAATAAATGCGGGTGTGCTTAATTAACGTTGTTACGAGATAACGAGCTGTCTCTAATTGAAAACTGTTTCTTAGGTTTTTACGGGAAAACAAATCTTGACGCCTTCCGCATAGACGAAGTAGTACAGCTGGTGAATGACATACGACAAGCATGGCACAAGGACTTCTACGAGCAAGATGAAGTGAAAAAGGTAGAGACTCTCTAGACTTTGTTTCTGGTGTTTTAGTGCAGATAACGACTGGCTGAATGTGCATCGCTTGCGTACACTAGTAAATGATTGCATTCTGTTTCTATGGCGACGTTTGCTCCAAGTTAATTGTGTGTATCAAGGGAGGGATGGATTGGACGGATGTTTTGAGAGGGAGAAATGGTATGACTGCTAATGATATCACTGGTAAGGATTGCTTAAAGAATTACTTCCCTTGTAAATTATGAATGTTTTAGTCCTAGAACCGCCCGCTGAGTAGCATTATCTTACTTTTGCTCATGTCGCTATTTGATTTTGTAGTTAAGAGCAGTCCATAACATAACACTGAGCAGAGGAGGGGTGACTTTATACCAGGACTGTCTGATTGGACGTTCTAGATAACGTTGATAGCTTGTGGTGGTTTGGAAGGTGAATTCCGAGGAACCGAAGGAATAAATAGAGAAATGGTTCTTACCTGTTTGAGTAGGAGAGTTGGTCCCAAATTCTGAGGAGCCGAAAGAATAAATACAGAAATGGTTCTTACCTGTTAGAGTAGGAGAGTTGGTCCCAAATTCTGAGGAACCGAAATAATAAATAGAGAAATGGTTCTTACCTGTTAGAGTAGGAGAGTTGGTCCCAAATTCTGAGGAATCGAAAGAATGAATAGAGAAATGGTTCATTATCTATTAGAGTAGGAGAGTTGGTCCCAAATTCTTTTGGATACATTCATTTGTCTACTTCATTCTTGAACTCAATTCCAAGCCTTTTCTGTGCAGCCGGTGCCCGTTGGCTTGACTACTGTTCTAATCTAGTCTTTAATACTTCGGCTAGGCTTGTTGGTTTGACCAATTACTACTCGACAATCAGGCTTCACGCTGTATTTTTTTGTCAATGTTTCTGTATAAACAATTCGGATCTCTGTGGTGATGAAGTGATGGTCAAGTGTGAATTTAGTAAACTGTGTCAAGCAATCTCATTCTTGCAGTAAGCCCTTTTGGTGTTAGAATAAAGAGTCCATTGAATGTTGGCGTTAGCAATGCACCATGGGAAAACTTTAAACTTCACTTAATAATTTCAGGAGGAATATGGCAGGAAACTTGTTGAAGAAGATCTTCCGAGGTACTTTGGCTTTCTGCAGAGGCTCCTGCAAGAAAATGGTACGGGGGTCTTTGTGGGAGAGGAGGTTTGTAATTTTATTTTATTTTCATAATACATTTTAGTTAATTATAACAATTGAAATAAAATGACACTTATCCTATTTACAAGTTGAAAATATCATGAATCTTGGACTAACACTTTTATGTAGAGTATTCAGTCACAAAAGTGTAATCTGTAACGCCATGCTCTGCGGTTTATACAGGGTCTTAGATACTCAATTGAAGTACCCGGAAAATGCACTCTTTTTCCCGAAACAAATATGTACCCTTCCTACATGCCAAAATGCAGCTTCACTTAAGCCAGGTGGTACGTTTCCTGCCTGCAAATTTACCCTGTCAGGGTCGTGACGTAACAACATAACACTCATTACTCGACCTGGACACGTTCATTATTTGCGCGTGTTTCTTTGCCCAATGTAGAAATAAAACAATATACTGTAAAAAATAAAATATTATACAGTAATGTATGTTAAAAAATCTCACTCTCTCCTCTATCAGTCTATCTATCTATATTATTACATATGCGGTGCCGCCCGCCTACCCACCCGAAGAGAAAAAAATTCAGGTGCATTGAATTCGAAATTGCCGTCCTCCTTCCGCACTACTGTATATACAATATTGTTGTGACACTGAAACTCATGCAATTTTGAACTTCAGCCGCTCTGGTGACGCGAGAAGTTTTTGTACTTAAACCATTCGTGTTAAATTTTAAACTGAAATTGAGCTTTACTTTTCAGCTCAAACTTGAGGCTGGCATCTTTCAGTTTCTCTGCCCAGGAATCTTATGTTTGCTTATTGTTATATTAGTGTGTACGCGTGCGTGGATGTAAAATACACTTTCTTCTGTAATTAATTATCTTTAAAGACGGGTTGAAGTCTTTGTTCTTGCAAATGAAGTTATTATAAAGAGTAAGTTAAACGTCCAGGGAGTCAGGGAAAGTTCAAAACCAATGGATACTCTCCCTTTAAATAAACATAATCACGGTTAGGGTGTAAACAGTGAGATAAATTGTTACTGATATGATCTTCGAAGTCAATATCTTCAGTGTTTTGTGGTTTTAGTCCATTTTGTACGACATTTTCTCCCATCACGACAGAACTGGATTGTGTTCATCAGTAACCGTTTGGATTTTAAATTTACATAACACTGCTGAATTTTGTATTCTCAAAATATTCAGACCTGAACTCTTTTACGAGAGTGTTTCCTAAGTGGTTCCAGACTTCATTAGAATTTTTCTCTTATTTCTGTTTCCAGCTAACACTCGCTGATCTTGCCGCCTATGACGTCGCATTTCAAATGAAAAAAGTTAAGAATTTTGATGCCCCGGCCAAGTTCCCTGAGCTGCAGACTTTAAAAACCAAGGTGGAAGAGAATCCCAACCTGAAGAAATACCTGGAAACCCGAAAAGACACACCCTTGTAATGGCCAAACACCTTTCGTCGCCAATCATGGTAGATGGTAGAGGACAGTTCACTTCCGGTTGGATGACCGAGAGCGCTTCACTTCCTGCCATCCGTGACCGAAAACAAATCACTGCCTGCCATCCGTGACCGAAAACAAATCACTGCCCTGCTATATGAGATGGACCAAGTCTAATTTCATCCATTTTCCGTTAATGGATTTGCATGCCTTTCATTTGCTTTTGACTTTTTGCAAAACGAGCACATTTTAACAATTATCGATTACAGTATTACACTTTTTTTGCTACTGACATTTATTTTTATTTTTATATTGTGGCTTATATGTGCGTTACTGTTTAAGAGAGAGACAGTGTGTGTGTGTGTGTGTGTGTGTGTGTGTGTGTGTGTGTGTGTGTGTGTGTGTGTTTCTTATTTCTTCAAAATCGTACGCGTCTTTATCAGCTCTTCCTTCCTTCCTTCAGTGAATGCAGATAACTGAACTAGGACGAAATACAATTTCAATTTGCAGATAATTAAATAGATGTATCGGGAAAAGAATTAAATTGCTAAGGGAGATAATTGTTTAGAAGAAATTTTTGTAAGTGCCTAGCCCAGTTTCTAAAATTTATTTATGTTAAATAATAGTTTTCTGTACCTTGAACAATGATTGCAATAAGGTTAAATTATTTTTGTTTTTCAATCACAGTTTGCTTGTATAGTAGAGGAGATTTATTCGAACAGTTTTGTATCAATTACTATAGTGACCAATTCCAACGTCATTTGATTTCGCAAATGGAAATTTTTTGGTAATTACTTCTGGTTGGCGCAACGTTATTATTTGACAATAACACTTATGTCCTGTTTGCTGATGTTATGAATAAAGTAATATTTGATAAATGGCACTCTTTCATCTGTACTATAATGATGTTATGAATAAAGTAATATTTGATAAATGGCACACTTTCATCAATACTATAATGATATTATGAATAAAGTAATATTTGATAAATGGCACTCTTTCATCTATACTATTATGATGTTATGAATAAAGTAATATTTGATAAATGGCACTCTTTCATTTATACTATAATGATGTTATGAATAAAGTAATATTTGATAAATGGCACTCTTTCATCTATACTATAATGATTAAAATAAAATGGCATAAGGTAACAACAAACATTTATTTCTTAAACCTCACATTCAAATATGTCAAGTCTTTCACTAATAGGCCGTCAGTTCTATGGAACAAAATCCAAACTCAATAGTATTAGGAATGATTATAATCATCGCTTCTTACTCAAATTCTCAACTCATAAGTATCAGTAATGAAAATATAATCACTTCTTACTCAAATTCTCAACTCATAATCATCAGTAATGAAAATATATAATCACTTCTTACTTAAATTCCAAACTCAAAAGTATTAATAATGATTATAATCATCACTTTCTATTTAACATTATAACTAAAAGTTATCAGTAATGAACACAGTCATATATTCCTACTCAAAAGTATTAGCAATGAATATAGCCATTACTTTCTACTCTAAATTTGAACTGGCATGTTGTGTCCAGTTTACAGGTGAAAACAGGTGCACCAAGGATAAATTCAAAGTACCAAAGAGAGTTTGCCAATGTTGTGAGGACTTTTCACACAACTCCCATGTGGAGAGAGAGGCACTAAACATGTACTGCGTGTGGGGTTCCCTTGTCAGTGTCTTAAACAGATATATTTTTTACAGCATGGGTTTCTCTCTATTTGCTAAGCACCCATTGGTCAATTTCAGTTATTAAATGCCAACTTTAAGTTTCACAACGGCAAGTATGATATTTTAAAAACAAAATAAGTTGCCGTTGTGAAACTTAAAGTTGGCATTTAATAACTGAAATTAAGGTGGCTGGATGGAGAAAGAGTTGATCTTTCTAGCTAGATCAACCGAATTATTGAAACATAATAAACATTACTTAGGACTTAACCGCATCAGTAGCAAAATCCTTGTATTCATATTTTGCTCCATTTCTTACTTCCCGCTCCCCCACCCCACCCACTTTCAAATATGTTTTTATTGGTTGCGTTCACTGTAATATAGTGTAAGGGTTAATTAATGAAAATGTGAAACCAATATATTTGCTTATTTAAATGAACTTGTGTGGTTCTGATCTTACAGTACCACCGGGGCACAAAGGCGGTCCATTGTCATTGCATAATTCAAGTACTGGTTTTGAGTAGTAAACTGTTTCCTAGCTGTGACTAATATTTCCACTCCTTTCTTTATTTGTTCTTTTATATCTTCTATCCATATTTGTATATTTTTAGTTATAAAATACATTTTGTGATAATTGTGGAGCATTTGCTTGTATGCAAAAATTCTTATGGTATGTTTAAGTAGACATTGCACACTGCATTTTGAGTACACAGAGTGTGAAAATTAAAACAGATTATTAGACATTGCCCGGAGTACTATCATAATTAAATGACACTGGTCATCACTTCTGGTGGAATTCAATAGTTTAATGCCATGAATGTGTGAGCCCACCTCAAATCTTGTTATGAATAAATGGCTTACTGCATGACGCAAGTGACCCTGAGAAGTTTGCCAGTTAGGATCAGCCATTGGCGACATAATGGCCATTTATAGTTAATCAATGGCTGTCTGCTGACCCACTGTAATTGACCAATGGGTGCTTAGCAAATAGAGAGAAACCCATGCTGTAAAAAATATATCTGTTTAAGACACTGACAAGGGAACCCCACACGCAGTACATGTTTAGTGCCTCTCTCTCCACATGGGAGTTGTGTGAAAAGTCCTCACAACATTGGCAAACTCTCTTTGGTACTTTGAATTTATCCTTGGTGCACCTGTTTTCACCTGTAAACTGGACACAACATGCCATTTCATGAACTCGTGAAACCAGCCATCATGATTGTTTGCAAGTCTGAAGGCCAGCCATGAAATTCCAACATCATCTGCATGGTAGGAAAGAGAGACAATCCCCATTCAGGTAATGTTGACCCCTTTTCATAAAACTATTTGACTCCTTCAATCTTGTGATGTACCTTGTTCATGTTTTCTGAACGTAAATGGATTCATCTAACTTTGTTATCAGGCACACTGTTGTTGATTCCAAGAACATACATTTTAATAAGAGAGCTGTTTCAGGCCTGGCACTATAATGACCAATTCATAAGTATAAGGTGCTTTGCGCATTTTTGTGTGTCTTCATTGTACATGTCGTTTACTTATATTTGATCAATATTGAATTGCTGTGAAGTATATAGATAAATCTTTAGTTAAAATAAATTTTGTTTCTTTATTTGTTAACCCCCTCAATCTGTGTTATAACTGGGTTAAAAGGTTAGAGTAGTATTGAAGCTTAATAATGAATAAGACGGGTGGTATGGGCCTTTTAAGAGGGTGTTCACCACTCTGTTTGCACATGTGCCAGTTCAGGGCTATTCTGCCGTGTTCTTTACAATACTAGGAATTACTCTGGGGAGAGTGCAAGGGGTACTCTTCCAGTCCCTCACCCACAAGCTGAGAGGTGCGAATTATTACACGCATGATAGGGGAGATAATTATCTCCTAGTAGTATAAAAAATACCTGTCGCACTGACGAAGCTTGGTATTGATTGTCTTCCTTTGAAAACATTAAAGTATAATCGAGGACGCACCTTCAGTGAACATATCAAATTTTTATTTTTGTCAATGTTAATTTTTATTCAGTTATTTTTCTTCTTATAGGAGTAGTTTAGAAGCAAAAAGATGACTCTTCAAATCTCAAGTGCTAACTTGCACTTTAGACAGAGCATAAACAATCTCTGTCCTTCCTCAATTTAATTCACATACCCACTGCAGGCCTTCAAGTTTCAGCAACAACCTGCCCACCCCACCACGACACAATCTACTGTTTTCCCCCTCTCTATTGAGGTGATCTGAGTTTAACCTCTATATTCCAACAGCATAGCAAAGAGGTATTATTGCCTATCACAGACGAGATGGGCGGGCGCGAGCAGGCGATGGGTGGGTGGGGGTTGAAGCTATTCGTCCCAGACCACAATATTCACAAGACCCCAACAGTGGACTTCCTACGTAATACATGCGAGCACTTTTGTTATCCTGCTTTGGCATTTCTCCATTCTCCCCCCATCCCCAACACACCTTACACTGAAAACCCATCAACACAGAAGTGGTCCAGAATCCTCTCGACTTCGGATCGGTCCGGCTACGAGCACATATCCCGTGTTTATAGCTGACATTTTTCATATACACATGAATCTTTAAAAGAACTGCGAAACGAGTACATGAAATTATTTATCAACCTTACTTTCGCATATTAATAACACTTCCTTCTTTCCGACCCAGTGTAAGTTGGTTGACCAAAATAGTTCAAACCGAATTGCAAAATGTCACCACGGAGATATGCAAATTTTCATCACTGATGTCAGTCAGAAATGACGATGGATGAAGAATTGTTAACTTTGAGTAATAATGTTTGCGTTACTCTTAGTAGCAGTGGTTATGGTTTGTTGTTGGTAGTGGTGGTGGTATTGCTGGTGTTAGTGATGCTTGTGCAGTTAGTAATGGTGTTCACTAAATTCCTTGTATCATTACAAAGAATAGGTAAATTAATACGAAACAATCATTTTGTGAATGTCTTAGTGATTTTTGTTTTATAAACGCACACGTTTCCAAAAATAAATCAACACAAAATACAAAGTGCAAATGCTGCACTAGACAAAAAAATTCTGTTACGCTAAGCAAAGCACTAACGCTGCGCGAGACAAAATTTTCTGTTATACGAAGCAAAGCACTAATGGTTGTATGAGACAAAATACGTTCTATTAGCCAAATAAAGCACTAATGTTGCACGAGACAAAATACGTTCTATTAGCCAAATAAAGCACTAATGTTGCACGAGACAAAATACGTTCTATTAGCCAAATAAAGCACTAATGTTGTGCAAGACCAAATTTTCTTTTATGCGAAGCAATGCACTAATGGCTGTACGAGACAAAACACGTTCTGTTACGCGAAATTCAGATAGACTGTTTGCATGTTGTCTTCCTGTCTACCCCTATTTTAAAATCACAAATGCGAGTGCGCTGACACGCATGATAGATTACATTGTTCTACATCTCAGTACACATCTAGGCCTCAGTTCTAGATGAGACGCCCTACATTAAGGTACATGAGCTATAAAACCCAGATATCTACAAATTTTTGATGATGATACTTTTGAAAATATTAAATGATGACAACGACGACCATGATGTTCCGTTTATTATAATGACATCGATGATAAATTCAACAAGTGTAATAATAATAAGTGTAGCTACTTTATTTTTTCTAATTATTATACATATTTGAATTTCGGAGAATGCAGTTCACTTAAGAGAAATATCTTATTTACAATGTTGTTTTTTCAAAAATCACATGGGTGTGTCTTTCCTGGTTTCAAGATATTTCTTGAGGTTGGGGTTCGATTCCACCTTGTCCTTAAGTGTCTTCAGTTCTGGGAATTTTGATGCAGCGTCGTAGTTCTTCACTTTGTTCAGTTGGAACATGATGTCGTACACATAGATGTCGGCAAGTGTGAGCTGTAAAGATTTCAGAAAGGGATGGGAGTTAATTGAGGGGTAAAAGTAAAGATACTGTTAAATTAAGTTTTAAATTAAATTAAGAGAAGTAAGCGATCATAGAACATTTAAATAAAATATGTTACTTAATTACATTGTGTCAAGTGAGTGTTCAAAAGACCTGAGTACAAGTCCGGATTTACTAAAAAAAAAAAAAAATGCCAGAGGCAAAAGTACAACGGAGCTGTATTTATAAAACGAGATACAGATATTACAATGACTGGTCTGTGTTCACAAAACGAGAGACTGATATTACTATGACTGGTCTGTGTTCACAAAACGAGTGACAGATATTACTATGACTGGTCTGTGTTGACAAACTGCGTAGGTAAGTACTACAGGTGTGTGCTTATTAAAATATCACAGATAGTTTCACAAGAGAGCTGTGTTTACAAAACATGAGAGACATTTCTATGACTGGGGTGTGTTTACAAACAACATGCGATATATTACTAGAACAGGTGTATGTTTATGAACACAGTGAGAGATATCACAATGACAGGTTTATATTTAGACACAACGCGAGATGATACACAATGTCAAAGTCAGAGTGAGAAATATTACCAAGATTGGTCTGTGTTTATAAAGAGCGAGAGAGAGAGATGACAGTATGACAGATCTATGCTTATAAACAAAGTGAGAAATATTACTAAGACAGGTCCACGACTGCAAACAGAAAGATAGCACTCAGACAGTCTTATAATTACAGAGAGATAGTACTCAAGACAGTCCTATAATTACAGAGAGATAGTACTCAAGACAGTCCTATGATTATAAAGAGACAGTACAAAGTTCTATATTTCCAAAAGAAAATAAGACATACAAATGAGGCATATCTATGTTTACAAACAATGGACGAGAGAGAAGGTCTATGCTACTAAACAAAGGGAGAAATATCTCAGTGCCAGGTGCATATTTACAGAGAGGTCGATGTTTAGTGATTAAAAAGTGATAGATATGGCAATACATGCGTGTGATTAAAAATATGACTATCGCATAATTGTATTAACAAGAACGTGTTGTGTGATAGGCAGATAGGTGTAGTTTCAGCACACTTTTTACACATCAAAGGACAGAAAACGAAAGCTGCATTTGTTGTCATCGACTAACGCGCTGTCTGACAGGCAGATAGAAAACGAAAGTTGCTTTGTTGTCATCAAGTAACGAGTTGTCTGACAGGCAGACAGAAAACGAAAGCTGCATTTGTTGTCATCGACTAACGCGCTGTCTGACAGGCAGATAGAAAACGAAAGTTGCTTTGTTGTCATCAAGTAACGAGTTGTCTGACAGGCAGACAGAAAACGAAAGTTGCTTTGTTGTCATCAAGTAACGAGTTGTCTGACAGGCAGACAGAAAAAGAAAGCTGCTTTGTTGTCATAAAGTAACTTGTTAAGTGGCAGGCAGACAAATGTATTTGCAATATTTAGTCTACACAACCAAGGAAAGAAAACGAAAAATGTTTTTGTTGCCATCTCGTAACGTGTTATGTGACAGGCAGATAGATGCAGTTGCATAACATTGTTCTTCCATCAAAGGAGAGAAAACGAACGGTGCATTTGTTGTCATCAAGAAACTTGGTATTTATATGTAACTGAAAAATACTGTAAATGACTGACTGACTAAATAACTGATTCACTCATTTGCCCTTTTCTGAATTGACTGGATTCACGGAGAGATGTATTGACTGAGGATTTATTGTACTGAGTGAATAATTATTATTCAGATTAATAAATGCTTCACAAGCTCTTGTAACGTCTGATCAGTATTTTAATTGCGTTTTGTTTGTACATTCCTCAGGTATAAATGTAGGCTATGACAAAATTTGTTAATAAGAAGGATATCACATTTTTTAAAATAAGGAAATGTTAGAGAAGAATATGCTTGCTGATTGTCTTGTTTTCGTAAATGCTTAATTTTTCTACCATTAATAAAATATACCTCTTCTCCCACAAACAGACCGGTGCCACTTTCCTGCAAAAGCCGTTGGAAGAAACCAAAATACTTGGGCAAATCTTCGTCTTCAAACTTCTTCTCCTGTTCAGCCTGCAAGTCAGTAAAGGGAAGTAACTATCACCTTCTTAGGAGATGCGCAAGTTACTGCAAGCGAGTGCAAGTAAAAAAAAATAATCTGGTTCGATGCATGACTCATACTGTCAAGCAAATATGTTTTCAAACCCAGCTATCAGTCATGAAAAGTCCATACTCGTACCCATTCTGATTTTAAAAAAAACTTTTATCTAATCAGTCAAAAAAAAGTCCCTTAGAAACATGCTTCGACTCGTTCATTACTGCCCGCATTCATTTTACATTCAATGTTTTCAACATTACTGCCCGCATTCAATTTACATTCAATGTTTTCAACATTACTGCCCGCATTCAATTTACATTCAATGTTTTCAACATTACTGCCCGCATTCAATTTACATTCAATGTTTTCAACATTACTGCCCGCATTCATTTTACATTCAATGTTTTCAACATTACTGCCCGCATTCAATTTACATTCAATGTTTTCAACATTACTGCCCGCATTCATTTTACATTCAATGTTTTCAACATTACTGCCCGCATTCAATTTACATTCAATGTTTTCAACTTCAAACTTCACTTTGGTTTAGCTCCCCGTTCTTGAAATAAGCGAAGGCTGTATGTAAATAGGCGGTAAATAAATAAATAAATCAGTCAGTCAAACTAGGTGGTCCTACTTCATTCTTTCAATTCATGGCATGACATGACATTTAGCCTGCCAGCAATGATAATCATAATTACATTCAGAATTATATTTGTCGAATTTCTAACGCTCATTTTTCAGCGACAAATCGAAGGACTGGGGTAATTGATTGAAATCAGGTCACGCTATCGATCGACTGGTTGCAAGGAGTCAATGTGCACGCACATGGGCTGTACTTATAAATATTTACTGCCCCTTGCAGAAAGCGAACACCGGTAATGTGACGTTATAAATAAGGCAGAAAACCCCTCCCCTCCCGTCTTTAAGCTATGGTCTTCAATTTCGCAAAACAAACTAGACAATTAACCAATCATCTAATGAGATGTGCTTTAATAAGAAATACTTTTACACAAATTAAAATTCCATTTTTCATATGGATATATGCTATGTTCTCCTTAATTATTATTATTTTTTTTAATAGTTAAAGTGTTAGTTTGATTATTAACAGGAAATACATTACTGTAAAAGAAACCTACCTTCTTGATTTCATCCTTTTCCTGTGCAAATTTAATCCATATCTGGTGGATGTCTCTGACCAACTGCACAACCTCATCGATCCGTAACCCATCGAGATTTGTTTTTCCGTACAGACCTGAATAAATGTAGTTAAATTATATAAGTCAGAAAACAGATTTAAATGTGATGATTTCTTAAAACATAGCTTCATCATTATCACCAGTGGCAGAGTATTTTATTTTCTTATGATGCCTACCCTACCTGTAACACAATGAACTTACCATTACTATTCTTACATTCACGGGTGTGTTTGCTCGTGTGCTATGTGCGTACCTTTCCGGTGCGTGGAAATATGTTCACGTGTGTTGTCATGTGGGACGTGTCGTTACAATTTATCTAATTCTCAAATGGAGATTTCGCACAATTGCAAAGTATTTTTTTAAAAAGTATTATCAGTATACATATTGAGATGTACACACGTTTGTGTACACGAGTACGCATCCAAAATATCGTTCTTATCAGATAACTTTTATTATACACACGACATGCATCAAGATTCATTTCATTCTAAATGTAAGCTTCACATCTCTGACAAACAGTTACTATAGAAATGTAATGTCGAAACTCACCAAATTCACGCGCTAGAAACGTCGCTATGGCAACACTCTGGCCATGTTTCTTGCCATTATACTCCAAATAAGGACCCTGGCCGAATGGTGCATCTTAAATGAATAAATAAAATTAAATAATTAAACTAGTTAAGTACAAAAGGGTATAGCCAAACAAACAGACAAATTAAAGTATATATGAATGGATGTGTGAATAGATGGATGGAAACGGAGAAAGAACAACGTACATTATGTAAATATGAGTAATTTGTATTAACACAGAAAACTATAGTCAGTTTTCAACCTCAGAAATTAGTTGCCGTGGTAAGGCTGGGCTTGTTTTAGCAACTGAAAGTTTGAAGGGATAACCTAGCCATGTTGTGGTTCTGCTTAATTCTATGAGAAAGATTTCCAAAGCAAGTGTATCGGCAGAACATGCCGGTTGAACGCAACCACGTCACTAAGCACTTAAAGTTTTGTCTCCTCACTCACTAACTTCTTCCCTAGATTTGTTTTATCAGAATGACTCAGCGATTTTCTTCAAGGAGAAGAAAAAATCAAATGAAGTCGTCTTAACAAACAAATAAAACGGTAATCCATCCTTACCTGGTTTGTACTTCGGCCAGTCCTCTCCAGACCAACGTACATCTTCATACTCTTTGCCTGCTAGAGCCAGGATTAACCGAGAGACCTCGGCAAACCCTCGTGCATCAAAATAGCAAAGTTTTATGTTCGCCATAATGTTGTAAGTTTTGCGGCAAATGTGAAACTGCAAGAGATATCGAATCGCCGATGGAAAAGGTCGCTGAGTTAACCAATGGCGTTCGCTGGGAAAGTTCGGTGGTAAAGTTTACGTGCACTTTTGAGTATGCGCGTTGACTAAGAACTGAAGCACACGGCTGGTGGTGCAATTATTTTTTTAAATTACCGATATGGTAGTCCGAGGATGGATGTAATAGCTTTTATGTCGTTGCGTATTGTGACAGAGGTGTGATGAGAAGAAAGTGGGGCACGTTTGCACTGACGTTAATCTCTACTCTTCGTTGGAATCATTTTGGGAACTGAGTTCAGTCAAGAAAGACAACTCGCATATGTGTATGACGTTTATTAAAAGAAAACACTACAACATAATAATTATGTATGACATATAGTGACGTGTGTGTGTGAAGGCTTTAGACTTATGCATTTATAAATAATATATTTTGTATTCGACTTGTATTAGAAATGTGTGGTTGGGGTTTATGAACACAGTCTATGTGATCTGATCTATAGAAATGTGTTTAAACCTGTACAGCACTTGACTGAAGAGGCACGAATGTTTGACGTTTATAACTGATAAATGTTCATATCACTGACAGTCAGGATTTAGTATACATTAATCTAAGTTCGTGCGAGATTATACAGTTTGGTTTGAGTTAGGTTAGCTTTCCTCAACAGCACTGTGTGGAAACTTTGGAATTTGTAAAAGGTGTGTATATTTGCGCGCGTTTGTGTGTGTGTGTGTGTGTGTGTGTGTGTGTGTGTGAGAGAGAGAGAGAGAGAGAGAGAGAGAGAGGGGAGAGAGAAAATGAATGAAGTGCAGTGCTGTTTCAAAGCATGCAAGATAATGACGGTGCTAGTCTGTGGTTAAGGAAACAAGAAAAAAGAAAAAAAAACTCAAAAGCAAGTCTCTGCTATCAGAATTGGCAACAGATCGACAGCCTCACTGACCGGGCTTTCAACAATACGTCGTGTGAGTAAACATACCATAGTCACCACACTCAACAATCACATTAGGCTTGCTAAATATTTAGGTCATCGAGATTTGGATGCCATATTTGGGCACCAGCAACGAAGGAATTCGTCACTGAACGTAGGACTACAACATGGTTCCAACAAAAATGTACTACAGCTACTCAAGTGAGGAGGGATCAAATCTTTCGACTGCAAAATTTTGAATTTCACTTCGGCTACAGATTAAGTGTATTTTTTCTGTAGGCCATTCGATGTTACCGGTACAATTCCGAATTAGCTAGATAGCTAGGTAGGTTGGTAAGTAAATAGTTAGGTAGGTAGAGAGAGAGAGAGAGAGAGAGAGAGAGAGAGAGAGAGAGAGACTGGGCCAATATCGATTGGTCAAATCAGTTCCATTGTGTCCAGATTACCGCCATGACAATTAGGGCAAAAACATTGGTATTGGATGTAACAATATGTATATGTGATATGTAATTAAAAATATAAACAAAACACCAACTTTAAACTTCCCAAAGATAACACTTGTCCATTCTGTATAGTCGATAAATTTATTTTTTCTTCTTCTGAAATTCACCGATATGCTTCACTTTTATTACAGAGACTGCAGTTATTAATATTACTGTTATTACAGAGATTGCAGTTATTAATATTACTGTTATTACAGAGACTGCAGTTATTAATATTACTGTTATTACAGAGACTGCAGTTATTAATATCACTGTTACTATCAGTACAGTATAGACTATAGAGAGAACAGTCATTCCTCTGTTGGCTTCATTATGGGCATACGTTACAAATCGGTGTTATTATGACATCCAAATTTGTTATTATGTTTTATTTAATCCTCTATCAATATCTGAACAAAGTTAACAATCGAAAATAAAATTAGGAAAGTAATGGTGAATTATAACAAGAAACACATTTGTAATACGCTAGAGATGTGAAAATAAACATTATTTTTAATCCTATGATTGATGGTGTGTAAAGTGGAATTTGCTGGTGCCTATCTCAAATGGACTCTCAATAATTTTAGTTAAGAGTTAACTATTATATTTTTAAATAATTTAGAATTCAAGTAAGGCATTATAAAGTTGTCTTATTATTATAGGTGTCATTACTCTTAATCTGCTGTTTGTAATTTGCTAATCCCTCCCACACTCCAGTTCGTGAATATTATGGTGAGGTCACATGATGTTCTAATTATTAAATCACCATAATCTGGAGTTTTGGATTAGCTCGATCTAGGGAACATATCTTCCAATCATCATTGCATACATTACTAAATGCTATGGCTCGTGAGCCCCCCCCCCCCGCCTTTTTGCCTTGCCACTAATTTACATCACACTGAGACAAACAATGATGTGGGGAGACAACATAACATAAAATTTTGGTTTGGAGACAAATGCAACAGACTTTTACGAGTATTCAACTGAAATGGATATCCAGGCAAGTACAAACGATTTGCAAATTTAATCAAATTTGAATAAATTCAAAATACCAATTTAATACAATGAAGAGGCACTTGAAATAAGTCAGCATTTACGAAATAATATTACAAGTGAATATTGGCAAATAGTTCCATGAATAATTGTCAACAGTCCCAAAAAGATTCAGACATTGACATGATTTCATCTTTCCAATTAAAAGTGTTCATTTTCAATTTGTTGCTGATTCTCTAATAATTTAATAAAATCACTCAAATACAGATATCATTAGTACAGTGAATAAAACATACATCAATACATAACTACAATACATGCCAGGTATGAAATAATAAATAATAATAAAATCACTCAAATACAGATATCATTAGTACAGTGAATAAAACATACATCAATACATAACTACAATACATGCCAGGTATGAAATAATAAATAATTATAAAATCACTCAAATACAAATATCATTAGTACAGTGAATAAAACATACATCAATACATAACTACAATACATGCCAGGTATGAAATAATAAATAATAATAAAATCACTCAAATACAGATATCATTAGTACAGTGAATAAAACATACATCAATACATAACTACAATACATGCCAGGTATGAAATAATAAATAATAATAAAATCACTCAAATACAGATATCATTAGTACAGTGAATAAAACATACATCAATACATAACTACAATACATGCCAGGTATGATAGTACAATATACAGGACACATGAACACTACACTTAACCATATCAACACACTCACTTAAAATACACGTGACAGATTTCTAACCATATCAACACACTCACTTAAAATACACGTAACAGATTTCTAACCATATCAACACACTCACTTAAAATACATGTAACAGATTTCTAGCAAGAAAAAAACATTGTATTAATTGCTAATTGCATGAATCGGGATTTTCAATTAAAAAAAAAAAATATGTCCTTATCAAAACCTACAGGCCAGCAACCGGTTTATACTGAAACCACAATATAATACTGACTAGCAACTTTCATTACAATTGTAACAATATTACATCTTCTTTGATACTACTTTCGTGAAGTGTGAATCTAGCATCTTGTAAGCAAACCCTGTACTCGACTAATGCTACAAATAAGTAACACTACCCACAATACACAGACCCCGACTACTAACAGTATTACATCACTTTTGATACTACTTTTCTGTAGTGTGAATCCATCCTCAAGTAAGTAAATTCTGTACTGATCTAATGTTACAAATAAGTAACACTACCCACAATGCACAGACCACGATTACTTACATTACATCTAACGAATTTTCTTAAAGTAAGGTGCTTGAGAATAAAAGTCTGCCGAGTTATATTCTGAGTTTTGATATGTTGAACGTGTTTTCGTTGTTTAAATTTCTTGAGTATTGTATCATGAAAATCCGGTTCTTTTCAGAGTCACTCCAGCGTATATAGTTGTATGTAATAGGTTACCACAGACACTAGACACGGTTGATTTGATACCTGTCAGTCTTTGTGCCCATAGGCCAAGGGTCTGTAGTTCCACTACAGTACGCCTTCGGTACGCCGTTCCATCGGGGTTTGTGCTCGAAGTGCAATATTTTTTTTAATGTTGTGGCCTTCTGTGACTAACCTAGTTGATCATGGGTTGAGAGCGCGCAGAAATTTTGTTTGTAGCCGGTATGGTGTCTTTGAGTTTGTAGGTATTTTTCTTAGTAGAGGTGAATTTGTTGTAGAAGAGTTATCGCCATCGGTAGTCAGCCTGACCTTCTGTGTTTCGCGTTTGAAGTTTCTTGATTCCTATTTTGTTTGTATGTGTGTACCCTTCCCTGGCGCGTCATTAGCGTCGGTAAACCTTACAGCATGGAAGGTCAAGTGTCAAGTGTCAAGTGTCTGTGCAGGAATATGAAAGCAAGACTTTTAAACATTTACTTACATTGTTCTTCAAGTAAATAATTTTTTAAAAATATAAATAATTGTTAATTTTTATTTGATCATTGTCACGTTTTAGCTAGCAACAATAATTACGGTAATTGCATTGTATTAAGGAACTTGATTTCCTAAAAGTGATAACCGAGGCCGTTCATGCACAACAGAACATTAAATCTAGTCATATCGAGTGCATCATAATTTTATATGTCAAATTAAAAAGAAGTAATTTATTTTAATTTAGAAAACCTCAGTATATATAAATATGCCTCTTATGTTACTGAATCAAGTCTGTTTCTAATTATCGCCTAATAAAATGGCCGCGTAATTGTCATTTGCTTGCCTATCATAGCAACAGAAGTGCATATAGCGATTGAGTCGTGACGTAGGTGGGATTTCCATGAATGGAAGGTCGTGCGTTCAAAAAGCGCAAACGCCGCGTAACGTTAGCACTATAGCAGCGAACGTTAGCTCTAGCTGTTGAACGCTCGGTTGTACGGCAAACGTTTCAAGATGGCGGAAGATATATTCAAGGCAATGCTAATTTTTGATGAGTTGACCTAGGATTTCAGTTCAATTAATCACACTGTGGTTTATATATATATATATATACTTGAACAATATTTGTAGTAATATTTGTGCAGGCAATTTCCCAATAATATATTTGTCACCATACTCTTTATGGTTAGATGCATTTTTCAACCTTGTAATGCAAGAACTATTAGTATTGTACTAATTAGTACAGTTAGTTAATGTATTGTAATTACACTGCAATAATATTTGTATCAGTTTATTATAACATATTAATTATATTCGTCTATTATTATTAAAACAAACATCAACTGGGTTTATTAATAATACAAATATATACTATATCTGTTGGCTGCGTGTATTATAGTTTATATATATATATATATATAGGTCTGTACTATATTAATATAACCTTAGTGTATAATAGCAAATTACTATTACTCTGAAATTCTAAACTTAGTGTAAATTATATTTAACAAAAAAAACCTAGCTAAAATTATAATAATTAACATAATTATAATAATTAGTCTATTATAATAACTGTAGTAATAAATTATTATTTCAACTAGATTTATTAATGGATATTTAACATACATATATATAACATATATATGTTGATTACATATAGTTTTATACAGATCTGTACCAGGAGAGGGGTTGCAGCCAGTACATTGTTCCGGGGCCCAAGGGAAAATTAAAAAAAAAATGCAAATCTAAAGTTTTAAAATGAAAAACAATATTGGATATACATACTTTATACTTTGTGCGTATAGAAAAACCGCATTGCAGCCTTGTTTGACATAATCTATGAAAAAAATACATGTTTGTTGAGCTTTGTATAAGGGCCCAGACACCTTCTTTGGACCGGGGCCTTTCTGACTTTCTCTCGGCGGTCCTGACTATATTTATATGATCTTAATATGTAATAGTAAGTTATTACTTTGAAATTCTAAAGATCATATTCATGCTCAGCATTAAACAAAACACCATATGCAAACTTAAAACAAGCCAAGAAAGACGCCATTTTGTGTTGCGCGGTGAACTAGTGCGAGCCGTTTGCAAACGTCACAAAGCGTTATCAGGAAACGGGTCATTCAATTACGAAACTGTAGCTGTATTGAACGCAAAGCAAACTACTTAAACACTGCGCCGATCACGTGACTTGAGGCGTTACAATCCTGGCGCCAAAAAACACAAGGTCAATCACTGCATCGCGGATATACAAAACTGCTAAACATGCCGCCTAAAAGAAAACAAGCTAAACCCGCTGCATCGGGGACACAGAAGAAAAGTAAACCAAGTACGCCTTCAATCAAACTGTGCTACTTTGATTTGCGTGGTCGTGCAGAGGTCTCGCGACTTATTCTGGCATTGGCAGGCGAAAAATACGAAGACGTCCGGTGGGCAAGAGAAGACTGGCCTAAATACAAACCAGGTAAGAGCGCGGCAAACGGAAGACACGATGAGACAGACGAGGGTAAGAAAGAATCTGTGGAGACAGACGAGGGCTAGAAAGAATGGGTGGCAAAACAAGAGAGCTGTTTCAGAGAGTGATATGGGACTGAAAGCAACTCCAGACAATTCAAAGTTTTCCTGACTTATTCATTTATCGCGAGTCATTCCTACCCATAATACTCATGACTGCTACACGCGGATTGAGTGACAAGAGACTAGTAGAGCCCTCGGGGTTACCGTGTTTTAGGGTCAGTGGGTCACCGATGGTTTGACTGAGCACTTCCTGATGTGTTTGCATGGTTTCAAATTGTGGCTTGAATGCGCGCTTTCTAGTCGCGGCTTTTATCATATTTTTCTTGAGATTTTGTTTAAGTGAGAGTTTGTAGCAAGCACAGCTTTCCCTGTCGAGTTTGATCAATGGTTCTTAACCTGTTTTGAATCACGGACCCTTTTGAAAATCTGGTGAGAGCTGTGGACCCCCTCACTAGGAAAATGTTCTTATAATCTTAACCAGAATATAAAAATATAGTGAATATTTAATTTTCACTTCGGACCCCCAGGTTAAGAACCTAGAACTAGATAGTGTTAACTAAAGGCTGATAAAAGAAGTCTAGAATTTTAGTCTTATGCAACTACTGTATATAATCGTTAACTTCTGGCTATTAAAACAGTATTTAAAAATTTTATTTGATAGAACTAGATCTTTTTAATTTTAGGCCGTGTGAACTAAATAGTATTCACTGGAGACTGATAAAACTAGATAGTCTTTAATAGTTTATATTTAGGCTGAGAGAAAGAACTAGATACTGTCATTCAATTGTTGCTTCAAGCTAAGATATAATTTTGATTTTGAATGCATCTACTGTAAACTACAGACATGTCTTTGTGTGTGTCGATGTCTGATTCTTATGTACATGCAATGTTGTCATGACATTGAAACTCATGCAGTTTGCCATTGATTACCTACTTTCAGATGCACCATTTGGCCAGGCCCCTTACCTGGAGTACAATGGCGAGAAATTTGCACAAAGTATTGCCATAGCGAACTTTTTGGCTCGAAAGTTTGGTGAGTACCATTGTCACAAGTCTGATTGGCAAACTCAGGAGACAAAAGATTTGTTACATCAATCTGTGTTGTTGTAATTATATTTATTGGCAGCAAATGAATGTGTCAAGAGTCAGAGTCAAAATAACTTGTAGCATTTTATTTTTGGCATCTGTTGTATGTTTTTGTCTCGCTTCAGCTGTTTTCATGGTGCTTATCGGAATGGTGTTGGTGTGTGGACACTCTGATGTAGTCTTTTTTGATATTTTGTCATTGATCTCCACCACACTGACCACACAGACACTGATACGTACACGTGATGTACAAAAAATCCTATTTGCATGGACACACAATATTAAAATCACACTGTGGTGTACCTAACCATGTATTGACCCTGCAGACAAGTAATAACTGGTTTACATCATGTTTTAAAGTATTTGACTAGTTTTTTGATTGATAGATATTACTTCTAGTCAATTATAAATACATTTTCTTTATTTCTGGTGATGATTTATTTATAAAATCTGGATCCTATAGATAGATTTGAAAGCAGTAATTTTTTCAAAGGTAGGATAGTAATTGTCTCCACTGACTAAGTGACTGACAGGACAGCATCTAAGATTTTTTCCTTTATTTTTTTTTTGTTGTTGCTGAGCTGTTCAAACAGTGTTTTCATATAATCAATAAGTGATACATTTCATTCTTGGGAGTGAATATCATTTAATTAATTAAAGGTAGAAGGAAAGAGTTATTGGCTGGTGAATGGTGACTCCTATCACTTACATAGTTACAAGGTTTATACTATAGTGGTTTCTTAGAACTTTGGAAAAATATGTCATTTGTGTTCTTTATTACATGTCAGTGTGTATTATATATTGAGCATTGCTTAGAGTATTTGGTATTTTTGCATAGTGTGAATTAATAAGTACCTGTATTGCTTAGTGTATTAATTAATGATGTTGCATATAGTGATATATTCAATGACAGTACATAAATAAGATGCCTGAATTATACACATATAATTGAGAACATCTAATACATACATTTGAAATTAAGTCCTAATTTGCATGTTTATCCTTTTGTTTTATTTTTAAACCTATAAACTGTCTCTTTAGAAAGACAAAGTAGATGGAAAGTGGGTACATATGACTGGTAGATCAGATAAAGTTTCCACCTAGCTAAAGAAGGAATTAGTTAAAACAAGATTTTACTCTTTCCTTGTCTTTCTGTCCTACATTTCACACATATACTATACTGTATACACCACCCCTATTATTATTTAACATATTTTATCAATTCTTAATCTTATACCAGCTGTGTCATACAGTTAAAATATATTAACATAATGCATTATAGTCTCAGTGCAGTTACTTCCCTTGAGCAGTGTCCTCTTGTAATTGATGTTGTTTTACAAGTGTTCAAAAATTAATTGAAAACGATTCATTTATGCAAAATTAAAAGCTACTGGAGCCTGTGAAGAAGTATTCAAACAGCATGGCATTGCAGCAAATTAATCTAAAGCAATGGTTCTAGACTGTTTTATAATTATGAACATCTTTCATGAGTACAGAACTTGTAATAAATTAGAGATGGTTATAATAAGAATTTAGAAAATATTTTAAAATAACAATTAACAAACAGTGATGAAAGATCACTTGTTTTAAGATTTAATTACTAAGATTAGTAAGAATATATAATGATGATACCCTGAATAGTTTATCGAATATTTATTTAACTGATCAGTAAATGAAAAATTAAAAAAAAATAATTTGACCCTGACCAACGACTGTTGCCATCCTATAACCTGTCATTGCAACAAAATATTTAAGGATAGTTCAGTTTAGCAACAGAGTGATGATAATAAGAGTTAAACATCTGACCCTAGCAATGACAAATAGTGGGTTGTTATCGTGATGAAAGAACGTATACAAATGACGATGACAGCATTAATTAAATAATGATAAAAAATGTGGGTGTGCTTAATTAACCTTGATCTGAGACAACAATTTGTCTGTAACTGAAAACTTTTTCTTAGGATTTTATGCAGACGATCTCCTTGAACAATTCCGCATAGATGAAATGGTACAACTGGTGAGTGACATGTGGCAAGCCTTGTACAGGAGCTACTACTTGCAAGACGAAGCGAAAAAGGTAGAAACTCTCTTTAGACTTTGTTTCTCTCTGGTTGAATGTGTAAATGATTGCATTCTCTTTCTCTGGCAATGCTTGCTCCCTGTAATGAACTTTACACAGCCCAGTGAACTGTGTCAATGGTTGGATGGATTTGACAGGTTTTTGTGTGTTGAAGTGATATGACTGTTTATTTTGTCTAATGTATTATTCACTAGTGAAGATTCCTTATATAATTATTTCCATTATCCCCCTTTATCTCATGTTGCTGTTTGGTACTGCCCTAAGTTAGTAGTTACTCTCAGCAGAAGATGATAACTTTGTACCAGTATTTGCTGAATTTCATGTTTTAGATAACTTTGACAACAGCGAATTTTGTGGACCCGAAATAATGAATGGAAGAATGATTCGTTACCTCTTAGAGTAGGAGAGTTGGTCCCAAATTCTTTTGGATACATTCATTTGTGAACTTCATGCTTGACCACAGTTCTAAGCCTTTGTTGTGCAGTTAGTGACCATTGTCTTGACTACTCTAAGCCTTCATATTTTGATCTTAAGTTTGTTGGTTTGACCACTTGCTCTAAAACAGGCATCATGCATACTTTGTTGGGGTTTTTTGTCAGTGTTTTGTGCAAACAATTCAGAATTCTGTGGTGATGAATAGGAGGACAAGTGTAAATTTAGTAAACTCTGTCAAACAATCTCACTCTTGCAATAAGCCCTTTTGGTGTTACAATAAAGAGTCTGTTGCATTTGTTGTCAGCATTGCACCATGTGGAAACTTGAAACTTCTCTTGATAATTTCAGGCGGAATGTGACAAGAAAGTTGATGATGAAGATCTTCCAAGGTACATGGGCTTTCTACAGAAGCGCTTGAAAGAAAGTGGCACTGGGGTGTTCGTGGGAGAGAAGGTTTGTAATTTTATTTTTCTTTCATAATGCATTTTAGTGAATTATAACTTCTTCTTTGCTTAGGGTGATGGCAGCTTCCAGCCTGTGCTGATTTTGCTGCCTAGCACGAGGTGTGCAGCTGTTGAGAGGGTCAAAGATGGTGAAAGACAGAGTAAATTGTTGTTTAAAGTAAAGTTGTAGAGTGG
This sequence comes from Sinotaia quadrata, assembly GCA_028829895.1. NCBI lineage: Eukaryota > Metazoa > Mollusca > Gastropoda > Architaenioglossa > Viviparidae > Sinotaia > Sinotaia quadrata. The sequence continues at coordinate 120,258,003 of CM054180.1, forward strand.
TGATTAGAATGGTGGCGGGTGTGTCCAAGGTGCTCATGTCTGACCTGTAGAGGTATGCATTAGCCTGGTAGTCCCTGGGATAACATCAAGGTAGTGACTTATAACTACTGAAATAAAATGACACATAATTGGAATACACCTGATATAGAAGGTGACTATATCATGAATCTTGAACTCACACTTTTATGTAGATTCAGTTACAGAAAAGTAAAATGTAATTGGTAGAATGCAAGTCTGTGGTGCCATGCACTCGAGTGTTATACAGGGCCTTAAGTACCCAATTGAAAGTACCTGGAAAGTGCACACCTTTTTTCTTCCAAAAGAAATATGCAGCTTCATTTAAGTGAGGCAATGAGTTTTCTTCCTGCAAATTTACCCTTTCAGGATCATCATGTAAAACTTTTTCTTGATCTAGATAAATTTACCTTTTCAGGACTGTGATTAAGGCTTTATTTCTTGATCTAGATAAATTTACATTTTCAGGACTGTGATTAAAACCTTATTTCTTGATCTAGATAAATTTACCCTTTCAGGACTGTGATTAAGACTTTATTTCTTGATCTAGACAAATTTACCCTTTCAGGACTGTGATTAAGACTTTATTTCTTATCTAGACAAATTAACTCTTTCAGGACTGTGATTAAGACTTTATTTCTTATCTAGACAAATTAACCCTTTCAGGACTATGATTAAGACTTTATTTCTTATCTAGACAAATTAACCCTTTCAGGACTGTGATTAAGACTTTATTTCTTATCTAGACAAATTAACCCTTTCAGGACTGTGATGTAAGAGTTTTTATTACTTATGACAAATATATAAAATATGATTATTGTTGTGATTGTGAAATTCATGCAATATTAAACTTGTACAGCTGCTGGTGACACATTTTTACAGTAACCATGCTTGATAAATTTTAAACTGACATTTCTTGCTTCTCACAAAAGTTATGGCTGGCATCTTTCATTTTCTCTGCCTAGAAATCCAAAGTGTGCGTATGTTAATGTACGTGTTAGTACATAAATATACATGAATTCTGTAATCAATTTTCTTTAAAGATGGACTGAACTCAGAATGCATCTACTACAAAGCATAAGTTTAATATGCAAGGAGTCAAGGAAAGTGCAAAATTGCATCGAAGTTTTAAAAAAATAATAATCATCAAAGTTAGAATGTAAACAATGAGATACATTTTTATTGATTATCATTGTCGAAGTCATTATCTTTAGTGTTCTTTTCGTATACTTTTTTCTCCTGTAATGACGGGACTGGATAGTGGTTCATCAGTAACCATTGGGATTTTAATTTTACATAACAGTGTTGTATTTCATATTCTCAAGATATTCAGACCTGAACCCCTTAAGAGTGTTTCCCATTTGATTTGACTTATCTTTTTTTTCTGTTTGCAGCTGACAGTCGCTGATCTTGCCGTCTATGACGTCTTATTTCAAATAAAAAATTTCAGGACTTTCAAGGACTTTGACAAGTTTCCTGAGGTACAGGCTTTAATGACCAAGGTGGAAGAAACCCCCAACCTGAAGAAATACTTGAAAACCAGAAAACACACCCCCATGTAATGGCCGAACACCTTTCGCTTCTTATCATGTAATGGTTGAAAACAGTTCACTTCCTGTCTCTCATTCACTTCCTGTCTCTCATTTTCTGAGAGAACTTCATTTCCTGTCTGTCAGTGACTGAGAGGACTTCACTTCCTGCCATTCATGACCAAAAACAAATCATTATCCTGCTGAGATGGACTAAATCCATTATCATCCATTTTCCTTAGATGTGCATGCCTTTTGTTTGCTTTTACTTATTGCAAAACGTATACAGCAAGCTGTGCCATTTTAATTTTTATTGATTACAGTATAACATTTTTTGCAACTGACCTTTAGTTTTAGTTTATATTGTGGTTTATAATTGCGTTAATTTGTGTGTGTGAGTGGGGGAGATCAGTTGTCTATAGTTCCCAGAATGTAACTTTATCACATCTTCCAGTTATTCCTTATTAAATGCAGATAATTGAACTAAGACAAAATAAAACTTGATTATACACCTAAGTAGAAAAGAATCCGCTAAAAGAAATAATTGTTCAGAAGACATTTTTAAGTGCCAAGCCTTGTTTCTAAAAATTATTTCTAATTTCATAAACAGGTGTTCTCTACCTTGAATAATAATTGTGATAAGCTTCAATCTCACTTTGCTGGTATAGTAGCTTTTAGATGAGATTTAAGATTTCAAACAGTTTTGAATCAGCTTACTGTGATTGCATTTTGCTTAGCATCTGTTTCGCACATTAATTGATTTCATCAAGATGAGCATCCATAAGTCAAGATCTGTATTATTATGTCTATCGTTGAAAATAGCTTCACATATTGTAAGAAGTCCACTCTTGATGGGGTTAAGTTTGCTAAATACCAATTGCTAACTAGTATACCCCTTAGTACCTCCTTACCATAATCCAGGGGTGACCGTCTTTCCATTCACAGCACCTACTCTACTTAATTTCCTGGCTCGAACCCCCACCCTGACAGACTGCTGTTCATCATGCTGTGGTCGGGGGCAAAGGTGTGAGAAGACAACGCTGCACTACTCACAGATATATTTACAGGGTGAAGCTATAAGAGACGGTTACAAAACTCTAAAATTGAATTTGACTCTAACACAACTTTTAAATAAGAAAGTAATTTAATGAAATTTTTAAAATTTACAAAATACAGGCAGTAAACAGAAGAACAAAAGGTAAATGAAAGAGTGTTTTCAAGCAAAATCCAGAGGAAAAAAGGTCAAGGTCAAAAGTGAAATATATTTGAAAATCATTCATCGATATATCAAGGCAAATATATGTAGTAGCAACTAACCCCCTCTGTTAATAATATTAAACTAAAGGTAAATGCTATGAGTCAAAATATGACTGTAGTGACAAGACAGTTAAAACAACACAACTGCTGACTCAGCTCTCCACTGACCTACATCATGACTGCAATGACAAAGGACAAAATAGACAAGACAGATACAAGCAACTCTTAACTACTGACCCTCAGCTCTCCACTGATTTATCATATATTGACTACAGTGACAATAGACAAGACAGTTACATGCAACACAACTGCTGATTCTAGGTTCTCCACAACTACCCTTCTGATACAGAAATCGGAAGTTATAGCGGCACCCCAGCCTCTGATTGCAATGCTGCTGGTATAGACAACACACAATTGCTGACACCCATCTCAGTTCTCCACCTTCTGACTTGAAACAATCTAGACCTAGACTGCAACACACATACTTCAACCAAAATGAACCACAATCACCCTAGACCAAAAATCAGTAAATTTTGCTCTAGCCCAAATCGAGTTCGAGCTACACTTCTATCCACACCAAGCAGTGGGACTGCCTAGACAATTCCATCATAGACAGTGGGTTTGCTGGCTGCTGAGGTATATATACCCTGAATATTCGACCACTCATCCAGTTTCAGCCCTAATTCAGGCACTAATTAATGGCAATGTTCAAACAGCCACATGGATTTTCTGTGTTCAACTTGGACATCTTGATTAATGAGCCGCTGGCTGACCACAGATCATAAACCTATTCACTCCCGATGCATGCTCACACTCTCATTGGCACATCAAAACAAAGACCACACAGATAGCAAGAAGAGGAGGGTCAACAGCTTAACTAGAGTGCCCTAAATGCCTTCAACTCATAAAAATAATACCAAACATGGTTTAAAGTTTTAGTAAATACACAAATATTACAAGATGCGATATTCTCTGATTGTTGTAAAGGTTGACAATGTTAATTCTATTAGAAAAAAGGTATAGCAGGGGGCTAATTTTGTCACACACAAATAAAATAAGATTTTATTTTGTACACTATTATTTAATGAAGGAATCCTTTTTATGCCAACCAGATATAAAAAGTATCATCTGTTCTGTACTATTTTAAAATAATATAATTTTCAAGGTCCAACTGCTAGACTTCTGCTTGTCTTAGTTGATAGAGACTTGCAATCAAAGTAGCCATTTTTGTTTCCTCTAGTTGGCAGGTAAAAGGATTCACAACCACAGACTCAGTGATGCTGAACTGTTGAAAACACTCTTCAAACTGCTTTAGAAATGTTTGAATATGGATAACCAGTGGTGAAGGGTTAAAATCAGTCATATACCATTTTCTTCTTAGAAAATGCACAAGAGATTTTGTCTTCTTATGTGACATTCACAAGATCAGTTTTGCCTGGACCAAGTGAAATGGAATCGAGGTCTGCCACAGATAAGAATAAATCCATGTGAAATGATTAATTCCCATTCTTAGAATCAAGACTGCAAAATTTAAACTTTCAGAGATTTGTATAAATGCATTCACTTTTGGTATTGAATGTCAATATTTCTGAAAGAAATCAGAAGTCTCATTCATTTATGAGACTGCTCATCTATCAACATAACATTTGACATCACAATATGGAACTACAATCCTTGTGCAATGTCCAACATATTGTCTTGCATTAAATGAATGGTTTAAAAAATTTAAATGTGGTTAAATATTGCAGTGCATGTGGATGCACAAACTGCAAACAAGCTAAGAATATTCATTTTTTCACATTTCTCAAAGATCTCAATTTATGAAAAAAGTGGATTTCAAAGCTGAAAAGAGAAAACTCATCCAACAGCACATACGGTAGTGTGTAGCGAGCACTTCCCAAAAGAAGACTATGAAATGCAGAGCAGTTTAGCAATGCCAATAATAAATTTTAGTATGCCCACCTGTAGGGTACTCTCGGCAAATTGCATTTACAGCACAAACTAGTAATGGTACCCTGATCTGGGACACAAAAATGATACGCCCATTTGATGAGTTGTTTGTAGGCAATATTTCTACACCTGGTAAGAAAAAAAATATAGTTAAAATAAAAAATAAAATTGTAGAATTTTCTTATATAATTAGTGAATGATTTTATATTGAAGTGGTCACTCTACATTAAGCTGTATGATTCTTTTGCCTTATTTGATGCAAGAAAGAAATATTACATATAAACACATTGAAAAGTAAATTTAACATGAAGAGTAATTTAAAGATATAGTACTTTTAGCATATTTTGTTTAGAAAATAGATGTGATGTTTTAATGATGTGATGTAAGTCACATATCACTTTTATCTATATTCAAAATAAATATAAAAATAAATCATATTTCTATCACAAGAAACAATAAGGTTTTGAGGAATTTTTTTAATTAAATAACATTTTACCACTGTTAATACAATCATTATACTATAAAATCTAAAAGATCTGCCTATAAGTAGTGATGTTAAGATGAAAGAAAATTAATGTTTTCATCTTATCAAAATTTGCCTAACAAATTAGAATGAATTACTGATACATCTTTGAGTGTTCGACAAATATGCAAGAAAGATTAATGAAAGTGAGTAAAGTTAGATTTTACTAGCATTTCATGTCTGTAAAACACATCTGTTAATTGTGTGGCTAATATTGTAATTAGAGTGCTACTTCATCCTTAAAGTAAATATAATTAATATACTTCTATTCTGCTGATTTTATTATTTCAATTATGTTTTTAAGTCATTAATTATTACTATCCTAATATGTTTATGCAATTCTGAAAGAAATTATGACACATTTGAAATCCTATAATTCTAATTTGTAAACAATAAAAATAACCAAATCCCTCTTACTTTTTTTATATCTAGTGAAATGCAACCCCTTTGTTACTGATTATTATTGTTATTAATAATAATCATTTTAAGCCATAATTACAAGTGATGGAGAAATCTTAATTTATGTTTATTAATAATTCTCCCAGAAGACACCACTTGTCTCTCACTTGGCAGAGTAAATACATGTTTAGTAAAAGTCTTCTCTCTTCCAGAATAATAAGGCTGACATTTTACTGTCACACGAGACTTTCAAAGGTGGAAACTTCTTATTAATGGAGTAATAAAAATCCGTCTTTATTTATTTTTAATGAGCCCCCACCCACTATTACTCCAGCATACAATTTAATATGTGCAAGAAGGTTAATAAATTTAACAATTAATTTATTAAATATACAATGAGGAGGTTATTTGACATCAATATTTCATGAAACAACATTCGAGTAATTCCAATACTTATTCAGTCTTATATTCTAAAACATAATTCAGCAGTCAGATTAGTACCAACATAAATTACAGGCTTATTCTATCATAGAAGACATGGAGTTATAGAGTGATATGATAATAGTGTGTGCATAACCTGTTCAATGACTTAAGCTGCAACAGTCCTTCATGTGTTTTTGTAACAGTGCCACAAGTAGTAGTGGGTACCCGTTGTTGTCGTGCTAATACCCAGGTAGTAAAACTGAGAATGGGTACGACTGGTAATGTGGCCTCTACGTCTATACACGATTTAGCACACTCCCTCTCCAGTCACACTCGCATCTGGCCCCACTCGCATTCTGCCCGTAGATGGCAGCCTGTTAATTCGTGCCGGCTGTGGGCTGGCTTAATGAACAGCTGCGCTGTAACTAGATCTAATTATTTACAACATAGATCACACCAATCACCACAGCTTGTGCCCTTTCCTTTCGCTTGTGGTTGTGCTCGTTAACAAGTGTAGCATGTTATTGATGTTAATAAGACTTCAGTAAACAAACTTGTCAATAAATTAAATAATAACATAATTATTTTTAATATGGGAAGACATCCTCTGTGTGGAGTCATGCCAAGCGATTGGATAGTGACACAGCGAAATGCAATCAGTGTGATGAAATTCTGTCTGCAAAGGGCGATTGAACTCGAGCCCTATTTTTAAATGCGTTATTGTTGTTGACATTTTATTTAGTTTTAGTTTATATAATGATTGACAATATTAAAAATAAAAGTTTGCATTGTACATATAAAGATCATAACTAATAGTAAGTCACTAGATGCATAACTTTGGCTACTGTGTGAAATAGAGTGTATGCTTAATGGTTAAATAGCTTTGTGTAGAGATCGCGAGTTGCGATGGAGATTATGCTAATTTTCTAACGGGTACCCGATACATCCGTGGAACATAATAAATACAACATAATTATGAACATGTTTCTGCTAGAAACAATGTCATGTGTTTAACATATTATGTACAAGTATCGTAATTTACAATTGTAGAAATAATAGTCTTTTCACATAATACACCTTTACATTAAATTACAAATATAATATAGAAATAGCAACGTGTACAAAATATTTAAGTTCTAAAACTTCATAATTCCTATTACTAATTGGCATTGTACAGTACTGAAGGGCGGAAAAACGTTTTTCAATTTCCCTAAGTAATTCTATTATTAAATTATCACTCTATACTTTCAATAAAACATATTCCTGATTTCCCATTTAGGCAATTACATAATATAAAGCTTCGCAGTTCATGATCACTACATCAAATAGAAGATTACATTTATAAAAAAAAATATAGTCAATATGGTCGCGAACATGAGCAAACCACGTTAATCACAAAGTGAAATTTCACATATTAACGTTATCTACTGCAAAAATGTCAATCACTATCCCAGAAGTGGACAGGCAAATGCATGAAGATTAATCAAATAACATCAATAAAACACATTTGAAATCGGGAAAATAATGGAATTAAAATTAATAATAAAAATACATCCGGCTTACAGTTGCTTCTCCTCACGTGATGCTAACACTTTCACAGGAGTGGATGCTAACACTTTCACAGGAGTGTGATGCTAACACTTTCACAGGAGTGTGATGCTAAAACTTTCACAGGAGTGTGATGCTAAAACTTTCACAGGAGTGTGATGATTCACGCTGATGATCTATCGAAAGTCGGGTGGTTTCTAAATATAGAAATATACATTTCCTACACAATCCCCTTTGTTTCTTTAGCATAGTGATAGTGTTCTACGTTCTTTTCTTACCATAGTCAACTGGCTAACCATTGCACAGACTAGCCTTTTTACGCCACATCACTGTTGTAACTAGCTACCCATTGCACAGATTAGCGTTTTCACGCCGTATCACTGTTGTAACTGGCTACCCATTGCACAAACTAGCCTTTTCACGCCGTATCACTGTTGTAACTGGCTACCCATTGCACAGACTAGCCTTTTCACGCCATATCACTGTTGTAACTGGCTACCCATTGCACAGACTAGCCTTCTCACGCCGTATCACTGTTGTAACTGGCTACCCATTGCACAGACTAGCCTTTTCACGCCGTATCACTGTTGTAACTGTATTTATTCTTTAAAGATATAGAATGGAGGTTACGTGTCATCTACTCGCCCTACATCTCGGTATTTTACTGTCCTTGAAGGAATTCACGTATACACATACGTTCACGAATATCTTGTCCCTACGGGATAAAACAGATAACAGTGTAATGCATAGTCACTCAGATAAGCTGTCAAAATAACATGGTGATACAGGAATATTGGGTGTGCAAAGTAAGAAGCGAGGAGAGGGGGGAAAGGACCTAAGTCTGACCTACGTTTAATAAATCAAAGGAAATTAAGGAAATTACCTCTTTGCAATTTGTTCGTTACATTCGTTAAATCTGTTTACGCTTATCGCAAGGTGCACTTGAAGCCGGTTAAAAAACAGCGAGTCATTCTAAACAGCGAAATTACAAAATAAGAAATCCCCCTACAGCTCAGTTTAAGATTCCGTGACCCACACCAGGTGTGATAAGACGGTGAACACACTGAGACCATACATTCGGTTCGAAATATTGGACAGGTGACGGCAGTTCAGACATGGCGACGATCAAGATTTGTTACTTCGACGCTCGCGGACTTGCAGAAGTGTCTCGTCTCATTCTGGCATTGGCTGGCCAAGAGTACGAAGACATCAGGTGAACAAGAGAGGACTGGCCAAAGTATAAACTAGGTAAGGAAAGGGAGAAGGAGGAAGAGCTGGGAGGCAGCGCGAGGACGAAAGAAAAAAAAGTGTATGTGTGGGTTGGGGGTGGGGGTGGGTGTACTTGACGATTTCCACAACGCACAGAGCAACGATCAGATAAAAGTAAGAGAAAGTGATAGAACACTATAATTTCAATTTCTATGGGACCATTGTAAGCAGTTTTGTCAAGTTTTGCTTTTAATGTAAAATTTAAGATATTTTCCTAAGATATTACTTTGGTTACGTTATTAAATGCAATAATTTGATCACACTATTAAATGCAATAATTTGATTTGACTATTAAATGCAATACTTTTCTTTGTGTGTCCATTTACATATTTTTGAAAACCTAAGTTCAGTGTAACTCCGTTAGGTCTATTTTGTTGTCACACACACACACACACACACACACACACACACACACACACACACACACACACACACACACACGCACACACACACACACACGCACACACACACACGCTGTCTACGTGCGCAATGTCTCTTAGCTTATCTCCTCTTTCTGGCACAGGAAATATGTTTATACAACTTCTGAATGAATGTCTGAGATTAGGAGTCGAATAAGGTATGTGCGTCTCAGTGTGTGTGCGATTACCGAATGAGGCTGAGAATATATGTTTCGAGAGATAGATGGGGGTGGGGCAGTTGGACTGCTAGAGTGTTACATTGATATGTAGATTGGTCGATGAGTATAAAGATAACAATAATTGTGTACTTTAATGAAGTGGTTAGGTAAGAAAACAAAGTCGTTATAAATTAGCGTGAGTTAAGACTTAAGACAGTTTAACCCCATATGACGTCGGTGGTCCACTCCCAACCAAACTCTCTTATATAGCAATCCGATCGATATAAATTCCAATGCAATGATAATCAATTAGACAAGTTATGGTGTGTCTTTTCTCTCTGCGCCTAACATGAAACTTTAAAAAAAAAAAAGTCCTGCCTACTGCATTCAAACCATCTTCATGACGATTCTAGACTATTGTTGATTGTTAACTATCATAATCCTTTAAGTTGTTTAAATATGTCAAGTAAGACCGACTTTTGCTCAAATAATCATTTCAAGTGGGGAGGAAAAACCTTTGTATCATTTGGCCTAATTAGGTGGTATTAATTCAGCATTATTAATGAATAAAATTATTCTCTACCCATCCACCCTCCGAGCAAATATAAGTTGTGATGATTTTCTTTTTTTCCAAATTGCATTTCGTTGACCTAAAGGCATACAGATTTGGCGTATAATCAATATGTTTAGTACAATCCTAGGTGGACCTGTTCTTGTTGGCCGAGGGATAGCGTAGCCCCAATCTTTGCACAATAAATCCGAAGGCGTTTCTGTTTTGTGTCGAGTCACGGTCTAGTACAGTCGTTGATAACCGCTTTGCAGTCGAAATACTAATAAACGTTCGGCCTAGTCAACGCAATTTAGGAACTTTACTGATATGGCGGAGATCAATTGCAGAGGTGTCGAGGCTCGTGCTGGATGTACCCGGTCAAGACTGTTTATAAAATGAAATACGAACAATGTTGTTCTCAAATAATGAGACGGAAATTAAGTCCGAAAGGTGTAGATTTCAAATTTAAACTCTTTATTTCAGCGGTTGTAACTAAACTTCCAGCGGATCACAAAGAAAGAAAGAACGGTTGAAAGAATGAAAGAAGCAAAGACGCGCGCGCGTGTGTGTGTGTGTGGGTGTCTAGAGAGAGGGAGAGACCGACAGAGAGAAAAACAGACAGATAAATCGAAAGGAGACTGGATGGAAACATTAGTCAGATAGAGCCAAAGACAGAAAAAGAGAAAGCCAGAAGAGACAGGCAAACAGAAACAGAGGGGGGAAACACACACACTCACTCACACACACACACACACACACAAACACACACACAGAAAGTATTAGAAACAATACATGTCACTTTGAGAGAAGATTCACTCAATGCCGGATACAGTACGTGAAGTGACTTGTAACTGAACAAACGGAGATATGGAGAGCGCATGTAACTCACCTGACTTTTGTCTATGGCCGATTAGATCTGCACTGAACAGCATATGAAGACTAAAACTGCTTAGTATATATATTCACGACTAAAGGCTAAAATATTACAAGTATTCATGACTAAATACATATTCTTGATTAAATGCATATTCATGACTAAATACATATTCATGACTAAAATATTACAAGTATTCATAACTAAATACATATTCATGATTAAATGCATATTCATGACTAAAAGCTAAAATACTACAAGTATTCATGACTAAATACATATTCATGACTAAAGGCTAAAATGCTACAAGTATATGCGGCAACCTCTCCGAGGTCGCTGTTTAAAGGCCCCAATTTAAGTGCTATCTAAGTCAAGTGCACACTTTCCAGCGTATAGATAGACAAATAGATAGATAGACTATTGCTTATCTTTGATTTATTATTGCTAGATATCTACGAATGTTTTGTTTAATTATTTATTATGGATAAAGATCAATAAAGGTTTGTTTAACTCTTCCTAGCATTACTGACCTTCAAATTGTTTGCTAAACTTTTATAATTATAATCATTAAAGATCTGCAATCGTTCTCTTTAACTCTCACAGTACACAATGATTTTGTTTAGATATATTCCCTAAAAGGTTTTTAACAATCTCAGATGACGCCCACATTAATATGTCACCACTGTACTAAAGTGACTCATGGCCCCCATCAATTATTAAACCAAGAAATAGATTTTATACAATAGTTACATAAATAGATGCAGAGACAGACAGAAAACAAGACATAATCATGAGACTATCACTACAAATTATGATAAAATAGAAACAAAGAATTCACATTTCATTAACAGATATGCAAGACTGAACAATTAATAACACTTTAATCAAACTTTAAAGAATCAGCAGAATACATTATGCCCTAGTTCTCATCATATGGTGATTTGGGGATTAAAAAGTCTGATTGAGTTCAAGGTGCACTGTAGTCACTGTCACAATCAGGGACATGGGTTCAATGTGCTGGCATGAGGGATGTCAAGCTGGTAGATGCTCCATAGGACATGGCATAAATATCATCAGAATCAGGCACCCAAAGAAATAAAATAGAAATGAACCAAGAAGAGACAAACAGAAAAAACCCTTATCTAAGCAAGGGTTTCCTGCTCCACATAAAACCCACACTAGCAAGGGACTCAGTCTCAACACTTGCCCAAAGAGAGAGGAATGGAATTTCTACCATGGTTTTATTACTCTTGAGGCCCTTTGTTCCACAGGGAATCCAAAAATAAAATAAAATAAAATTTATTACTCTGTGAACCACACCCATCTCTACACATACTCACTCTTGATCCAATCAATTCAAATCCATGTCTTTCTAATGCATTCCACCCTACATTCCGTCAGCACACATACGACCTATCCAAATACAAGTTTGTGATTACTTCAGCATAAGAATTGCATAAAACATAACTAAGGCCAAAACCAAGATTCCAGATCTAATGTTTAAGCTAAAGGTTAGAGATCAGGGCTCCAGTGTTCTACTGGACAATAACAACATCCCTACCCACTGGCTACTACTTACTCAAAAGATAAATTTCTCCTTTCACCCTTGTCCAATGCAGACTTCACTTCTGGAAATATGTGAACGTTATATAAATCATAATTAATCAAAGTGAAAGATAACGTTGCCAACTGTAGGCATGTCACAGTCAGCTAATTTGTCGGTCGCTATGTTGGATGTGTAAAAGATCCCAAAGAATGGATCTAATATAGAGATTGAAAAGAGCAGATTAGGCCACATGGGCTTCTGTCTGTATTAGAGATAATGCATTTCATGATTAATAATTTTGAGTCTGATACTGTGACAGGGTCATTAATCAAACCTGACACATGACACTGCATATGTAAATCAATTTATTTAGTTACATTGAGCTAATGTGACATTAACCAATTATTTCATACCATATGTGTCATTAACAGTTGCTGTGTACTATATCTGTCATTAGCCAGTTACGTTCATACTATATGTGTCATGTTCAGTGAGTGATCATCTTGTCTTTCATTTCTCAAGAGGCACCACTTATGTGTTATGTTCAGTGAGTGATCATCTTGTCTTTCATTTCTCAAGAGGCATCATTTATGTGTCATGTTCAATGAGTGATCATCTTGTCTTTCATTTCTCAAGAGGCACCATTTGGCCAAGGCCCATACTTGGAATACAACGGCAAGAAATATGGGCAGAGCATTGCAATAGCATCCTTCTTAGCACGCGAGTTTGGTAAGTACATACGTCAGTCATGGATAGCTGTTTTAACCTTTGAGGCATATCTCAAAATAGTTACTTTGTTTAAAATGTGTTTCCTTGGTACATATCGATCTAATTGCTTGTATCTGAATCCAACATTTGCAAGCAGCTAGTGATAATTAAGCATTGGTATAATCTTAGTCTTGAATTTAAAATAAAATTTCAAACAAAATAACAAAAAAAGTCTTTCTTCAGTTTGAATGCCTCTTCTACAGATAATTGCCGTAAAGTTTATCAGCTTAGGTAGAGTAACTTAACCCATATTAATTTTAATTCATACTCGTTTTCGAATGCATGTCTAATTGTATGTTACTTGCATTAAAGAGGTTTTCAATACAATAAAATCTAATCCATTATTTTATTATTTTATTTATTATTTTGTTTGCATTTCACATTCACACACCTTAAAAGTAATGATATTTGTATTTATTTCAATATTTTACACATTTTCGTTGAAAGCTTTTTAGTTTACAGTTTAAAATGAAGTAGAATAGAGATTAATTATTTATATATTTAACTTTTTGTCCCTTTAGGTATGCTAGCGGTATATATATATATATATATCGGCGATATATTTCTTAACTGGATTTAAACCCAGTCCTCCAAAGTACGCACATATCATACACATACACACGCATTCGCACAAAACAAACTTAACCTTACTCTGCAAAACAACAATCTGCAAAATCTACGAGACAGATAATTCGGTGAGACATTGTATTAAACATATCACATTGTCCACAATAGCAATTACCTCAGTGATATAAATCACGGAATGACGACAAAAATATCTTTTTACAATTGTTCACTGACGAGGAACACACTGTACAAGCTGATTACGTCTGTGCCCTTTTAACGACAATTGTAAATGATACTGTTGACACTAAAGACAATGACGAATTTTCCGTCGAGGCAAAGTACTACATCTATTATTTATCTTATTTATCGTTACCCAGGACTTTACGGGAAGAACAACTTGGATGCTTTCCGTATCGACGAGGTCGTCCAGCTGGTGAAGGATTTACGGCTTGCCCTGGGGAAGGCTGTTTACGAGCAGGATGAGACCAAAAAGGTCTGGGACCTTTGGGACTAACAACTGTAGATATTCTTGAGTCATTGGGTGTTCATATCACGTTAGCCAGACATCACGGCACTTGATTAAGATCCTTGATCACTTGAAATAATCACTTGGGACTAAAACGGATCAGTTTATTTTAGGAGACATTTGGTCTGATAGAATTTATTATTTGGACAGTTGATCTGGTAAATGTGTGGTGTTACTGGAACAGTTGGTCGTTAGTTTCAATCGAGAATTATGACTCTTCCATTTGTTGTTATCCACTATAAACCCAGAATGCAGTGGCGGTTTGGGTTGGAGGGTAAAGTTCCGTACTTAGAGCGTTCAATTTTAATTTTTCTTCTCCAGCGATATTTTAACGCAAAATTTTAATCATTACCCCTCCTCTTCGAACTCCAACTCCCACACCCCCACATCACCCCGCCCCACCTCACAGACCAAATAAAATTTCTGGATCCACTACAGGAGCAATAGGAAAAATCTGTTCATCGTTTGCTTGCAACATTATGCAAGTGAAAATTAGGCGCTATGGCCTACCCTGCAACATTATGCAAGTGAAAATTAGGCGCTATGGCCTACCCTGCAACATTATGCAAGTGAAAATTAGGCGCTATGGCCTACCCTGCAACATTATGCAAGTGAAAATTAGGCGCTATGGCCTACCCTGCAACATTATGCAAGTGAAAATTAGGCGCTATGGCCTACCCTGCAACATTATGCAAGTGAAAATTAGACGCTATGGCATACCTTGCAACATTATGCAAGTGAAAATTAGGCGCTATGGCATACCCTGCAACATTATGCAAGTGAAAATTAGGCGCTATGGCATACCCTGCAACATTATGCAAGTGAAAATTAGGCGCTATGGCATACAGTATGACATTATGCAAAATGACATCAAGGAATGTTGCAATATTGTCCTTCGTCTATTCACTGGATTACCTATTAGAAACAGACTTTCGTTTTTAATGATTTAAGTTTACAAGTCAAGCTCACCAACATAGGCAAATTATAATAAAATTGCTTTGGCCTTGAAAATAATTTTTCCGTTTTGGACATAAGCGTTTTGGAAAATATGGTATTTTGTAAAGTGTAGAGCAAATTGGTTTTTAAAAAATAGTTGTCATCTTATTAAATAAAAGTTGCAGTTTTTCTATTTGTTTCTGATCGTTCTTGAGATGCACTTTATGGGTACTATTTATAACTGTTTATAAACGGACAGAGAAAGAAACACTTTTGCAATAAGCCTCACTTGCTGCTTATTTTACATTGATCAGTTACGACTTCGCCTGTAGCTTTTTTAATTTTTATATATTATTAATGGCAGGCTGAACAGTTCCAAAAACTAGAGGACGATGAATTTCCAAAGTACTTTGGATTTCTGCAGAAACTTCTGCAAGAGAGCGGCACCGGCGTTTTTGTGGGAGACGAGGTAAGATGTGTACAGCACTAGCGCATCGACATCACCACACATTAATTTGAAGGGTTCGGGGGTCAAATCTCATCTTGCTTGCTTTGCTGTGAATTTAGTAGCTCGAAATTTAGCAGCTTGACCCCCCCTCCAACTCCCCTCTCCTCACGTCCTTTTGAATTTAAGTTAAAATTACAGTTTGAATGTCCAGAGAACTGGTCCGGAACTGGATTTATTGGTGCCTCATTCCAGTAAAAGCCGCGTTTAGGACCGAGTCGTATTTAATTTTTTTGCATTTCTAGTGAAATTAATTGCTTGTAAATATAGAAGTACTTGTCTGTGTTTTTTTATACACTAAAACAGAGCAACCAACCAAATGAATTAAATAAACAGAACATATCACAAAAGTTTTATCAATAGCTATCGGTTATGCAAAATGTTTTACGATCACTGTTCCACCAACAAGAAAAAAATAAAATAAAATTACGTTTTGTAAGATCAGTAAATTAAATGCGAGGCTGACAAAATCTGATAGGAATTAAGCTTTAAAAAATTACTAAATAAGGGATTTATACTGTTCCCATTTTTAAACAACGATATTTCACTGTAGAGCAACTATTAGAAATCCTTTATTCTATTACCTTAGTTGAAAAGTAACCTTAGCAACAATACAAGAACAAATAAAACTATTAGAAATCCTTTATTCTATTACCTTAATTGAAAAGTAACCTTAGCAACAATACAAGAACAAATAAAACTATTAGAAATCCTTTATTCTATTACCTTAGTTGAAAAGTAACCTTAGCAACAATACAAGAACAAATAAAACTATTAGAAATCCTTTATTCTATTACCTTAGTTGAAAAGTAGCCTTAGCAACAATGTAAGAACAAATAAAACAAAAAAACAACACTAACAATATCACATACAAAAGCATAAGCAACAACATACAACGCACTACAACACTGAGCTTTCAAGCAACACTCAAGAACAACAATGCAGCATATTAAAACCATGGTAAATGTAAAATGCGCCATTCAGCAACAACACTAATACATAAACAATCACATCATTTATATCTTTAACATAATTATTCTTGCACTTTAATTTTCCAAACCGAAATGTGATTCTCCAATACTGTTGTATATTCCTTTTTTAAAAGAATTATTTTCTATTTCTAAGGTTGCATAATTTATTTATCATGAGAGTGTTATTTAAATTAAAAACTGAACATTTTTCTTTCCTTGAATTATTTATTTATTAATATTATTATGCAGTTAACCCTTGCTGACCTTACGGCATATGACATCATGTACCACGTGAACAAGTTGAGGAACTACGATGCTGCCGCCAAGTTCCCTGAGTTAGAGACTTTGAAATCCAAGGTGGAATCGAACCCTAACCTGAAGAAATACCTGGACAACAGGAAGGACACACCCATGTAATGCATCATACCCCCCTCCTCTGTGATTGACTCCAGAACTGACCTCTCGCGTTCTTTTATGGTCCAATTGAGAGCAGATGAAGATTAAAATAAAAATTCTTAGATCTGAGTTAATCATGACAATGGTTGATTTTCAGTGACTGCTTAACAAACAACACAACACACACACACACACACACACACACATACACACACACACACATACACACACACACGCACACACATACACATACACACACACTCACACACATACACACACACACGCGCACACACATACACACACACGCACACACATACACACACACACATACACACACACACACACACACACTATCAACATAAATACCTATATGTAAATGTGGCGCTATAAGACGTCCTGCCTCTGTTATGATTATTATTATGAATGACTTTATCATTTAATAAACATAATCACTTATCAGTGGTTAAATTTAGGATTTGATTCCAATAAGAATTCCTCACACACACACCACTATAAGTAACGTACTACCGACACAAAATTTATCTGTTCGCAGGTGGAACTTCTTACTTAAGGAGTAATGTAATTTATCAACTTTCTAACATTTATCCAATCATTGACTCTTCACGCCCCCATGACTACTCCAGACGTATCAATTAACATGCGTAAGAAGGGATTAACAAAACAAAAAAAAAAGAGATAAAGATAAGAGATAAATAACTAAGTTCATGGCTTGCTCTGTTGGTCCACCATATATCGCGTCATCGAGAAACACACGTGTGTAGCTCATAACCATCGATAAGACACCAGTGTCCTTAGATAATTAGCATTATACTAGCTAACTTCACAGTCAAAAGAATTCTCCATCATTATGGATTACAACAATTATCATTTAAAGGCAACAATCACATTAATTGTTTATAAATAATCATAGTAAAAATATGCTAATGTTATGTAAAATGATCTAAAATAAGCTAAGTAAGACCGACTTTTGCTCAAATAACCGTCAAATAGAAAAAAATAAGCCCTTCACATCAGATGGTTTGATTGTGATTTTGATGGTTTGATTGTGATTTTGATGGTTTGATTGTGTCTTTTTTCTTCTTCCCCCCCCCCCCCGACATTCCATTTTTTGACCTAAAACAAAACTGATTTTATATATTCAGTCCAATCCCGTCGTGGACTTTTGTTACTGTCGGCCAAGAGATGGCGTAGCCCCTATCTCCGCGTGATAAGCCGGCAAACAGCGACTACATTTTCGCTTTGTGTTGAGTCACTGTCTAATCATTGTGTTCGCTCTGCAGCCGAGACACTAAAAGTTCATTCTAGTCAGAACGGGTTAGGGAGAGGTATTGCATTGACATGGCGGAGATCAAGCTGTGTTATTTCGACCTTCGCGGCCTTGCAGAGGTGTCACGACTCGTGCTGGCTCTTGCCGGTCAAGAGTACGAGGATTTCAGGTGGTCAAGAGAGGACTGGCCGAAGTATAAGCCAGGTAAAAATCAATGAAAGAGATAATTGTCTGTAGAGAGAAAACTCCCCAGAATTTGACATGAAACGGCGTGTCATTATTACTGCGCTGAACATGGAGTAAGTCGTTAAGAAAAAGAAAATGATTAGAGTTGTGATTATTATTTTGATCAGTCAGTTCCTATGATGTAAAATACTGGTGTTCTTTTAAATCTATTTTAAGCTAAAACTTGCATTGCTACATTTATCTTTTTATTTTTATTTTTATTTTGTTTGCGTGGGGTTTAAAAAAAATGAGAATGCCCATTTAATCACGGTACTTAACTATTCATAATTGTTAACTGCCAAACCTCCCTTTGTAGGTGTCGGAGAATATCCCACAATTCATATCCACCTTGTGTGTGAACGATGCTTAACAGTCCATTACTCCCGAATCTCTCTTGCGTGTGAACGTTGCTTAAAAGATTTCTTTTGAGTACTGATTTTTTTTTTTTTACTACTTACCAATACTGCAAAGAAATGTAATTTAAGACTGTTTACAAAATGAAATATGAATAAGTTCGTTTTGTTGTTTACAAGCAATGAGAAGGTTTAACTCGAGCGTTGTGGATTTCAAGTTTAAACTCTTTACATCTGCGGCTTTAATTAAACATCTATCGGATCACAAAGCCAGAGAGATGAAAAATGAAGGAAAGAGGTAGATAGAGGATGAGGGAGAGACAGACTGAAGCACAACACGGAGAAAAAGAGAGACAAACCATACAGAGACTGAGAGGAAAACATTAGTCAGGCAGAGCAAGAGAGGGTCTGAAAGAAAAAGGCAAACCAATGCAAATCAGAGAGAGAGAGAGAGAGAGAGACAGGCAGACAAATAGACAGGGGAAACATCGGATGGAGCCAGAGAGGTGGAGAGAGAAATAGATAAGGCCAGACAGAGGCAAACAAAACAGAGAGAGAAACACAAACACAAACACAAACAGAAAAATATTAGAAGCAATCAATACATGTGGATGGATGGATGTACGTCAGCTTGAGAGAAAATTCACTGACAGAACGTCAAATGCTTTGTAACTGAATGGACGGAGGAAATTATGAGGAATGCTTGAAATTCTCTTGACCTTTTGCCTTTGACCGATTAGCAGCGTGTGAACACTAAAACTGCAATTTAGCATGCCTGCTTGTTACGTTTCCAGTATTTATTTAAAGACCCTGCTTAGAATAATTAAAAGACTTTAAATATAATTAACTCTTTCTCTCATATCCTATGCAGACTGGTTGCTCAATTTACTATTTGACTAATTAAAAGTGTGTCCTGTAGTTCAGACGACAAATTTACAAACTAATAAACTGCGAACTTTTAGCTAGATTTGAAAACAGTTAAATCCCTCTAAATTAATATGCACTCGTTATCAATCTTTCTGCTCATCCGCCCCCATTCAAATCTAAGAAGTAATCTAATTGGTCTATTGTGCATAGAAATCAACTACTAAGAGGTATTAACAAAAAAATAAGATTTAATAAAGTTTAACAAGTTAACAATAATCAAATGCAACGCGAATAGTCTAATTCTCTTGTCTTTACGCGCACATGCCGAGTTATTGTCAATCTAAATTGCCAGAAAAGTGTTCCTTTGAGATCTGTACACTTGGTTTGCACTTAGCTCTATTCTTGTATCAATTTGGTCTCAACACTCAGTCATGCCGGTCCGTTCCCTCAGTCCCCCTTTAGCGACGCACGTGGTGCATAAGGAATGGTGTTCCCCTGTTAGTGGCTAGGAACTGGAATTTTAGCGGCATGGCCCTCAGAGTGGAATTCAACCATAGAATTCAGCTAGCTTATACAAATAAGCTAATGCAGGTGAGGCATGGGTGAACATGAACCGACCTGTGGATGCAACGTGCTTGGATATAATTCTCAACCTAACACGTCCTACTTGGCATGGCTCAATTAAATGCGCTGAATCAAAGAGTTTTCGACCTCGCGTCGCTTACAATTAGATTTAGAAAAAATATAATCGTCTCACATGTGTTCCATTTAACAATCATGACGTATGAAGCAATAAAATAGATACAACGTTAAATTAATGTTCATACAAAGAAGTAATTCAAACCGACAGAGCGCTTCACAATTTACAATTAAAATTACACGCAATAATTGAATTACATGAAGAATTCATATCGAGCGCAGCATTCTGGCTCTTAGTGAATTAAAATAATATAAATTAAAGTACAAAATGGAAAAAGGGTTACAATAAATTTATATTCCATAACTTATAGGTTTTTCAGCTATTTCTCTGAACCATGCTCAAGCATATATGGAAATCATATAATACATAGCACAAATACATACTTAAACAATACATAGGCAAATACTATTAAATAAAATGATACCTTTATATGAGAAGTCGAAGGGTACCTTGATTCTCTATGGCTGTCGGCTGCCTCTCACGACCCGAGTAGCTGATGGAATTAGCTAAAGTGTGCTCGAAGTGAGGGAGCGGAAGCGTGTAGGTACATATATAGAAAGGTATATTGCGTATCACGTGACTGTTCGCGAAGCATGTAGTTGGTTCGAGAACTGGACAATGGTCCTAAAGTTACATAACATCTTGACCTGTTCTAGAAGCACCTAGAAAAAGGAAGCTTTGAACAAAGGAGTCAAGGGTTTCAAATATTCGAATTTGAAGTAAACAAGGCTAAGTGGGTCATCAGGTCGGACATTTTTATCAGACTTGTGACACCCCCTTGCTTTTGAGGCGTTTATCTTGCCAAAGATAAAATGCCTCCTACAAATTATGTATGATAAAATGTAGAAGTCCACAATGAAGAAAATTTTACACAAAAAAAAAAATTTCAACATTCCTAGAAATAAAGTGTGCAACTATATTTCATATTTACAGGAAGGAATCCGTAGGGTTCAGTTAATTGGTTAAACGACATTCTATCAGTACCGGCACTTGATGGCATCAAGCACGACTCATGTAATCTGCGCCAACATTCAAAGACCCTTTGATGTAATGAATATTTGCGTCATACTGTGTCAGAAACAAAGACCAACGCATTAAACGGCTGTTCGTAAATTGCGCCTGTCCGAGAAAGGCCAACGGCTGGTGATCGCACTCAATGACAAAGGTTTTTCCGTACAAATAGTTTTCGAACTTTTTTATGGCCCAAACTATTGCAAGACATTCCTTTTCACTGGTGGAATATTTCTGTTCAGTAGTTGTGAGTTTACGGCTTGCATATGCAACTGGGTGTTTGGTGTCATTGTGTTCTTGTAATAACACTGCTCCTAATCCTGTGTTGCTAGCATCAGTCCTTAACAAGAATGGTTTTGTCAAATCTGGCAGTTTAACAACTAAATCTGAAGTCAGTCTAGATTTCAGTGTGTCAAAAGCGTTTTGGCATGCATCAGTCCACACTACTTTTGTAGGCATATTCTTACGTGTCAAGTCAGTCAGAGGACATGCAATGGCACTAAAATCTGGTACGAATTTTCTGTAGTAGTTAGCAAGACCAAGAAAACTTCTAACTTGTGTTTTTGTTAGCGGTTGTGAAGTGTCCTTAAGTTGTGCTATCTTAGCTTCACTTGGCGACATAGTTCCATGACTCAACTTGTGTCCCAAGAAGTCTAAGGAGAATTGTGCTATTTCACACTTCGTAGGGCGGGCAGTGAGGTTGGCTTGCTTTAATCTGGCTAGCACGTCTCGTAAGAGTGTCAAGTGCTCCTCCCATGTCTGGGTGCCTAGAATTAAATCATCCATGAAGTTCTCAACTCCACGTCCGTACAGTGGTTCTAACAATGACCGCATCATTTTAGAAAAAATGCTTGGAGCGTTTGAAACTCCGAAAGGCATAACTTTCCATGTGTAGTTTCCTACTGGTGTAGTGAAAGCTAGTATGTGTCGATCAGTGTCCTTGACCTTGATTTGCCAAAAACCGCGTGACAAATCTATTTTGGTATAGTAATGAGCGTTAGCTAGCTTAGTGAAGATGAGATCCGGATCGGGAAGAGGTTCGGCACAAAACTCTGTCACTTGATTGAGTTTGCGATAGTCTACGCAAAAACGGAATGAATTATCACGTTTTTTAATCAACACGATGGGTGATCCGTAGGCACTGTCAGTCTTCTCTATGACCCCTAGATCTAGCATAGTCTTAATCTCACGTCTAACGTCATCTATCTTAGCGTGTGGCAACGGATACGGCTTCAAACGTATCGGTTTGTTGTCAGTCAGCTTCAGTGAAAATTCTATTAAGTCTGTCAACCCTGGTTTGTCTGTCAGAGTAGATGAGAACTCATTGAGCAATTTATTCACTTCTTTTTTCTGTCCTTCCGTCAAGGCGTCATTCACCCTAACGTCTTTAACAGTCTCCTCTGTCTGTAAAGGACAGTTCGGTAAAGTACCAGTGACGCAATCAGTATCCCCCTCGTCTTCTGTAACTATCGTCGCTACGACAAAATCAGCTTGAGTGGTTTGATCCTCACGGCTTATGTACTTTTTGAGTAGGTTAACATGAAAGATTTTCTCTCTCTTTCCTGTCTGTACCTTATAGTTCAGTCCCCCTAGCTTGGCGGTAACTACAAAGGGCCCCTTCCATTTCATCTGAAGTTTGTTATGTGCTTCAGGGAGCAACAGTAACACTTTGTCGTTAACTTCAAATTCTCTAGGTTTGGTGTGCTTATTGTAATATTCTGCCTGTCTAGACTGAGCTATCGTCAGGTTTTCCCGTGCTATCTTGCCTATAGTTTCAAGACGGTTTCTTAAGTCAGTGACGTATGTGTAAGTTGTTTTAACTTCGTCATCTGTCTTTTCATCAGTCCAAAGTGCCTTCAAAATCATCATCGGTCCGCGTACAGTACGTCCGTAAAGTAGCTCGAATGGTGAAAATCCAGTGGAAGATTGTGGCACTTCCCTATATGCAAATAGTAGGGCAGGGATGTATCTGTCCCAGTCTTTCGGTTTATCAGTGGCGAGCTTTTTAAGTGCTGTTTTTAATGTCCCGTTGTATTTTTCAATCAGACCATTTGCCTGGGGGTGGTAGGGTGTGCAAGTAAGATGCTTGATGGAAAGTAAGCGATTTACTTCCTTCATTACGTTGCCTACGAATTGACTCCCCTGATCTGTCAAAATTTCGGTGGGTATTCCAACACGACTCCATAATCCGAAAAGGGCTTCGGCGACAGTTTCAGTATCGATATTTTTCAATGGTACTGCGTCGGCGAATCTTGTTGCGTAATCAATAGTGGTCAGCACGTATCGATTACCTCTCGTTGATGTGGGTATTATAGGCCCAATCAAATCCATTGCTACGCGTTTGTAGGGCTCACTGATCAGTTCAGGCTCTCCTAACGGTGCGGGTCTGATTGAATTTTTAGACTGTGTTCTCTGGCATGTGTCGCAACTTAACACGAATCTACGGATATCGGCAATGATGTCCGGCCAATAAAACTCACTTGTGATACGACTAGTTGTTTTTTGTACACCCATGTGTGCACCAAAAAGACTCTCATGACCTAATCGTAATACGTCATTTCGTTTGGTTTGTGGAACGACTAATTGTTTCCGAAATTCGTCTCCCACTTTCGAATAGCGGTACAATAAACCCTTTTTCAGAATAATGCACGCTCTCTTATTCGAATCGTCAGTGTTGACGTCACTAACAGGTACAGCTTGCTTGCGTAACTTGTCTAGTGTTTCGTCCTCAGCTTGTAATAATTTAATCTCGCTAACTGTTGCTTCATCTACGGCTGGTGCGGCAGACATCGGTGCAGTTACAGATTTGTCTTTACTACTCGCTGCTCTGGTTACAGCGTTAACCAGTGGTGGTTCAGTTGAAGTTTGTTTTTTGCACGGCAAAACATACTTGCAACCAAGGATCACGTCATGCGGTGAGTTTTCCATAACTGCCGCTTTGACTGTTCCTTCTACAAAGTCTGAAACAATCGAGACTTCAGCTACTGGTAAAATGTCTTGTTCGCCGTTCGCAAAGGTGACAGAGATTGTCTCCCCTGTGTAATCGGTACGGTTAACTAGTGATGCATTTACTATAGCGTCCAGCTCACACCCTGTATCAAGCAAAGCGATTGTATCGTGACCGTTTGCCTGTACTGGTGTTCGATTCGATTTTTCCGTTTTAGGTGTATGACTTTCTACTGCGTAAACCTTAGCTGTTTTCTTTTCAGGACATGTTCGTGAAAAATGGCCACTATCACCACAAGTGTAACATGCAAGATTCTTTTTATCTTTCTGTTTGTCGGACTTGTTTTTAGTGTCGGGTTTAGATGTTTTATCATCACGCTCGCTATGTGCCTTCCCGTCATTTTTCTTATCCTTTCGAGTCTGCGGTTCGTTCGGTCGAGACTTGTTGTTCGCGTGTGCGTTCGAGAATTGAGAATGTGCGTCATCAAAGCGATCGGCGGCGTTGCCTATCTCCTCTAGCGTAGATTTTTCCCTTATTGCTAAGTGAATCAGTAGATCTGATTTGTATGACCCGAGAATGTGGTCCTTTATCATTTCATCCCTAAGACCTGCGTACGTCTGTGGAGTTTCAGCTAGATCTATCCATCTTTGGAACAAGTCCGTGACGCGGCGTATGTACTGTGCGTGCGTCTCTGAACTCGCTTTTGTGGCCTGTTTAAACTTACGTCGGTATGTATCGGCTGTGAGTTTGTAACGTTTCAATAATGCGGCCTTGACTGTGTCGTAATTATCTGACTCAGAATCGCTAAGCTTATTGAATTCGTTTTTCGCACTGCCCTGCAATAATCCCGATAAATTTATCGCCCAATGTTCCGCTGGAATGCTTGTTGCTCTGGCTAATTTTTCAAACGTTTTTAAATACGCGTCTATTTGATCTTTGTTCTCATCAAATGGGACCATATTTATCTTTGGAATGATATTTTCAATTCTACTGTGATTATTTCCATCGCTAGAACGCGAATCACCACTGCTTCTGCGATCACGGTTTGGATTAGTAAGTTCTAACTTCTTCACTTCTAATTCTAGCTGTTTTGTTTCCGCGTCTGCTGCGATGCGTTTGGCTTCTGTGTCCGCTGCGATGCGTTTTGCTTCCGTTTCTAGCTTTTTCGCTTCTGTTTCGGCTAACTTTTCAGTTTCTAACCTTTTCAGCTCGCGAGCAGCTACACGTTCTTCCCTTTCTCTTTCTTTCTCTTTTTCCGCTTTCTCTAGCTCAGTTTTGATGTAGTTCGTCAGTTCGTCACCCTGATATCCTATCATGATACCGGTTTCTTTCAGGTCTTCGATAACCTGTTTGCGATCCATTTTATTGTCTTAGCGCGCTGGCTACAATAAGAATGTATCTCGTGAATTGTGTGTTTTTAACCGTCGGCGATAACTCCGCTTATCCCGAAAATAACTTTTAGGCTGCAACCTTACAAAAATTATTTAATTTACTCAGAACACCTTCCGAAATAAATTACGCGTTAACTCTTTACACGTTTCACCTGCTTGTCACAGTGTCCGCTGTTCCAAGACTTCCGTAATGTCACGGCTCCTACCATACAACATTACACATTATATCTAGCACCCTAAATATAATAGTCCGAAGTCTGTTATTACCGATAACTCTCCTAGCTGGCGGTATAACCTTCGACTCCTCACAATGAAGTACTCAGTAACACAATACTAAATAAATCATTCCATAATCAATATTAAACATTTAACTACGCTTAAACATATTAACATTGATTAAACATGCACGCTACTCTGCAAAAGAATACATGCACATGTCACAACAAAAGCAAAGAAAATCAGTGATACAAAAATCAAAAGAACAATTGGCAATTTCTTTTCGTTCGTTCGTTTCTAGGTTATGATACGCCCTATGTATAAAAATGTTACAAGTTACAATTTAATACATATCAATCCCGCGACGACCCACACTTGTTACGTTTCCAGTATTTATTTAAAGACCCTGCTTAGAATAATTAAAAGACTTTAAATATAATTAACTCTTTCTCTCATATCCTATGCAGACTGGTTGCTCAATTTACTATTTGACTAATTAAAAGTGTGTCCTGTAGTTCAGACGACAAATTTACAAACTAATAAACTGCGAACTTTTAGCTAGATTTGAAAACAGTTAAATCCCTCTAAATTAATATGCACTCGTTATCAATCTTTCTGCTCATCCGCCCCCATTCAAATCTAAGAAGTAATCTAATTGGTCTATTGTGCATAGAAATCAACTACTAAGAGGTATTAACAAAAAAATAAGATTTAATAAAGTTTAACAAGTTAACAATAATCAAATGCAACGCGAATAGTCTAATTCTCTTGTCTTTACGCGCACATGCCCAGTTATTGTCAATCTAAATTGCCAGAAAAGTGTTCCTTTGAGATCTGTACACTTGGTTTGCACTTAGCTCTATTCTTGTATCAATTTGGTCTCAACACTCAGTCATGCCGGTCCGTTCCCTCAGTCCCCCTTTAGCGACGCACGTGGTGCATAAGGAATGGTGTTCCCCTGTTAGTGGCTAGGAACTGGAATTTTAGCGGCATGGCCCTCAGAGTGGAATTCAACCATAGAATTCAGCTAGCTTATACAAATAAGCTAATGCAGGTGAGGCATGGGTGAACATGAACCGACCTGTGGATGCAACGTGCTTGGATATAATTCTCAACCTAACACGTCCTACTTGGCATGGCTCAATTAAATGCGCTGAATCAAAGAGTTTTCGACCTCGCGTCGCTTACAATTAGATTTAGAAAAAATATAATCGTCTCACATGTGTTCCATTTAACAATCATGACGTATGAAGCAATAAAATAGATACAACGTTAAATTAATGTTCATACAAAGAAGTAATTCAAACCGACAGAGCGCTTCACAATTTACAATTAAAATTACACGCAATAATTGAATTACATGAAGAATTCATATCGAGCGCAGCATTCTGGCTCTTAGTGAATTAAAATAATATAAATTAAAGTACAAAATGGAAAAAGGGTTACAATAAATTTATATTCCATAACTTATAGGTTTTTCAGCTATTTCTCTGAACCATGCTCAAGCATATATGGAAATCATATAATACATAGCACAAATACATACTTAAACAATACATAGGCAAATACTATTAAATAAAATGATACCTTTATATGAGAAGTCGAAGGGTACCTTGATTCTCTATGGCTGTCGGCTGCCTCTCACGACCCGAGTAGCTGATGGAATTAGCTAAAGTGTGCTCGAAGTGAGGGAGCGGAAGCGTGTAGGTACATATATAGAAAGGTATATTGCGTATCACGTGACTGTTCGCGAAGCATGTAGTTGGTTCGAGAACTGGACAATGGTCCTAAAGTTACATAACATCTTGACCTGTTCTAGAAGCACCTAGAAAAAGGAAGCTTTGAACAAAGGAGTCAAGGGTTTCAAATATTCGAATTTGAAGTAAACAAGGCTAAGTGGGTCATCAGGTCGGACATTTTTATCAGACTTGTGACACTGCTCATGACTGCGCTTTGAAATGTTACAAGTATATATCTGTACACGGGCTATCTCACCGAGATAGCTGTTTAAAGGCCCCATTTCACGTGTTATCCATTATAAATCACACAGACTCACACACCAGCAAATACATATGTCCACAAATACTTACACACCGTGACTGCTGCTGGATTTGATTTATTTTTGTTAGATGTCTACGAAAGTATTGTTTATTTCTATCATTAAAGATCTATAAAGATTTCATTAACTCTTTCTATCAATAACACTAGCTTACGATTATTATATTATATATCTGTAATAGTTCTGTTTAACTCCTTCCATCAGCAAAGATCTTCAAAAGTTTTGTTTTAACCCTTTCTGCTTTAAAGATCTTTAAAAGTTTTGTTTAACCCTTTCTGCTTTAAAGATCTTCAAAAGTTTTGTTTAACTCTTTCTGCTTTAAGATCTTCAAAAGTTTTGTTTAACCCTTTCTGCTTTAAAGATCTACAGCAGTTTTACGCAACCATGTCTAGGCCATTGAGTACTGGGATGCTGCAACAAAATGGACTTTATGTCACGGACAGGCACCACAGCGAGCAAAAGATTTCTTTCTATATTTATTGAAATCTGGCTAAGGCCGCCTGTTGCAACAAAACCAATGCCTCACATTAAAGAAAAGTTTTCACTTTTTTTCTTAGCTTTTATTGGCAAAGCGCAAAAGTGCATTCTCATTATCTGTTTACGGTCTTAGTTCTCCCTACTCCAGCAAATGATGTAGCTGAAGTAAAATTATGGGGCCGACCTTGACATGCATTCGCAGCAACGTGCTGTAATTAAACTCATGATGTGTGAGAACGGGACAGTGGGGAAAACATCCTTAAATTAAACAAAGTGGGTTTTATTTTAGAAAACGAAACAATAGCAATCATCATTAACTAACTAGAATTTACTCTGTATGACATGTGCCATTAGTCAACTACTTCATGTATACGTCCTATTAGCCAGTTTCTTCGTAATATATGTGTCAATACCCAGTTACTAGGTAATATCTATGCCATTAGCCAATTACTTCCTAATATGTGTCATTAGCCAATTACTAGGTAATATACATACCATTAGCCAATTACTTCCTAATATGTCATTAGCCAATTACAAGTAATATATATGCCATTAGCGGCTAGCCAATTACTTCCTAATATGAGTCAGTAGTCAATTACTAGCTAGTTTATATGTCATTAGCCTAATCCTAACCAATTACTCCATAACCATTGTGACATTAGCCATTTATTTCAAACGGTATATGACATTAGCATTCGTTAATTAAGGGAAGCGTGTCCGGCCTGGGCTGTTGTTGTTCCGTTTACTTCTCTTCATGCCTGCGCATGCGTTGAAGTCTTCGTCCTTTGACGTTCTTTCCACTGAGGAAGGAGGAGGTGCGCAGTCAGGGCTTCGTGACATTAGTTAATTACTTACGTACTATATAAGGGTCACCATCCAATTACTTCATTACCCCTATATATGTCACAAGCCAGTTACTTCGTACTAAGGGTCATTAGCCAATTACTACCTACTATATGCGTCACAAGCCAATTACTTGACATTAGTCAATTACTTTGCACTGTACATGTGACATTAGCCAATTATTTCATACCATACGTGTCGTTAACAATTACTGTGTACTATAGCTCATTAGCCAATTACGATCATACTTTATGTGTCATGTTCAGTGAGTGATCATCTTGTCTTTCATTTCTCAAGAGGCCCCATTTGGCCAAGGCCCATACTTGGAATACAACGGCAAGAAATATGGGCAGAGCATTGCAATAGCATCCTTCTTAGCACGCGAGTTTGGTAAGTACATTTCAGCCATGGATAGCTTCGTAGACCGTTTAAACATGTGAGGCATATCTCTAAATAATTAGTTTGGTTAAAATAAAATGTTCAATCTGGTTGTCCGTGCCAGAAGACAACATTTACACATAGGGACAATTAAGCAGTTACATCATATTTATTACTCTTGACTTATTTTATAAAAAAATACTCAAACAAAATAAAAATCTTCGTTTAGTTCGGAAGCTTTGTGTATCGATGATTGCCGAAAAGCTTAGCAGCATAGGCAGAGTAAATAGATCCATGTCTTTCCTTGATTAAATGATAATTGTAAACGATGATACATTTGATTCTAATACAATGACGATTCTCGCATCGAGACAAAGTACTACAACCGTTATCGTTACCCAGGACTTTACGGGAAGAACAACTTGGATGCTTTCCGTATCGATGAGGTCGTCCAGCTGGTGAAGGATTTACGGTTTGTCCTGGGGAAGGCTGCCCATGAGCAAGATGAGACCAAAAAGGTGCGCTCACAAACACACGCATACACGCAAATGCACACACACACATACACACACACACACACACACACACACACACACACACACACACACACACACACACACACACACACAAACTAGTCCAGCAATTCATTTGTTTAATCGATAAAGAACGGTTGGAGTATACCAAGGATTGCAGACTTATTTTTTTTTTAATTCACTGAATGTAGAGCTGGACAATTTCACCGGCTATTCTTTTCTCCCCGAGCTTGCTGTTATGGGGATCTGAGTGTATTAATTGAAGAGATGTCCCAGAATGCTTTTGATTCACGTGTTCTCGTTAGCGATCAATAGGATACTTGATGACGTGAAATGCATTTGGGGACTAAAGCGAAAGCCTTGTTATTTTTATATTTCTGCTCTACCGAAATTTGAATGGAAAAAGTTTTGCCATGATCCAACTTTTTCTAACTCCATCCCACCGTCCGCTCCACCTTACTCCATGCATCAAATAAGGTCTGGATCAATCACTAGGGTAATGGGACACCTTTTCAGCTTGAGCCTACAACATTATGAAAGTGGAAATGGGTCACTATAACGCGGCGATACATCAAGTAATTTAAAGAAATGGGTCATTATTGCGCGGCGATACATCAAGTAATATAAAGAAATGGGTCATTATAGCGCGGCGATACATCAAGTAATATAAATAAATGGGTCATTATAGCACGGCGAAGTGATGTTTTGGAAAGAAATATAAAGGAATGCTGCATGTTTTCTTTGTTCACTACTATCATCTGTTAGGGACGAATTTCACTTCGTTAAGGACCTCAGTTTCAAGATCGTATTCACAAAAGTAAACAAAGTAAAGAGGAGATGTAGCCGTTCGACAAATAGTTCGTGTCTGGATATATAATTTTTCTCAAATTTGCTACTTTGCACAGTTACGTTCAATTATTTTTAATAGTCGTTCTGTTAAATAGAAGTTGTGGTTTTGCGCTTATTTTCCCTGATTATTTAGCTGCATGTGTTTTGTAGATATTGTGGACTACAACTGAACGAATGAAGTGTTTTCACAATAAGTCTTTTCTCTATAAATTTTGTTATTTGTCAATTATCAATTCAGAGTTCTTTATGTATTTATTAATTTCTTTCTTTTTTTTTTAAATATTACTAACGGCAGGCTGAACTGCTCCAAAAACTAGAGGACGAGGAATTTCCAAAGTACTTTGGATTTCTGCAGAAACTTCTGCAAGAGAGCGGCACCGGCGTTTTTGTGGGAGACGAGGTAAGATGTGTACAGCACCAGCGCATCGACATCACCACACATTAATTTCAAGGGTTCGGGGATCAAATCTCATCTTGTTTGTTTTGCTGTGAATTTAGTAGCTCCAAATTTAACATTTGATGTAAAAGTTACTTCCCCTTCCTCGCGTCTTCTTGAATTTAAGTTAAAATTACATCTTGAATGTCCAGAGATCTGGTCCGAAACTGCACTTTTGGGCGCTTCATTCCAGTAAAAACCGCATTTAGGACAAAGACATATTGCATTATTTTCTCTTCTTAATTAATTCACATTCATTTATCCAGTTTGTGGCTCGCCCCCCCCCCCTCCCACCCGGAGCAGCAAATATTATTTTCTCCTCAATTAATTACACATTTATTCATCCAGCTTATGGCTCTCTCCTTCCTTAGAAACATCAAATATTATTTTCTCTTCTTGATTAATTCACATTCATTCATCCAGTTTGTGGCTCGCCGCACCACTCCTATTCCCCCCAGGAACAGCAAATATTATTTTCTACTCTTAATTAATTACACATTTATTCATCCAATTTGTGGCCCCCCCCCTCTCCTGCTGATCTTAATTAATTGTCATTGTTACGTTTCCAGTATTTCTTTATAGACCCTGCCTAGGATAATTAAGGACTTTAAAGATAATAGATTAAATTAATTCTTTTTCTCTATCCTATACAGACTGGTTGCTCAATTTATCATTTGACTAACTTAAAAATGTGTCTTGTAGTGCAGACAGCAGATTTACAAACTGATAAATTGCGTACGTTAGCTGGGTTGGAGTCGTTAAATTCCTCTAAATTAATATGCATTCGTTACGTCATTCAGCTCAATCGCCCCCATCCAATCCATGAAATAATAATTAGGTCTATTATGCATAAAAATTAACTACGAAGAGGTTTAACAATTAAAAATAAGATTTAATAAAGTTTAACAATTTAACAATAATCAAATACGAGCGCGAAAGTCTATTTCTTAATTCCGCACGTACGTGTTTAATGTTTCTTGAGAAAGAGTGCCCAATTGTATCTTATTGAATTTTAGTCATCTGAGTGGTACTCAGCTTTATGTCCTTGTGTCGCCTGGTTTCTTGTTCCAGTCCGACCCGGTCTATCCCACTGTAGTTGCACCAGCGGAAATGCACGTGGCATACAAGGGAAACTGTCCTTTAGTTCGCCACGGGTGTACTTGAGATTAGACCAGCATACGCCTACACGTTGACGTTGCTTTACAATGGTGGTGGACCTTTCTGGAAGAGTTGAACTCTCTCAACAGAGTTCAAACCGGCTTGTACAGGATTTCAAGGACGAAGACAAAGACAACTTGTCCAAGCTCAAAGACCGACTTTATGAGAAGTTGAAGTGTTTATCTCATCTATCACGCCGGTCTGTCCGTTCCTATACGACTCGCGAGTAGCTGACGTGGCTGTCGCGTAGCTAGTTGTATCTCCGAGTACCGGATGGATGCGTTTTACCAATATTTATAAGAAAGTATAGAGCATATCACGTGACGGATCGCGTGGCATGTAGTTGGTTCTAGAACCTAGACAATGGGCCTAAAGTTACATAACGTCCTGACCTCTTTGTTGGAAGCTTCTCCATATGAATATCACGAGAGAGCTCCAAACAAAGGAATTTCAAATCTCGATATTTGAAAAATAAACAAGTGGGTCAAACAGTCAAGACATTTTAATCAGACTGTGACAGTCATCCAGAAAATTATGAAATGTGAAATACACCACTCGAGAACAACAATGCAACTCAAGAACTAAAAATAAATAACTCTCATTTGAAATACACCACTCGTGAACAACAATGCAACACAAGAGCTAAAAAAAAAGAACTTTCATGTGTACACCACTCGTGAACAACAATGCAACACAAGAACTAAAAAAGAAAGAACTCTCATGTGAAATACGTGAAATACACAATTTCAGCAACAATCACACAGAATGAACATCAATTATATCTGTAACGTACTCTTATCAGTTATAAATATGAACTGATAAATCTAAAAAATACAGTAACGAATATAAAAATGCTCGCACTTAAATTTTCCAAGCAGGACTTTGATTCTCTGCTCTTGGTGTGTATATTCAAATTTTAAAAGAATTATATTCTACAACATTCCACACTTTTATTTGTAATGAAAGTACTATTTAAGAAAAATGGCAATCATTTTTTTTTTTTTTTTTACCTAGAGTGATTTATTTAAATAATTATTATGCAGTTAACCCTTGCTGACCTATCGGCATATGACATCATGTACCACGTGAACAAGTCGAGGAACTACGACGCTGCCGCCAAGTTCCCAGAGCTGGAGACTTTGAAGTCCAAGGTGGAATCGAACCCTAACCTGTCGAAATACCTGGACAACAGGAAAGACGCACCCATGTAATGCATTACCACCCATCCACCCCTAGCCTCTGGATTTGACACCAGAACGGGCCTTGTCGCGTCAGAATTAACCTTTAACGTTTCTAGCACTTTGGTCCAACTAAGAGCAGCTGAAGATTAAAAAGAAATTTATAGAACTGTGCTAATCATAATAAAAGAAGAATTCACAAGCGTGTTGTTAAGTTTGAATGGCAGGAATTTTATAACCACACGTACACACACGCACGCGTAAACACATACACTGACGACCTACTTACAATGCATTAAAAGATGTGTGAAAAGATAGATAGATAGATAGATAGAGAGAGAGAGAGAGAGAGAGAGAGAGAGAGAGAGAGAGAGAGAGAGAGAGAGGCATACAGACAGCTAGACTGTCATAAAGAGACTGCTTATCCTCTGACCTTTAATTGACCCCACTTTTGGAACAGCATGAACAAGCGCACACAGGACAGCGGACAGCCAACAAGATGAGGTTTAAACAGTTTACGCCAGTATCATTCATCCCTACACACACACACACACACACACACACACACACACACACACACACACACACACACACACACACACTCACACACACACACACACACTCACACACACACACTCACACACAAATACACACACACAAATACACACACACACTCACACACACACACAAATACACACACACAAATAAACACACAAATACACACACACACAAATACACACACACACACAAATACACACACACACACTCACACACACACACACACACTCACACACAAATACACACACAGAAACACAGTCTAAATTAAATCTGTCATGAATCAGAAGGAAGGAACCAATTCTAGGCCCAATAACGGCTAGTTAACACCTGGCTGTGTTCAGCGCAAAGGCGTGGGTGAATACCTAATCAGTAATGTCTCTATAGCTATTATCACTCATGTGAAAATTCATGCAGATTAAAACACCCCGAGATCACCGTCGTACAATGATAGGATGGATTCTGTTTAGCACCCGCCTTAGAATCTCTGTAAGTTTCCCAACGATTTTATTGAACCCAAAGCAAACGTAAGAGAACACTATTATTGCGATGACAGACAACGGGCAGTGGGTTGCTTGATTTAACAAGAAATGGAGAGCAACATTTGAAAGAAAGATGGTATTCAACCAGATTTCAGCTGAAAATGTGGTAGTTTTCAAAAATATTTTAAGAAACTCTTCACGATGCGGTTCCATGCGTACGGTATTTCTTACCTCTGCAGTAATATATCTGCTCGATCATGCGGTATATTTATGGACAATTTAAGGCACCCATGAATGCTGAACATCTTATTTTTAGTAAGGAGGTAAAAATAACACGACCCCTTCCTTTGCAAACACTTTCAAACATATTTAAAAAAAAAAAATTGTCTAGTTTGAGCTACAGTCTCTTCACTTTGTAGGTTTGAATTCATATCGGTGCTTTTTATTTTATTTTATTTTTTTTTAGTTTTTCGCGTTGAGTGGTTCGAGAAATTCCTTTGCTGGTAAAAGTAGTATCTAGCTAAAGCAGATGGATGTGTTGAGATGACGTAACTGGTTTATTGACGGAGTGATGAGGATAAACTGAAATCCTGCGAGGTGTTTAGTGATAGGACCGAGGTTTGAGAGTGTCTGCCCTTTAATAGAGATTTTTGTGTCACTTTCTATCACAATTTTAAAACAAAAACTATAACTATTAAGCATTTTTGCTTTTATGAGTACTGTCAAGCATCGCAAGACGTGATAAAAAAAATAAAAAAATAAAAAGTTCAGTTTTCGTTAATTGTAGTGTAGTTTGACTTTATATACAACACGCACGCACATATTAAACCGTTTCTCTTCGTACTAATACATTTCCATGTATTTTATTTCATGAAATCAATGCTGCATTCTGTACAAAACAAAATTATTGTACATGTATACATACTCCCGATGATTCGTTCTCAAGTCCAGTAACTGTTATTGGTTTGTACTTACGATACAGTTATGTATTTTATGTTATTGTCTCCCTTTTTGCTGCTAAACAGTAGTCGTGTATGTATGAAACTACCACCTTATTGTTGTGAAAAAAATGATAATTTATTCACACCCAGGTTATGTTCACACAAGAATTGGCACGCGCTTTACGTCAGCTGACCTAATTACAACTTATAAACTATCGATTGTCCCGAGATTTTTTTTTTTTTTCCCACCGACAGCAATCGCTGCGTTGTTTGTCTGATTGTGAACGTGCATATCTCTCTATGTCACGTGATGCCCCTATCGTGTATTTACTGGCTAAAGTGCATGTCACACTAAAACTGAAGTAGCAAATCAATTTAAAGGTGTGTGTGCACACGTTTTATAGTAGATTTCTTGCTTGAGTTTGGTCATCTTGCCTGACGTTTGGTCATCTTGCCTGACGTTTGGTATCAATCTGCTACTGGTTCTATGCAATAGAGAGCGAATTCCTGTGTAGATAGACTGGCTGTATCACATCGTTAACTTCTAGACGTTTATTTTCTGTCACCTACCCACAGCTGACAATTTCGCCTGAGATGTCCTCCTCAAGGCTACATCTATATCTGTCTTGGAAGCTTCCACATAAGAGAACTACTGCTATTCAATAGAATCAATAGCAGTACATCACTCTTATATCGGTAACCGCTTAAGGTCACTTACTGACCTCTTAGCAAAGAGTAGAAGTATTCGATATGTCGCTACAGGCCCAAATAAGGCTTTCTCGCTCTATTAGTTAATTCTATTTATATATCATTGTCAACTTCAGTGGATTTTTGCTAATGGAGTGAGTTAATGAACATGGGGCTGCAAGGGCGTTAATAAAGAAAGAGAGCCGTAAGTCACAATGATTAAGAGTCCAGACTCAGGAACGAATGCTGACTGAAGGACCAGGCAGTCGAACAATGCACTTTTATTTGAGCTGATAACTATGTTGTCGAGTGTTTACAGATATTCAATTTGAGCTGATAACTATGTTGTCGAGTGTTTACAGATATTCAACTTGTTATTGTTGTTGTTGTGTTTGTAATATATAATATGCCTACGTGTGTTTCTATACGTTGTGGCTTATAACCCAAATTTTAAAACACAATTGTTTAATGAACCTTTGTTGTTTTTACCTTTCCCACTTGTCTTATTAAGTGAACGTTCGTCATCTCTTTTGAGATGTGCTTTAAATTTGGAAATTCTAATACAAACCAGAAATCAAAGCGTAGTGCAATATAATGTAACTCCTAAGACTTTTGTAATCATTGATAATGTACAATAACTCCTAAGACTTTTGTAATCATTGATAATGTACAATAATTCCTAAGACTTTTATAATCATTGATAATGTACAATAACTC
This sequence comes from Sinotaia quadrata, assembly GCA_028829895.1. Taxonomy (NCBI): domain Eukaryota; kingdom Metazoa; phylum Mollusca; class Gastropoda; order Architaenioglossa; family Viviparidae; genus Sinotaia; species Sinotaia quadrata. The sequence continues at coordinate 120,295,423 of CM054180.1, forward strand.
CTAAGACTTTTATAATCATTGATAATGTACAACTTTATAATAATTTTTATTCTTGGAGCCATCTCTATGGAACAGGCTTATGCTAGAAAAGTGGCCGATGCAATAACGTGCTTGTGTGGTAATTGATCCTTAAGAAAGTTAGTGAGTATAGGCACGTAACTCTCCGACGTCACAGATCACGTGACACATCGTCTGCTGTTTTGTTGTGGTAGACAAAAGGCTACCAAACCACAGTGGAATTTTGATCAGTTTGAATCAGTACAGAATACATTTAAATATAGTAACAAGGTGTTGTGCAACTAATTGTGCAAAACGTTTTGGCAAAAGTTCAAATAATCGATTCTTTCGATTACCGAGGGAAAGCAGTAGGACAAAAGGAGGATATTTGCTTGTAAAAACTTAACAACAAGTACCAGGTAATTGACCTACTTATCCTTTTAAACTGTAAACTCAAAACAGTCGAGGAGTTGTAATATGCTCACCCAGTCATGAAAATTTTGTGATACATTTTAACGATCATTACCGGTGAATGTATTGTAAAGCTGAATCAATAACAGGGAAACAAAAAACAACTTGAAGCTTCATTGTTTGTAGTTTCATTCTTCCGAGAAATAACTCAACAAAATAACAGCGTTGCATCATTGTTATTTAATATTATTTATATTAGACTACAAACATTTAAACTATATTTTATTCAGTGGGTCTAAATATTAATTTTAATAGTGTACTGTATAATGATGGAATACTAACGCTGCATAACGCACAGTAATAGCAAATTGTTTATAGAAAATTGTATTAGAATAATATAGTAGTTATAATTACCTTTATTTGATCTTTATTGTGTTTATGAGATAGTTAAAGCTGTGTTAAACATAATTACTATAAAAAAAATGCATTGACTTTTTAAAAAATCGTTGAAAGCATCTGCATTCCATTTTAAATCCGAAATTCCATATGGATTTGATTACCATCATGTTCTAATGTACCTTTCTCCTCAGAGCGTAATTTTGATCTGGCATCAAGATGTTCAATGTACATTATGCAAGGATCTAGCTTAGATTCATTACACATTATGCTGGGCTCTAGCTTAAATTCATTACACATTATGCTGGGCTCTAGCTTAGATTCATTACACATTATGCTGGGATCTAGCTTAGATTCATTACACATTATGCTGGGATCTAGCTTAGATTCATTACACATTATGCTGGGATCTAGCTTAGATTCATTACACATTGTGATGGGATCTAGCTTAGATTCATTACACATTATGCTGGGATCTAGCTTAGATTCATTACACATTCTCATGTCAACAAGTGTAAGGTCAAACGCTCTTTGCCTACCATTCAGCTGCGCATGTGTTGAAAGACCCGGATGATAATATAAACCGAATTGCGTCCGTATATACACAGAGAAAGTGCTCTGGTCTGGACTGGCGTAGTGTTCCATCCGTTCTTAAGGACAGTAGTGCATTTGGCGCGAGAGTGTTCCATCCGTTCTTAGACAATAGTGCAAATAGCGTGACAGTGTTCCATCCGTTCTTAAAGACAGTAGTGCCTTTGGCGTGACAGTGCTCCATCCGTTCTTAAAGACAGTAGTGCCTTTAGCGTGACAGTGCTCCATCCGTTAAGATAGAAAGTGGTTTATTTGACCCGACCTCATCAAAGAAGAAAGTAGTCCACTTGGCCTGTCGTAGTGCTTGTTCCTTTCAGTCTAAAAGTGGCTTCTTTGATGGGACTACAAACAATACTTTAGTATAGAGTGCAAGTGGTTCCTTTCATGTGTTCCTACAACTATTTCATTAATTTCAGTGAGAGTGATCCCTGCATATACTTTATTCTTATACTGTCGCAAATAATTTCTAGAAATATTTCATGAAATAAAGAGAAAATGGTTCCTACAAACAATTCATTAAACACTGAAATTGGTTCCCACAAATAATTTATCAAACATTATAAAAATGGTTCCTACATTTACTTTATTAAACACAGTGAAGGTGGTTCTTTACTCCAGCAAATAAAATGCTTCTGCTACGAATGTATTTCACGAAACGTAATAAAGGTGGTTCCTACAAATACTTCGTTCTAAAAGAGAAAACAGTTCCTACAAATAGTTTGTTGAACAGAGTTAAAGGAATTCCGTAAACACTGCATTTAACACGGTACACCATGTATTCCTGAAATACCACTGACCGTATCATTCCTGGCTTTATTGCTGACTATAAACAGTTATTGTGATACAATTTACACGAATGACGATGGAGGCGCAGGCTTCGTTCATATCTAATAAATACCAACGACATTTACTTAGCATTGTTTATTTCTGTTGTCGCTTTATACTCCCTGAGATCATTTTCAAATGTTGAGAAATTTTTTTTTGTTGTTGCGATCTATCTAGGATTATGCACCATTATTTGCTTGCAATGTTTGTTGTTGTTGTTTACTAAACCTGACTAGCAGTCGTTTAAGGTAATAGAGTTATGGGAATTATTCTGGCCGTTTTTATTACTGGGCAGTAAACGTCTCAGCTTGGTTGGAGATGATGTGCCGTGACATTGTTCACTTTAAACGAAGGAGTTAAACGGGTGTGTTGTGAAATAGGACGTGGAGATGGGTATATAAAAAGAAACACGATGCAGTGCATTAATAAGCCCTATGATCAGCCTACGGGTGATTTATATTATTAACTTGTTAAAAACCAAATAAATTATGAAAATGTTAAATGTGAAATCAATCAATCAATCAATCAATCAATCCCGGTAACAATTCTGGATTTCGAAGAGAGATTGGGAATAGAGGGAGAAATAAGGGTATCTAGGCAAGGCTTGTCCCAGTATCAGTTCAGTTTATGTATTCAGGGGTCATTGACCTACTTTTTTCGTGTTAAGAGTAGTGCATATCTCACCATATAAACATGTGTTTTGCACAGTTTTTAATAATAAACTTTGTAGCAAACACTAAGTCAATTCACAAATGTATATTTTGACACACATACCAATGTATTAACAGAAGAAGAAAAAGACAATAGAATGAAAGAAGTGAGGAGAGAAAGACAGTAAAAGATAAGGGAAAGCGAGCGAGGGAGAGAATTCTCTGCCCTTAACATTTGACTGCATACAGGGTTGAAGAAAGCAGACAAGTTGAGCTTTATGCAGTTCGTTGGCACCAGTACCATTCACTCTCTCTCTCACACCGATAGACACAGACACATGAACACACACGAAAACCAGCATACGCACATATACACGCATTCATGCTGGCAAAGAGCAGATAATTTTCCGTTTCTTAACTGCACTTAGTTGACATTACAATGCGTTTGCGTGTAAGCCCAGACGAATGTAAATCGTTTATTTCTAGATAGGTAGACGTGCATGCTCGGAGTGTCGCTGGCTTAAAACCTCGAGAGCATTAACTTGTGCAAGTGAACTGAACTGATGTGTGAGTTCAACGGACACGTGACGGAACTATTGTTTAAATAAAAAAAAAGTAAACACTGGATACCGAAATCACTGTGATACTCCACTCGCAGTTGGACTGAAGATAAAATACTCATCTACAGTTCTACACGGTCAACAGTGCAAACGTACTTCTCTTAAGAAGCCTGGTGTCGAATAAGCCGCGCGTCACTGTCATCAGATCTGCAGTCGGTGTAAGTTAATAACATTGAAATTTGTATGTTCGTTTTAATTTTGTTGTGATCACCTTTCCTATCTTGAAAATTAAAAACTATAACTGTCATACTGTAATCAAATTATCATGTTGAACGGGAGTACTTAAAAACGTTCTTGGAATGAGCCGCAAGAGTTATTTTTAGATCACGAGGCCTTCGAACGAACACCACTTTAGCTTTACGTCTGTAAAACAAATCCGAAATTAAATAACGCGGCTATTTAAATAATTTTGTTTAAAACAATTATAGGCCATTATAAATGGACCATTGTACAGTGATTATAAATTGCCATAGGCTTACAAAGTGAAATCTGCTTAAACTCAAGAGGTGTCTTACACAAATACATATAGACACACTCACTCAAAAATAAGTATGTATGTAAAGTAAACACAGGCAAAAGAAGTCCCGATTTTCAGCTTGTAATGTCATTTGGCTTCTGTCAACTTATTTTAACAGCCATAGTCAAAATAATACCAGTATCAGTCAATGGTGAGGTTGGCATGTAAAAGCTGGAGTTTGAAATTGTGAAAAGGTCAAATCTTATCTTTCGACATTCACCAACACTTAAGAGCAATGTGAAGAGGTCAAATGTCAAGCCTTCTGACGCAGCACCCAAACAGACCTCAGTAAGCTTTGGAGCAAAGTTATTTTTTTTTACATTTAATTTTCTCGTTCTCCCATTGCATTTTAAAATGGAAATGTAAGTGCAGTTTCGACCGAGCAGTAAGTAGCCTATAGCTTTATTCTATACTGAGGCAGGTTACGGGATCTGATTTATTATTCTAAGTAACTACTGACCTATATATAAATGGACAGGCATCCAATGATAGCAAGCGTTGCCGATGTGTCGTTAACGGAAGTTTCAGTGCGGCCATTTTGAATATACACAACAGCACTGAAGTCAACATGTTGGAAAGCAGTCATTATTTTCAAATTATACCTTAGTTAACATTGTAAATGATGTAATCACATTTACTAAATTTTATTAGATATTTATTATAATAATTTTATTTTTAGTATTGGGTAAGGATAAAATCTTTTATATTTTAAATGCTGAAAATAAACATTCTTGAGAAAATATGTAACAGTGCACTTACAGAATACAATCATTAAATAATGTCGACATTAGTTTGCCGTCACATTTAAAAACGACTGTTTGTGGGGACAAATGTAATCAAAGGTTTTTGTTTAAATTTTTATGTATTTCAGGTTTATTATTGTGTTTTTCAAAATCAAAGCACACACTATACAGTCTCTACGCCCTTAACTGGTATATCACTATGTAATAGAAATTCTTTTAACTAGTACAGTTATATGGATCTGATAAGATATTCAATTTTTTAGCCAGTATAAAAAGGACACAGCACCTATTTATACTTTAGTTGTAAATTATAGAATCATATATAATGAATTTTATTAGACATTTTTATAATTATTTAGCTTTTAATTTATATTTTAATTGATCAAATTAAACAATCTTGAAAATATTTGGAACCTAACAGATCAAATTAAACAGTCTTGAAAATATTTGGAACCTAACACTTTTAGTATATGATCATATAATATTTAATATATCAACAATATTCACACCTAAGAACAAATGTTTATGAATATAAGTATTTATAATATAAGTACATGTATTTAAACAATTCTAATCACATTTTAAAAAAAATATTAATTTTATATAAGATGGGATCTTCTACTTTTCAAAATCAAAGCACATACTAAATAATGTCACGAGAAAAAGAAAGTGAAGGACTAGACACAGTGGTTGGAAAATATTTTTTACATCGGGAGATGAAAATCCGGTGAAAGTGCTAGAGGTCAAGGTCCTACAATCTGTTTATAGTGTGAGAGGTCAGTGTTCTCTCCTTCGCGCTGCAGTCTGGCTAGTGCAAATACATCTAGGTTGAGGTCACCGTGACTTTCGTCAGTAATGGCAAGGGTATACTGCGAAACTGCACTTTTTGGGGGACTGAAATATAAACAAACATCACCTTCATTTTTCATAAGTTGTAAAGTTTAAATTCGTTTGCATAGCTAACTTGAAATGAGGTTTGTAGGTAGAAATAATTATATTAAATCGCGGCATGCTTTCTCTGCGGCACTGCACAGCTTTGCGCGGAAGCTTTGCGAGAGTTATCTCGTAGTGGTAATCGAAATCCTACGCGCGAATTTATTTACTTTCTATAAATCTTTTGCCAGAAGTCTTTGTAATGGCACATTTTGACAAATCAGTTTCGCAATCAAGATATAGTACTAAACATAGTATGATAGGTGACAATCTATTATTGTTAGTTTACCAGCCAATGCAACATGAAAATTACAAACCCTTTATAGTGTTCAATAATTAAAAAAAAATTAGTAAATATTTATATATTTTTTTAATTTTGAAATGTTGCTTGAATTTTCAAGATTCTGATTCTGTTTTACGTACAGAACCTCCAGAGTGTTTAGAAAATCTAATTATGTTGCAGGAACACTCACTCGCTAAGCTTGAAGATTTTGGAATCGCGATATACCTGTTACGAGTTTTGAAGACTTTATTAGTGATTGCGTGATCGTGACCTGGAATTGGTTATGACACCTACCTGCCTTACTCTTAGCAAAAGGGAGATAATGGTGCCTTACTTGAGATGTTATTTTAATCTGCTAATTTCCCACCTTTTCTTTTTGATAAGTCACTGTAATTATGGATCAGTAAGTCTTAACGATAATTACCGTTATAATTATACATTGCCTTTGATAAGTTTTGTTGCATTGTTCTAGATGTTTCTGTCAATGACATCGAATCGGCAACAATGGCTGCAGGTCGCCGTAGCCGTCTTCTTGTCGTCGTGTTGCCTCTGTCCTGCTGGTGCCATCAGAGCTCTAAGTTATAACGAGCGGTTAGCCGCCATTTCTCGACAACTACCACATAACCAACATCGTAACTCACACGATCGAGAAGTAATCGCAGACTTTAGAAGATTTCTAGAAACCCTGTCGCACTCACTCGTTCAAGATGCGCTGCTAGAATCTGTCAGAATTTTGACTGGAAGTGAATATAGCCACGTGAAATTTGATATAGGAGGGGCATTGCAGGTGAATGAGACGGACGTGTGCTTGAACCATACTGCGGCTGTGATTATCGGTGTCATCGAGAAGGAAGGATGGGCGTTGCAAAGTGGGTGTTCGAGTGTCACTGCCTTTATCAGATCATGTTGCTAGGTTTTCTCTCAATTTTTCTTTGACCATTTATTTAAAATATTTAAATACTTCGAACATAATGGTTTATAAAAGAAATAGTAAGTCTACCTATATTAAATTTTAGGTTGCCATTAAATCTTAGGCCACAAGTCCGAAAATACTACTGCTTATAATAAAGTAGATTAAATACAACCCCTAATCTTGTGAAAGTGTTTAGCTCTTTACAATAATTACGTACAAAATGCAGAGTCTTTATGCCTTCTACTCAACCACGTACGTTTTATATGTACGTTTTATATGTACGAATGTATTTTAGTTATTTTCCTCTTTCAAACCTGAATTTATTTTTGGCACTGCTCATGTATTCTTTTCTTTGATGATGATATTTTGCATGTCCATTAATTTATTATGTATTGTCTGTTTGCACAATGATTGAATGCTATTAAGAGTTATATTTAGCTTTTTTATATTTACATGCTATTATTGTAAAGTGCTTTGAGCTTTGGTAAGATTAAGAGATTTATCAAGTCTTTTTTTCCTTCTTTTTAAAAAAAAATTATAATAATGAGTAGTAATTGTTGTTCGTAGTAATACATTTAAACTGATTTACTTTCAAATTGTGCCATAACATATATCAACATTTATAACACTTTTAATTGCAGAATTAATAATAGGTCACATTAAAAAATAACACTGAACATTTTATTAGAGCAGGTCATATATTTTGACACAGACAGCTAGAGAGAGAGAGAGAGAGAGAGAGAGAGAGAGTACTTTATTAATTGATTGGTTACTTAACTTTATTAAATTTATCGAAATGAAGGTTAAAAGGTGGGGTGTTTACGAGGGCTAGTATTTTAACTCTTTATCGTTAATGATTAATTAATAGGCTGCCAATTACCTTAGATTTGATTGATTGATCGAGTGAGTGAGTGAGTGAGTGAGTGAGTGATGGTTTGCCTACATGACCGACTGATTTGACTGAAGTGTCGTTTTTCACTCGTTCCAACCAGTGTTGGACGCCCTAGGGAAACCGAGTCCCGGGATCATGGAGGGAAACTTGAACTGGCCCGGGGCCTACGACCAGTGCTTGGACGTGCGAGCCAACATCTCCATTTTCTCTGGACAGTACTTCTCAGCTTCCATATTACTCGTACGTATGTACCAGTATGCATGGAGTGTTTATTTTTAACTCTACGTCTTCAGACTACCTTTCGTTTATACGGGTGCTAATATTTAAGGACTGTTTACCTTGAGCGCTGCTTTACTCCTTCAAATCACCTTTCATTTGTACGGGTACATGTATGTAAGGACTGTTTATCTTGTTGTTACTTTACTCCTCCAAAGTTCCTCTCGTTTGTACGGGTATATGTATGTAAGGACTGTTTATCTTGTTGTTACTTCACTGCTCCAAAGTTCCTCTCGTTTATACGGGTACATGTATGTAGGGTCTGTTTATCTTGTTGTTACTTTACTCCTCCAAAGTTCCTCTCGTTTGTACGGGTACATGTATGTAAGGAATGTTTATCTTGTTGTTACTTTACTCCTCCAAAGTTCCTCTCGTTTGTACGGGTACATGTATGTAAGGACTGTTTATCTTGTTGTTACTTCACTCCTCCAAAGTTCCTCTCGTTTGTACGGGTACATGTATATAAGGACTGTTTATCTTCTTGTTACTTCACTCCTCCAAAGTTCCTCTCGTTTGTACGGGTACATGTATGTAAGGACTGTTTATCTTGTTGTTACTTCACTCCTCCTAAGTTCCTCTCGTTTATAGCTAAAGCACGAGGTAGGTTAGTAGAACATATTTCCACTCTTTTCAAGTTCCTAGTTGTTTTTCCTGGCATAATGATAAGCTGAACGCTATTGAAACATTATTACACGCTTCTCGTGATCGTAACAAATGATGCACTTGGCCCATTAGTTAGGCAATATTGCACGTCACTAAAATCCTTTCTTGTGTTTCAAACAACAGACACATACAGTAAGGCCTACATTAGTTAAGCAATATTGCACGTCACTAAAATCCTTTCTTGTGTTTCAAACAACAGACACATACAGTAAGGCCTACATTAGTTAGGCAATATTGCACGTCACTAAAATCCTTTCTTGTGTTTCAAACAACAGACACATACAGTAAGGCCTACATTAGTTAGGCAATATTGCACGTCACTAAAATCCTTTCTTGTGTTTCAAACAACAGACACATACAGTAAGGCCCACATTAGTTAGGCAATATTGCACGTCACTAAAATCCTTTCTTGTGTTTCAAACAACAGACACATACAGTAAGGCCCACATTAGTTAGGCAATATTGCACGTCACTAAAATCCTTTCTTGTGTTTCAAACAACAGACACATACAGTAAGGCCCACATTAGTTAGGCAATATTGCACGTCACTAAAATCCTTTCTTGTGTTTCAAACAACAGACACATACAGTAAGGCCCACATTAGTTAGGCAATATTGCACGTCACTAAAATCCTTTCTTGTGTTTCAAACAACAGACACATACAGTAAGGCCTACATTAGTTAGGCAATATTGCACGTCACTAAAATCCTTTCTTGTGTTTCAAACAACAGACACATACAGTAAGGCCTACATTAGTTAGGCATTATTGCATGTCACTGACGTGCACCTAAGAATTCTATGACTGACAGATAAGTTCCTTGAATGAATGAATGAATGAATGAATGAATGAATGAATAGGAATTCGTGTGCATCGCTTCTAATCTGAGTTTACGGCTATACACATCGACTTAAGCTTCATTTTCATTGTAATAATTAATCTTTGCGCTCTGATTGTTAACCTCTCGTTCGCTTCATTACTGTTGATGATATATAGTCAAAGTACTCGTGGAGTGGGGGGTGGTGGTGGTGGCAGTAGTTTTACAGTTAGACAGTTATTGACTTCTTTTATGGTCAAAGTACTCGTGGAGTGGGGGGTGGTGGTGGTGGCAGTAGTTTTACAGTTAGACAGTTATTGACTTCTTTTGACTAGATTTACTCATGAGTACAATAGGCTTGCGTCATTTACCTGATCTTGACATAAATTATATTCTGCCAATCAATGCAAACGGGAAGGGGGAGGGGGCAGGGTGATTGGGCATCTTATGTGACGTAGAGGTGTGAAATCACTTTGTAGCTTACCTAGTTTTGGATCGGAGTGTTGTACAAATGGCAGAGCAGCTCACCCCCCACCCCCAACAATTTATATAACAATTAAATTTAAAAGTATGGATAGGCAAATTTACTTCACCTCAATATTTATTATGAATCCTGATATAGAAAAGGAAGTGGGAATGACAGGGACCCTAGATCCCTTTTTAAAGCAGACATCTGCAAAAGAAAAAAATGAAAAATTTACATTGTATCTCTCTCAAGATTCATAGCGTTGTTATTTTTACACAAAAGAAAACCAAGCAAAACTCAGTACTACTTTAGACATAAACAAACTGCAGTTCCTCGTTACCCTCACCCAATTCGTGTTTTCGAAACATTCATGTATTAAACAGGAATTATAACTAAGAAATTACATTTTCCCACCTACCCCTTCTATAACAATTTCAAAAATGTTTAGGGAGGCAACCAAGAAGCCGACGGCTTTTTTCCAGTGCCAGCTGTGACTTTCGGGATCTGCGGCCCGGACTCGTGTTCTCCAGGAGCCATGCAGCAGCTTCTCACTGATGGTTTGTACCTGAGAAAATCTCAACAATAGATATAATCAATACCTCAATTCAAGGCAATGATACTGTCATTTTTGTCCTCTGTTCTGTAATCGATAAATCCGTTCTTTAGCGACACTCATCACCATCTTTGTGATCATTACCATCTTTGTGATCATTACCATCTTTGTGGTTGTCACTGTTACGGTTTGCATAATTGTTGCATCTTGTTTCACGCAGGAAGTACAGTGCAGGTGATCGCGAAGAGAAACTTTGGAGAAACTTCCTCAAGAAAGAAATGTTAAAGTGATCGTTAAAGGGAACATAATACTATAAATTTTCTCCCCATACCAAATGGAACTAAATCATTGTGAGGTGCTGTGATTAAAGTTACCCTAATTCATGAATAAATATCCGGAAAAAAAAAGACTCATTGCAATCTCTGTCTGTCTACTCTCTCTGTCTGTCTATCTATATATCTATCAATCTATATATCTATCTGGCCTGAGACTCATTTATATTTTTGTTTGTACACATTCCTTTTGTATGTTCTCATTGTATATGTCATCGTTTATATTTGATCGATGTTCTTGCTATTTAATTAGTTGTTAATAAATTCTATTTATTTATCAACACTCTCGACCAGTGTTAAAAGGCTAGAGTAACATGGGGGCTTAATAGTCAATAAGACGGGTGATATAGCCTTTTCTGAGAGGATAGTCGATACTCTGCGCTTTGGACGTGAGCCATGACAGAGTTATTCTGAAGTGTTTATTTCAAATATTAGGAACTACTCGAGGATGGGGGGGGGGGACTCTTTCAGTCCATCATTCGCAACTGAGGGGTGCAAAATTATCATAGGTGTCAGAGAGATGATAATTTTCTCATAATTAAACAGGCCCTCTCGTAGTAGTAATAAATATACTTGTAGCAGTATATTCAGTCTGGCATCTTAATTAATTTTAGCAATAGAATTTACTGTTGCTGACTCTTATAATTATGACTCTCTTATGACTCTCTTATATGACTCTTTTATATGACTTTCTTATGACTCTCTTACATGACTCTCTTATGACTCTCTTATGACTCTTTTATATGACTCTCTTATATGACTCTCTTATGACTCTCTTATATGACTCTTTTATATGACTCTCTTATGACTCTCTTATATGACTCTCTTATATGACTCTTTTATATGACTCTCTTATGACTCTCTTATATGACTCTTTTATATGACTCTCTTATGACTCTCTTATGTTAAGCGACGAATAATAATCTTTTTAAATTTATTTTTTATTTAGTTCTACACCGATTGAATGTGTCATACAGTGTTAGGGTGGTTGCACACCCAAAGGACAGACCTCTGGATACTAAGGCCATCGTAGGAATGTAAGTATTGGTTAAATCTATTATATAATAAATGATAAATAAACTGGAAAAGGAAACTTACATTGAAACTATATTATCTGTTAGCTAGCTTGGACTTTAATTATTATAATGATTTGTAATTATCTTCTTCATTACTCTTAATGTATCGTAATGACCCGACTATTTTCTTAGTATTTCACTTCCATTAACATATATGTCATTAATTGGATTTTCTCTTCTTCATTCCATTGTCAATAGTTAAATCTTCTCTTCATTTCCATTAATTTGTTGAATATTCTCTTCTTCACTTCTATTAGTGCATTTGTAATGAGTTAATTTTTCTCTTGATTTCAAATTCTACCAATGTCCTCCTCATGAAATGATTTAGTTTTTATTGATAATAAATTAGACTGTAACTAGGGCAAGCTTCAGCGACAGTCGGAACCACCTGCTTTACAACTGGTTCAATATATGATCCAGTACATGATGATAAAATAATGAAATGAGGTTCGCTGCAAGATAAGTAAGCACTTTACAATGTTTGTCAAAGAGTCATTGGCAAATTATGCCTATTTCAATAACTAAAGTTTTATTCTTATTCATTAATTATTTTTATTCCATTAGATGTTTTCATTTTTGCATTGCATACTTTTTCTATGTTGGTGATTGCGACCGTGTGTGAAATGCTGTGTCACATTAAATGGATTACTGGCATGTTAAATGGATAATTGTAATGATAAACGGATTATAAACTACGCATGAATGATCGAGGAGTGAAGGCAGGGGGAAGGGGGTTAGTTTTCTCAGCCTGATGCTTGGTGACTTATGTTAGAGATATGTTTTCCACTAATGACTCATGGATTTGTATAAATAAACAGGAGAATTGAATTAGAAATTTATTCACGATGAGACAATGCCTAATTTGCAGAAGGCTGCATTTGATTCCATGAATGAAGGACTAGCTCGCCATTATTCAGATAAGGTAACATATGGAATTCTTATTAAATGTATTCTATTAAGAATGCTGTAGTATAATTATGTATTTTTTCCATTGTAATTTGTATGAAGTGTTACCATTTTCTTCTTACATTGTGGCCAAAGAAATAGCATGAAATCAGATCTAACATATGTTCTGTAACTCGTAATGATTTGGAGTTTACTGAGATACTTAATGATATTGTGGGATGCTATTTCATCTCCACTGAAGTGAACTTAATTGTGATAATTGTAAACCGCATGTGTGTGATTCAGACATTTCATGATTGAAATTGTAAAAATTAATTGAAGTAGAGTTTGTAATAGGACACCTTTTAGTCTGTGCCACATAAAACGTATGGATTGGCGAATCATAGACTAATCATTGATAGAAACAATAATTGTTGTTTCAGACCGTGTTTTTATTTCCTGGTCCTATGGCTGCTTTTGGTCTAAGAACCTAATCCTGGTGTATGCGCTATTCATGTGAGATCGTAGTTACAAAGACAAGGATGGCAGATAACATGCAGCGATGTACTGACTGATGTGTGAAACGGCCTGAAGGATTTTCTTTGGTGACTGACGCGAAGATAAACAAGTGTCTGACAAACTCTATATCTGAGATTTGTGTTATGATCCATTACCAACTTGATGGACAGAATATGTGGTCTGGTAGACCATTTGTATTTCGAGTGCTTAATTGATTGATACCCTCTTTTGTTGTTAAATATTAAAATTTTATCTTTGTTATCTTAATAACTGTAATTGACTAATTATTAGCAAGAGAGAGACCGTAAAGGGTTGGGTTGATGGCTGAGTCATACCAATGATTTTCTGTATGCATAATAATTAGTCATATTTAAGATAACGTGTACAATCCATGTATAATTAGTCATATTTAAGATAACGTGTCCATCCCATGCATAATTAGTCATATTTAAGATAACGTGTCCAACCCATGCATAATTGGTCATATTTAAGATAACGGGTCCAACCATTGTATAATTAGTCATATTTAAGATAACGTGTCCAACCCATGCATAATTAGTCATAATTAAGATAACATGTCCAACCCATGCATAATTAGTCATATTTAAGATAACGTGTCCAACCCATGCATAATTAGTCATAATTAAGATAACATGTCCAACCCATGCATAATTAGTCATATTTAAGATAACGTGTCCAACCCATGCATTGTACATGGACTCATCTGTTGCTACATTTAAATGCCTGAGTTGAAACTAATTAACTTGTAGAGACTGAAGAGTGAGTCTGACAACCAGTCTGTCATCAGCATAGGTATTGTGCTAAGAATAATAATCTCTAAATCCTCATACTGAGACAGAGTCTATAAATAAAAGCTGGTATGTAACAATGTTCATGTATTTTCGTCATCAATGTATCATTATTGAGAACATGTTGTGACATATTCCATGATAGTATGGAGTGAGTTAATGTCGTAAAGTTCACTGTACTTCGGATATAATTGGCAGGAGCACTTGGACACAAGTAGAAGCATGATGAATAGGTTTTTATTTTATGCCCCACCCGCCCCCTCCCCTCCTGACTTATTTAGAAATAAGGCTCTAGGACCATCTCAGGGCTATATAAAAATAAATAATTTTAAAATATGTGATTGGATCGCTATGCTATATTTATATCGCGAGTGACTTTTTGCAGGAGTTTGGTCCCCTTATTCTGTTAGCTTTTAATCGTATGTACAAAAATAGATGTGTGAATTTTCTTGTTGTTCCTAGTTCCTATTATGGGTTTCACTAAGTTTCAAAAGCAGTTTTAATTTTATTGTAATTTTATTTTTTGTTTAATGCAACTGTAATTTGGCATTTCATTCAGAGCTTGACTCTATTAAGCACTCATGCATTTCGTCAAGTCTTCATCTGAATTCATTTGTAATAACGTTGTCCACTGTTTTTTTAAATTTTATATAAAAAAGTTATTTAATAAAATTATAATGACTGAAGCTCGCTCTGCTGTTTCAATCTTAACTGGAGCATGTAACCATTTTTCTCTTTTTATTAGAGTTATCTGCAGCATTATTGCGAGTCTGATGGTACTGGGGACGCTGCTTGACCTGATTCACCTCCAGATTCCAAAATGGCGGGCTCAAGAGGCTTCATTTGCAGTCACCAATGGTGAGATGGATGATCGTTCCCCGCTGTTGGTACGAAATCAAGCACTACACAAGGTACCGAAAGTAGGTGAGGTCAAGGGTCACTAAGCTAGTGATGTTCTATAAGATGGAGAGATAAAAAAAAAAAGCAAAATTAAATGAATATTTGTATAAATAAATGTAAATAAAAAATATATGAAACTGGTTGAAGATAAAGCAGGCTCCTAGTCGCTGATACACACAGACTTCAAACAGCGCATGGTTACAACATGAATAGACCAGGTCCGTTAGATCTCTGATCCAATTATGAAAAAATTGTGGTATGCAATTTTGGTCCCTTTGAGAAAATATGTCAAAAATAAATAAATTATAACAAATTTATATTAAAATTTAATTAGGATGTATCAAGATTGCATTTTGGGTGTTACACATCGTGCTGCTTGTTATAAGTTGGACTGTGTTGGTAACTATGCTGTAATTGTGCTATCTTTTGAACACTCGCAAGAATGCGCTAGTGTGTTGCTGAAGTTTCCCTATTTTTGTTTTCAGTAATTTTTCCTCGCAGATTGCACACGCCACTTTTTTACTCCTACCCTCCAATGGGCATACATACAACATAATTCTCGTGTAGTGTCTTTGCATAATGAAAAATTTCTCCCCAAAATAAATATATAAATAAAACAAAAGAATTCATGTGAGCACAGTTCAGCTTACGAGAGAAATACGTCTTTCCTGTAAAATTGAGTGTACGTTATCGAGGTTTTGTGTGTGGATGCCATAAACGTTCTTGCAATGTATGTCACTGAGGTCAATGTGGATACGTCACATGTGTCGTAGTGTGCACATCACAGATGGTTTATTTGTGTACGTCACTAATGCAGTGAGCACATCACTGATGTTGTAGAGTGTGCATCATGGATTGATTATTGTCTGTGTCACAGATGGCATAGTGTGCACGTTATAGATGTCATAGCGTGCGCGTCACGGGTGGTTTACTGGGTACATCGCAGGTGTCGTAGGATGTGCCTAACTGATTTAGTGTTTACATCACTTATTTCGTAGTGTTCAAGTCATTATGCCGTAATGTGTACATATCTGATAGCCGTGTATATACGTTACCGTTGGCATGTACTTCATTTATGGCGTAGTGTGTACGTTATTGAATCTGTTGAGAGAGAGAGAGGAAGAGAGAGAGAGAAAGACATTTAGAGTAAGGGAGAAAGAGAGAGACAGTTAGAGAAAAGAGACAGAGGAAGTGAGAAAGAAAGAAAGAGAAGAAGAAAGAGAGTTTATAATTGAAGACTTTGAGTACACCTCTCTTTTTGAGCAAGAGTATTTATGCATTCGCAGAGCATTAAGCCATTTCAATCATTCTGGAGATTTTAATTAGACTTTTAATTCTTTTAAAATCGTATTTATTTTACAGGTTTATGCACACAATTGTTGACGTCATTCTCTGTGTACACGAACGGTGCCAAGCTGCTGTCCACCCGCCAGCCACCTGGCAGCCTCACCTGTATCCATGGCATCCGTTTCCTGAGCATGACGTGGGTCGTCTTGGGGCACAGTATAGGGCTCGGCATACCCGAGACAGGTCACTCTCAATTTTCAATCAGTCTTTACTGAAAGATTACCATTGGCCCTTTAGAGAGTCAGTACTTCGGGTGTATATTTCACAGTCAAAAACAGTCTCTTTTCACCGTATCCTCTCATGTTTGTGTGTATTATTTGATTGTAGTTGTTTGGAGGACGATAGGTTGAACGTATTTCAATGATTATAAGTAGCTAATTTTCTATGCATATGAAGGTTTAAAAGTGTAAGGTTGTCATCAGAATAGAGATGACTCAGAATGTCAGATTACATGCGTGAAATGTGAAA
This sequence comes from Sinotaia quadrata, assembly GCA_028829895.1. NCBI lineage: Eukaryota > Metazoa > Mollusca > Gastropoda > Architaenioglossa > Viviparidae > Sinotaia > Sinotaia quadrata. Next base: position 120,312,303 of record CM054180.1, read on the forward strand.
TATGCCTTTGATGGTCTATTCTAGTGATCGGAGAACTTTTTTGGGTGTTACCCCAAATCTATTTGTGTTAAAATGAAATTTCCCCCAGATTTCAAATACAAATACAAGCTAATTACTCCTAAATTGAAGAATAACTGCTCTCAAAGTCAGGAATTAATAAAAGACCAGCAACAGGTCATTAAAATATAACAGAAATCCGTAATTTAACTCATTAGATCTGTATTAGTTACTGACTAGGAACGACAACTCGTCATGGAAAATAATAACATATGTACAACTATCAGTTGACTGGAAGAAAGGGATTGGAAAAGAAAAGCAGAATAATGGCAGCAGTTGCAAATTTGACTCAAAGTACTTTCACAAGATTACATCACCAAAAAATCAAGCCAAGTACCCCGGCATAAATACTGGGGACCGACTGAGTTAGCATGCTCCTAGTCAGGAGTCGAGATCATAACTGACATCTTTAAGGACTAGCCAACATCGCATCTTTGATAAGATCATATGACTTAATTTTGAAGGGGAGTTAACTTTATAAAAGTAGGAATTTATTGTTGATGTATTAAAATTGGGAGAGGAAAAACAATTAATAAGCAAATGAGTTCAATGACTCACAATACTTTATTTGTATTTTTTTAGAATTTCACGGACCACCCCCCAATCTGATTTTCATTTTACCCCATTGAGACATGTCCGCCCACCTTCTCAGGCTTTAATTAAAGTATTTTAAAGATAAAATTATTTTAATTCATAATAATATTTTAAAATATAATAATTACAATTTAAATAGTAATAATAGTTTAATCATCAATGCTGTTTTCAAGCTGACGGACTGATTCTCCTCTGATCCAAATGAGTCAGAAACTCTTGAAAAACATTGTATTGCAAGATATTTAATTGTATTATTTTCCACTTCATTTGCTTGCCATACCTGTGCACTAAATTTCTTTATTGTGATGACACTTTAAAGAGACTCATTTTATTTTGATTACTTAAATATTTACTTCTCTGTTTCCTTTTTTTTTCTTCGTTATTTCCCTTATTAAACTCCTTTAAAATTTTAATAATGGACTCTCTGTATATCGTCCCATTGCGTCATGTGTGTATTAGTTGTAGTGACTGCATTCACCAAGGAGTCTGTGAGCCTAGAACTAGATAATAAGTATTATTTGTTTACTCTAAGGCTAGAGAGTTTGTGATGCATCATCCTTATTGTGTCTCTGTGTATTGTTTGTAGGCGTGTGTGGCTGTGGGACAGGGTTAGTCTCCAGTAAACAGGCAAGGGAGGAAATAACCAACACTGTACTTTTCTCGCATGACCCAATAAATGCGCGAAAGACAATTGCATGCACCGACAAATGCGCGATAGGGTTAGGGTTAGGTTAGGGTTAGGTTAGGGTTATGTAAGGGTTAGGATTAGGGGTTAGGGTTAGACTTAGGATTAGGGTTAGGGTTAGAGTTAGGGACAGAACGCGTCGTCTTGCTTTTGTCCATCGCGTTTTTTTGTAGGTGTGCATTTGTCGGTGAACCCTTTTCTCGTCTTTCTCTCTTCCTGCACTCACACTTAGCAATACGTCACTGCAATTTACCCCTGATTCCCAACCCTGGTCTGTTCTCATATACTCGGCTTGACGGTAAATTCGATGTTTTGTTCTTCAGAAATCACAAGTGATTAGCTACAATAAAAAATAAACATACATTAAAATGTACTAAATAAATTTCGTATGAAGAAATGGTGTCGTCAACATACTTGAGATATATTCACTCGAAACATTAATGACTGCAGGAAAGGGAATTAAACAGAGATTTGTCAATCAGTATAGAAAATAAAGTCATTAATTCAGTTCGCAGCATTAATAATATCTCGTTTCCTTAAGAAATTTTCGTTGTGACAATTTACTTTTATTTATCTTTTTGTGTTTGTTTTTCCAGCATACACAATGCCATACTTTCAAAAGGCGGTCAAGCGTTGGAGTTTTCAGGTGGTGTTGAGTGGAGTGATGTCTGTCGACACTTTTTTCCTGCTCAGGTAGTGATCTATTTATAGCTGTTTGCCTGCAGGACACATCTTTCTGTCTGTGTTTTTATGTTTTCTGGCGCATTTTTTCGTTGATTTAATCCCATCATTGCTGAGTTTGTTCTGAAATTGTGTGAGTTTTATTTAAATATATCCGGGGTAGTTAGTATTCATTTCGTTTAGATACCTTGAAAACACTCGACTGTTAAGTATCTGATATTAAAATATTTGTTTGTCTGATTGCATGTTTTCCTTCTCTGTCTTCTTGATTATTTATTTTATTTTACAGTTGGTTTAGGCTATGCGAAATATTTTTAAAACAATTTATTTTATAATTGATTAGTGGGAAGTGATTTTTTAATTAGGCATTGTTTAAATAGACGAAACATTTAGATTTCATGATGACTGATATTTTGCAGGGAGATAGGCAAGATGTTAATTGCCCACCAACCTGGGCTCCCATAACCTTAGGCTAATCCCCAGAACATACCTGATGATATAAACAGCCAGAAAGTAAATAAATACAGGTGAAAGACTACAACATATAACATTTAAGTTAGTCACACTAACACAATAATTGTATTCAACAAGAAATAACATAAGACAGCATGGTTACATACAGCAAATAGTTCTTGCATATAGCAGATAGTCCAACAGTTATGATTAGAGAATATATATTGACCATGTGGTGTTATCAGTCTGTTTGAGTCCTATGGCACTGTAGTGGTTATTTGGTTCATTCGTATGAGTGAACTGTAAATGAATTTATAAGAGAACAGTGATTGTTTTAGACTACTTTCATAAAGTTTGTGTACAACTTAACTAAAGCTGTGTAGTTGTGACTTTATAAATACATAGCTTTAGATTGCCTGATGTGCAGTCTAGGGTCTCGGTGAATGTCGTTAGCAGACACACACGTGGTCCGTTGAACTGGTCTTTGACCCTTGGGTCATTCTGCTCTGGTGTTGCTAGCAGCTCAGCGCTCGTCAAGCCAACATCCAATATAAAGTGACGATCTGCCAGTAAAATACACATGGGCTAAGAATTTGTCCATGTGTTCTGTAACAGAACACTCTTACTCACATTGTCAGTATAATTTAAATATCACAAGCAAAATATAACAATATAAAATATAGTTAAGGTCAAGAGAATTAAACATGAATAAAATATTAGTTATGCAAGCAGTATACCTTTGGCAGTAATATATACAGACGATGATTTCCTGCTGTGTTGATAACTGGGGATACGGTATGATTATACTTTGTTTACACCGGGAGCCCAAACACGTACTGCCTCAACGGTCAGCTGCATTTTACTAACGAATTACAGTGTTTCTGGTACATTCGTTCACGTGTCTGATCTGTGCTTTGATTGGTTAGTTTAGTGACTTGCCTGGAACATTCAGGTATGTTTCGAGCCTGGGGGTAAGCAATTTTTTTTCTAGAAGGTAGGCTTACGTGTAGACTATTTTTAGAGGAGGGGTGGGTGTGGTCTACATGAGAAATTATGTGATAATGACAAACGTCTTCAAGTATTTATTATGGATAACAGTTTTAGTTCTTGCACATGGAAATGTAATAATGTAAATTAAAATGACATGTACCTTTTTTCAATTAAAAAGAAAAGTGTGACTAAATTCTTTATATAATATTGAAGAGTTTTGTAATTGTTTCCCTCTTCATATAACTGTATATTTGAACAAAACAAATCACCTGCGCGATTCAGATATACTTCCTTGCTGTTCTGCTTGTTAATTTGTTTACAAACAAAGTCCGTTAAACTGTCAGGTGTTTTTATTTTTACTTTACAGCGGACTTTTGGTGACTTACATGTCTCTGCGAGAGATGAAAAAACGCAATGGGAAACTAAATTGGTTTATCTTTTTCTTCCACCGTTTCTGGAGGTAGGGAATCAAATTTGTATTTTAATAAAGTCACGTGACCAAAACCTTCGATGTGTACACGCACTTCCTCTCTTTCTCTCCTCCCCCACTCCTCTACGTCAAAATCTCCTTTTTTCCTTCTCTTTCTCTCTCATATACACACAAACACCCAATCTCCCTCTTTCTTCTTTTTCTTTCACTCTCCCTGTCTCTGTTTCACACCCACGCATGTACGTACGAAATAAAATTGTTTTTAACAATGTCCAGAAATTTATTTCACTCATATAGCCACATGTCACCAGTAGGCAAAACACTATACAGTGAAGAATGTATTGTCCTTCACAAGAAATATTTCATTGAAATAAAATGCTGTAAAAATGCTAATAAATTATGTTTGTCCTGTCTTCAGACTGACACCAGCCCTTATGCTGATCATCATGGTGTATGTGTGTCTGAGCCCTTATTGGGGTCATGGTCCCCTGTGGATGGAACAACAATCGGACAGAGACAATTGCGAGAAAAACTGGTGGATTAATCTTCTCTATGTGAACAATTTGGTCCGAAGTAAAACTATGGTATGATTTAACGGATGTCTGTGTGTAATGACTTTCTCACATCCTTTTCTACATCTACATTCTGTCAACACACTTGTCACATATCCATAAACAAGTTACAATTGCACCAGCCTAAGAGTTATATGAAGACAACGATATCTTGATCAAAATCAAGATTGAGTTGAATTCCTTTAGTCTACCTTCGCTTGCTTGTGCATCAAAGTAGGTGCCATCTAGCTAGATGTCACACAAAAATAGTCATGTACTAGCCACGAAACAACTGACGCAGATATGCTCCATCAAAACGAACATATTTATCTCCGACTTTCTGTTTATCTTCCGACTTTCTGTTTATCTTCCGACTTTCTGTTTATCTTCCGACTTTTAGTTTACAAGCAAACTTTATCATAGCATTCTGAATGATAAAAGTTACAAGTAACACATCAAATTATAAAGTTTGAAATTTAATTATAGATTTGTTGGAAATATTTCCATCATATGACATAATGAAACAAAGATTGCTTATATTTTTCAGATTCCTACCAGTAAGCCTTTGGATTTTAATCACAGGCGTAATCATTTTACACCTAGCTATCTAGGTTTTCAGCCACATTGATTAGTATTCCAGCACTCAGTGCAGATGACTGTATTGAGCAGAATTACCCAGATCTACACTATCACACCCCATTTTGTGTTTCATGACTTCCCTTCATTTACACTAATCATAAAATTTCCATCGTCTTGACTTCATAACAAACAATTCACTCAAAATAAAATATATTTTAATAATTTGCATTTAATTAGAATCAGGGTTTGCTGAGTTTCTTAACTGGTCTAGAATTAAACACTGTGTCAAAGATACTTTGTTATGATCTACTAAATATGTGTGCAACATTATTTCGCATTAAATAAGTAGAGCATTCTTTCTCAACATTTTACTCTGGAGAAAATGTTGAAATATATTTCAGGTCTCGAGGAACCCTTGCATAACAATACTATATATGCGATGGATTTTTTAAAAAATCACGATCTCTCGGGAACCCTTAAGCGAACACTTGCAGAACCCCGGTTGAGAAACCCTGAAAGAGAGACTGCTCACTCGATACAAAAAGAAAATAGGAGCCTAACCACGGATCAGTAGATATTAATATTGACTTCAGAAATAGCTCAGTTTTAAATCATTATAGGTATACATCAAATAGGTAAATTAAATTAATACTAGCGCTTTCACATTTTCAATAGGGGTACAATATACTTATCAAGTATAAATTAACATTTGTACATTTTCCCGTATGTGTGAAAAAAGACAGAATAATTTTCTGTCTTCGTCACAATGATACAAAATATTTGTATTAGGCATAGAGCACTCAGTGTGTTCATTCACATCAGAACTTTGCTTCTCAGTATGTATAATAAAACAGATGTCAAAAGGCATACCGAAGCAGCCCTGTAAGAAGTTGTACATGCTTTGAAATATCAAAGTAAGAAGTTTTACATGCTTTGAAATATCAAAGTAAGAAGTTTTACATGCTTTGAAATACCAAAGTAAGAAGTTGTACATGCTTTGAAATACCAAAGTAAGAAGTTGTACATGCTTTGAAATACCAAAGTAAGAAGTTGTACATGCTTTGAAATACCAAAGTAAGAAGTTGTACATGCTTTGAAATACCAAAGTAAGAAGTTGTACATGCTTTGAAATACCAAAGTAAGAAGTTGTACATGCTTTGTAATACCAAAACATCCTTTGAACCTTTCCACTCACTTCATTCCCCCCCCCACACACACACACATAAACTCACACACGCGCACACACTTCATCAATCTGGAAGTTTCTCACAGTTTCTCGAGAAATTGACACCAGGGAGTTACTTTCTCCTTGTACATGCATTAAAGTGACGTAATTTATCCCTCTCTTTCTTTTGTCGTGTCTGATTGCTTCTAGCAAAGCGTTAGAATAATGATTGGCTGCTGTCAAATTACACATAATTTTATTTTCATGAATTTTATTGATCTCTTCATCCACCCGTTTCACTTTTTCAGTCATTCCACAAACATACCGCAGTAGGCCTTTCTATTATGTGTATTAATATAATTTTGCGCTCGCGCTTTTTCGTGTTGTTTATTTTCATTGGTTAGATATTTATTATAGAAAACAATGAATTGGATATGTATATTAGAATTTGTCTTTGCAGTGTCTGGGACAGTCATGGTACTTAGCCAATGACATGCAGTTTTACATCCTGAGCCCTCTCATCTTTGTTCCGTTTTACTTGTAAGTCGTATTTGCTTGCGTTTTCCCCACCTCTCTAATATCTACCACTCCCCGCCTTTCACACACTGAGAGACTTATGGTTTGGAGACTAAAATCAAACAAAGAAATGCTGGCTCCATTGCTTTAATTAAATCTTTCTTGAAGTTTCTGAGAAATTTATATACATTTCATCTTAACTCAGAATTTTATTTTGAGTAGTTTATATGAACTTGTAATTTTGCTTTGAGTAGTTTATATACATTCCATCTTAATTATTCGTAGTTTTATATAGATATTGGTGTATTTGGTGTATTGAATTTATTTTTTCTCGTTGACTTCATGTCCCACATGAACTTCATTTGACTGGACGTCTTCTATTTGACGTTCTCGGTTTTGTTATGTTTCGTGGAGCTGTGTGCTATTCTGTTTTATTTATGTTACGGTTAGCTCCCCTCGGTTTGGTGCTGTTTCTTCGGGCGTGTTCCTGCTGGTGAGTGCCCTCACTCCGGGTCTGTTAGCCATGCGTGACCATTTCCCCCCTAGCATTTTGGCGCCTGTTGAAGGACGTGACAGGTAATTTCAGTAAATTTAAACATTACATTTTACAGTTTGTTAAAAAGCAAACAAACGAAAATGCGCTTATTTTAGGTTGTGTGCGTGCGTGTGTGTGTGTGTGTGTGTGTGTGTGTGTGTGTGTGTAAGCTTGCGTGCGTGCGTGCGTGCGTGCGTGTGTGTGTGTGTGTGTGTGTGTGTGTGTGAGTGTTTATTGGTAAGTTTAATGTAGAATCAAATTGTAAGAAAAAAGTGAAGTAGTAAAAATGGAATGTTTGAAAGTTAATTAATGAGTTATATGAATTTTGCTGTTCTCTAATGTTTATAAAGTTTTAAGGAAAATATCCTTAATTCACCATGAAATTAAACTCAGATTTCTTGAGCCGACTTTGATAATTAAACAGACCCTCGAATTTACTGTGTTGCAATAGTCTCTACATATTTTATTAGTAATGAATACATGCAAATTCCATTAAGTGGTGAAGAAAAAAACATTAATCATAAAATAATATATTATGATAGGCTTATTATATCTTCAAATAAAAAATTAACTCTGTCAGTTCGTTGTCTTCTTTAAATAAGTCTCTTTTATCATCAACTTTCTCGCAATTTTCATTGTTGAAATATCACAGATATTGCAGTAAGTAAGACATTAATTGTATTTTAAATCACAAACTCTTTCTGCAAAATTTCGAAGAAAATTAAATCGGAATATTTTTTTATTAAGCTTTTCCTGCAATTCGTCTTTCTCTGTTTTTGTCATTATGATTATTAGCAGATTGGAATAGTTTTAAATCATGCAATAATTTCCCCTTCACTCTCTTTCTCCCTTCACACACACTCCCTCTGTTTATCTTCCTTTTCATAATTGCAGGTTACAGTCTTCTTCATGTTCATACACAGCCCCAGCAGCTTCTAAAGCAATAAGTGTAATTTAATATTAATCGTAAAGACGAAACGATTAAAAATCCTAAACCTGTACTGGAAAATAATTTTAATCAATAGGATAAGATGTTTCAGACATTATTATGTATCTCAAAGGGTTTTCCCCTAATAGTAATTATTCATTTCGTGTTTCTCAATTTTTTTTCACTATTTTCTTTTATTTAGTATTACTACCATGGAGGAGTACATGAGTCTATTTTACATAAAACCGTACAACCGGATGGGGCCGTACATCGTAGGCATGCTCGGTGGCTACTTCCTGTTTCGAACAAACTGCAATCTTCGCCTTAGGAGGGTAAAATCCTTTTTAATATATGAAAGTGAAATCACTCACATACATACACGCATATATACATACATGCATGCAAGCACACACACTTTATCTTTTCCTGTGCTATTAATGTAATGTAAAATATAACAGCACTCTTGCAACAACAACAACAAAAAAACACCATTAGAAGCATGTTTGAGAGACAAAAACAAAACAAACAACAGAAACGAGTACAAAATACTTGGCATATTTCTTTTCCTTTAATCAAAGATGAAAGCTTCAAAACTTCGTTTTCAAAAAATATGTAACGGCACTGAGATGGGAGAGGATCTTTAAGATTTTAATTCCTTTTAATATTTATTAACGAGACATGTGTATTACTGAACAATTTCAGTTGTTTTATGTTTATTTATCTTCATCATCATCATCATCATCATCATCATCACCACCACCACCACCACCACCACCACCACCACCACCATCATCATCATCATCATCATCATCATCATCATCATCATCATCATCATCATCATCATCACCATAGATAGATAGATAGATAGAAAGAAAGAAAGAAAGAAACATAAAAAAAGAAAGAGAAAAATTAGAAAAATACCAAGACCTCAGATTAGAAATCCAGAGACTGTGGAATGTAAAAGTAGAAGTGGTACCTATAGTGATAGGAGCCTTGGGGAACATAGCATCTGAATTGGAAGGCTACCTGAATAAACTCCCTGGAAACCACAGACTCTCTCCACTATTAAAAGCAGCGCTTCTCGTAAGTGCCCACATCTTTTGTAAAACCTTGGATCTCCCAGAATCTTGGTAAGATTTCGAGACTTTGGTTCACAACCGACAGTCAAACAGAAGTCGTGGAAAAGTCTGAATAATAATAATAATAATAATAATAATAATAATAATAATAATAATAATAATAATAATAATAATACACTGGAGGTATCATAGATTGGACAGCAAATGAAATAAATGAACCGGACAGAAAAACAAGAAAACTACTCACAATACATAAAGCCTTACATCCCAAAGACGTAGACAGGCTCTATGTATCTCGAAAAATGGGAGGCCGAGGTCTCAAGAAAATCAAACATGTCATTGAAGGAGAAGTCATTGGCCTTATGGACTACATCTGGAATAACAACAAAGATGATCCACTGATAGAAGCAGTAAAGATGAGTGGACTATTCCAACCCCCAGAAACAAACAAACAAACATGGAAGAAAACAACGAAGCAAGCACTAGCACATACCTGGAACCAGAAACCTCTCCATGACCAGTATGTACAACAAGCCGACGAAACATCAACAAAGCAATCAACAGGCCATGTGAGTGTCTGCTAACGACGTTCACTGGGACCCTAGGTGACATGTCAGGCAATCCTAAGATATGGAATTATAAAGTTAACAACCACACAACTTCAGTCAGGATACAATCGAATTCACTTGAACTTTAATCGAAGTATTTTAGGGTTTGCTCAGGAACACTAATTTATAGTTCGCTCAAGTTAACCAAATAACTACTACAGTGGACTAAACACGAACACTCTCTTATGACACCACATGGTCATGATTATAAACAATATCTATTTGTAAACTCTAATAGTCTAACTATTCGCTTTATGTAACCATGTTGTCTTTTGTTATTTCTTGTTGAATGCATTATTCTTGCTGCTTAGACCACTTCTGTTTGCATGACTCACATGTTATATGTTGTAGTCTGTCACCTGTATTTACTTACTATCCTGCTATCCTGGCTGTATGTATCAGGGGGGCTCAAGCTATCTTCTTGAACTATCACTCATCTATTCTACATTACCCATCTTCCAATTTCTAACACGTGTGGCCAGCCAAAAGGTGTGTTTGGGGGATTAGCTTGAGGTTATGGGCAGCCGGGGTGGTGGAGAATTAACATCTCGCCCATCTCCCAGCAAAAATCACAACAATACCGATCAGGTAGCAGCAAGAAAAGTTAAAAGAATTTTTTCTGCACAGGTGACAAATTTGTGTATATGGGCTGTTGCCACAGCAGCGGCCCTGGCAGTTGTGTACGGACTATATGACTCGTACAACGGTCATCCTGTCTCGTTACCGGTGTCGGCACTTTACAACGCCGTCAGCAGACATGTATGGGCAGCATGTGTGTGTTGGGTCATCATCGCATGCGTCACCGGCAACGGAGGTAATTATGACCTGTATAGGTCTGTTACAGGTGGTACAACAAAAAAATAAAAATAAAAAAAATAAAATAAAACTTTGTCATAGATTACGATATTAACTAAATTCCAACTTTTGAAAATGTCTGCCTTAGGATTTGTTAACTCCATACTGTCCTGGTCACCTTTGACACCGCTCAGCCGTCTGACGTATTGCATTTACCTTCTGCACATTCTCGTCATCGAGGTGTACACGATGAACACAGGCACGATGTTTTACGCGAGCGACATCAACTACGTAAGTGTACCCGACAAATATCGAACTAGTGTGTTTGGCCTGAGAGACATTGTACTAGTATGTTTAGCCTGAGAGACATTGTATAGTATGTTCATATTGAGAGCCATTGTACTAGTGTGTTTGTCCTGAGAGACATTGTATAGTATGTTCATATTGAGAGACATTGTACTAGTATGTTTAGCCTGAGAGACATTGTACTAGTATGTTTAGCCTGAGAGACATTGTACTAGTATGTTTAGCTTGAGAGACATTGTATAGTATGTTCAAATTGAGAGACATTGTACTAATATGTTTGACCTGAGAGACATTCTATAGTATGTTCATATTGAGAGACATTGTACTAGTGTGTTTAGCCTGAGAGACATTCTATAGTATGTTCATATTGAGAGACATTGTACTAGTATGTTTGGCCTGAGAGACATTCTATAGTATGTTCATATTGAGAGACATTGTGCTAGTATGTTTAGCTTGAGAGACATTCTATAGTATGTTCATTTTGAGAGACATTGTACTAGTATGTTTAGCTTGAGAGACATTCTATAGTATGTTTAGCTTGAGAGACATTCTATAGTATGTTCATATTGAGAGACATTGTACTAGTATGTTTGACCTGAGAGACATTCTATAGTATGTTCATATTGAGAGACATTGTACTAGTATGTTTAGCTTGAGAGACATTCTATAGTATGTTCATATTGAGAGACATTGTACTAGTATGTTTGGCCTGAGAGACATTCTATAGTATGTTCATATTGAGAGACATTGTACTAGTATGTTTAGCCTGAGAGACATTCTATAGTATGTTCATATTGAGAGACATTGTACTAGTATGTTTGGCCTGAGTGACATTCTATCGTATCTTCATATTGAGAGACATTGTACTAGTATGTTTGGCCTGAGAGACATTGTACTAGTATGTTTAGCCTGAGAAATATTCTATAGTATGTTTATATTCAGAGACATTATACTAGTATGTTTGGCCTGAGAGACATTGTACTAGTATGTTTGGCCTGAGAGACATTGTACTAGTATGTTTGGCCTGAGAGACATTGTACTAGTATGCTGAAAAAGAAAATCATTGCAAGAGTATATTTAGTCTGAAAGAATCGACCTTGCAAGTGTATATGATAAATATTGTACTTTAGCGTAAGAGACTAACTGTTAAAGTGTATACGATAAATATTGTACTTTAGCGTAAGAGACTCTAACTGTTAAAGTGTATATGATAAATATTGTACTTTAGCGTAAGAGACTCTAACTGTTAAAGTGTATATGATAAATATTGTACTTTAGCGTAAGAGACTAACTGTTAAAGTGTATACGATAAATATTGTACTTTAGCGTAAGAGACTAACTGTTAAAGTGTATACGATAAATATTGTACTTTAGCGTAAGAGACTAACTGTTAAAGTGTATATGATAAATATTGTACTTTAGCGTAAGAGACTAACTGTTAAAGTGTATACGATAAATATTGTACTTTAGCGTAAGAGACTAACTGTTAAAGTGTATACGATAAATATTGTACTTTAGCGTAAGAGACTAACTGTTAAAGTGTATACGATAAATATTGTACTTTAGCGTAAGAGACTAACTGTTAAAGTGTATACGATAAATATTGTACTTTAGCGTAAGAGACTAACTGTTAAAGTGTATACGATAAATATTGTACTTTAGCGTAAGAGACTAACTGTTAAAGTGTATATGATAAATATTGTACTTTAGCGTAAGAGACTCTAACTGTTAAAGTGTACTTGACAAATATTAGATGTGTACATGAAAGACAACTTGCTAAGTGTTTAGAAAGTTCATAGAAACATGTAATATGTTGTATGTGAGCGACAGCAGCTTGTTAAATGTATAGACAGTGATGTATGTAGAAACAGGTAGATTGTTGTACGTGAGTGACAGCAACTTGAACATTGTACAATGTACAGAGAGTAACATAGGAACTTGCAGTATATTGTACTTGATTGACAGCAGCTTTGTAAATCTACAATGAAGTAAGTATGAACCTACAAACTTAACAGGAGCTTGCTTAGTATACAGAAAGTGATGAACGTGGCCTACATCAATCTGCTAAGTGTACAAAATGTGATGTACATAGGAATAAGCTGCAAGGTTTAACGTGAGCGATAGCAAGTTGGTAAGTGGTAGTCCTTGACGAATGATGGCAGTATGCTATGCCTGAGTGAAAATAGAAAATTGAAGTCTGAAACGATGATGATATATTTCGCGTGAATATTATCTTGCTCTTGTTATGCTTACTCGGCCATCATTGATATCATCTACCACGTGATTAATACTGGCGTGATAATTTCAAACGATGAACAATGGTAGAATGTTTTTCGCTTTTTGTGTGCGTGAGGAACACTGTCCAATCATTATGCGTAAGGAACACTGTCCAATCATTATGCGTGAGCGACACCAGAATGGCAAGTGCATGATGCACTTCAGTGTTTATGTGCTTCACATTTGTGACGTCAGCACGGTGATTTTGTATGACGAACTTTTGGCAACGATTCTAGTCTACGGGAGAGAGTGACAGCACTATGTCGTCCTTTAAGATAATTATTAGGCAACTTAAACAACCAAACTGTTAAACGAAATATATATATATATATATAAAATTGAATGTAATACAACTGTATATATTATCTTATGTGGTCATATGAGAAATCTGATTACTCACTACTATTCTTGCTAAAATTACAAAACAGATTTTAAACTTGGATGTGAATCTATCGCGCTTTAGCTATAATGCTTATAAATGTGACAAACATCAAACTTTTCGAGAGTACATGTATAAGTACACACTGACAAATAAATATACGCACACTTAATGCACACACATACACACAACCACATACACACACACACACACACACACACACACACACACACACACAAGTCTATCAAGTTACAAAACAATACAACACTACAGTTATACAGTACACCGTTTTAACGCAAGGTCACTCTGTTCAGTTACCCTGGGCCTCACAACATAGGGGCCCAATTTAATCTGTGTGTGTTTTGACTTGCTATCAATGAATAAATAGATAGAAGCCCCAGTGTATTGCTCTGCACGTGGGCCTATAATGCTGTTAAGACCGCCTTATATATCATATTTATACATTTTGTGTCTTTAAAAATATATAGATATATATATCTTAAATAGATTTGAAAATCCCGATTGTACATTTTATTAGACAAGGTGCATATTTTTCTACTTTCATTTTTATTTTATGGTTTGCTTGAATGTAAAGAATTTAAGTGTTTGGCTTTGCTCTTGTATTAGTTATAATAAATAAAATAAAATAAAATAAAATCAGTTGATGAATTTAACAGACAGACCGATTTATAGGAATATGCTATTATGTGTCTCAGGTCATGACATTCCTTTCCGTCCTCGTGATTTCTTACATGGCTGCATTTGTTGCCTCCCTTGCTTTCGAATCGCCAATGATCCGAATAGAGAGATTACTTTTACGCCAAAAGCAAAAAGAGGGGAAATTGCTGGATGCGTCTGACGTCAAAAACTTATCAGATGGATAAGAGGAGATTACACATCAATATTCTCCTTTGAAGTCCTCCAGATATGCAACTTCAGGAATAAGGAATGCCTTCTTTCAAATGTCACGGACTACATCATACAGACTCTGAAAATGTCTAAACACTTGTTTGATTGAAAACGATTAATTGATTGATTGAGTGAGTGAGCGAGTGACAGACGAAGAGACAGTATTTTATATACATTTATAATATCCACTTCTTTCTCTGACACCTAATATAACTAAATGGATAAAGTTTTGTTAATTTTGCTATGAACAACGACTGATATTGTTTATTTGTAATTAACTCTGTTCTCAAAGTATTCTGCCCTGATGTCACTAACATTACTCGTTCATATAAAGATTTGTCTTGTTCATTCTTTCAACTGTCTATATCTATTCCTAGTAATGTGGCAGCGAGCCAACATTTTGTCTGTCTATGAAACCGGCCAGTGATATCGTCTGCTGCTTAGAGTACTTAGACTGTTCCTAAGTTGCCAGGTGTGAAAGAAACGACTGTGACAGGATTTATTGTGGCTTTCGTCCCAATTTATAAGATGACATTTTAACACCCCCCTCCCATTTTCCCCTCTCTCTTCACATTTTCTGCATTGGTATTATTTGTGGATACATCACGCAAGTTTAGTGACAATAATTTTAATGTTGTTCAGGGCCCAGTATTATCTCCTGTTGCTTTCCTCTTGTAAACGGCGGATGTCATAATATATAATTTATAATCTATGTTAGTCACACACACACACACACACACACACACACACACACACACACACACACACACACACACACACACACACACACACACACACACACACACATGTATCATGCATAACATCCATTGTGTCTAAAGTTATATTCACATAATCCTTGCAAACTGCTGAGTTCATGAGAAGTGACCGTGACACACGACACTTGCACACATTGTTGCATTCACCCAACGAATACGCCACTCGTTAATTAGGAACACTCTTAACATGCCATATTAAGCTTATTTCCCTTTGCCTTCCATGAATAAATTAAGTAAACGAAAATAAAAGTAAATACCGTAAATAAAAGAAGTCGACAGTCTTTGTATTCAGGTGATTCAGTAGTTCTCAGACATTTTGTTTGTTTCTTTTCTTTTCTTGTTTCTATTTTTTTTTTGCACTTGATCGGAATTGGATATGTTGAATGAGTTAAACTGAATGAAATTGATTGTATATAGATAATAATGATTTTGTGTCAGTTTCTCCTATTCACTAAAGATTCCATGACGATCTGTGCTAGCTTAATTTTATTCTGTTCTGTATCAGTGATAGGGGTGATGTGAAGCGTGTGCGTTCGACATAAACTGGTGACTTGTGTGCGTCTGACATAAACTGGTGACTTGTGTGCGTCCGACATAAACTGGTGACTATGTGCGTCCGACATAAACTGGTGACTTGTGTGCGTCCGACATAAACTGGTGACTATGTGCGTCCGACATAAACTGGTGACTATGTGCGTCCGACATAAACTGGTGACTATGTGCGTCCGACATAAATTGGTGACTTGTGTGCGTTTATTTGTATTCGGCAGTCGTACCTTATTGGGGATGGGGGTGGAGGGTGAGTGGCTTTAACCGGACTCGGTACAAATTTTGTGAGAATTTGTTTGCAAAAATAAAACTAGTTAATATTTTGAGTGTTGATGAGAAAGAAATGATGTTGGTGAAAACAGCCAGTAAGGGGAGGTGGGGTACCAAATCACGATCCATGGCTCAGAATAGGAAGGGGGTGCGAAGTTCTCACTCCTCGAGACGTCTCGCAGTGCGGTGTGTGTGAAAGCCTTAGCCAATGGCTAAAAAACTGTTGTATGCCCAGGCATATGCACTGCATTAATTACTGCCAACGTTTACTGACCATGGTCGTCAATTTAAAACAAAGCAACTCCCTCCCTTAATAAATGCAAGTACCAAACATCGGCAAAGAAATCTGCCACCATGCACTACCCTCGTTTGTTCAGTACCTCACTTCCAAAATAAGCAATATGCAATATCCACATCATACGAATCACAATTAGCATTTCAATTTAAGTTGCAGATGCCATGAAAATTTACTTAATATTTATTGGAAAATTTCCCATCATATGACATTATCCCCCCAACCTACTTCATAACCCATAAAGTATCCACTCTGTCAACAACACAACTCCCACACCAACATTCAGCGTCAAGCAATAAACCACAGACAAGGACAGACGCACCTACCTCTATACCACCTACACTACTCCCTCTACAAACAAACAAAAACAATAAATACCAAAACAAAAAACAAGAAAAACAAACAAAATTTTAGCATACATATTATTCTGTCAACCAACACACCTGTCCCCAACCAAGATGCAGGCTTACACAATATACCCCAACAACAGCAAAGAACCCCACACCCACAGTGCCCCAATCATCTCTAAGGCCACATCTGGTTTTTTTGAACCAAGCTCCACTGCCACAACACCGGCAACAATACAACAATATGGCATGCAAAGGAAAACCACCATCTTCCCCACTCCAGATTCCACTGAGGAGAGGAATTCCTGTAGAAACAACTCAATATTATCTCCCTTTAGTATTATTAATTAATAGTGGGTTATAGTTATTACAGGATTTTTTCAGCATTGCTGAACCAATGAATAATTTTAAATGTATTCTGTTCAGATATTTTTCCTTCTAGAGGGATTAATTATATTATTAGTACAGAATTTTTAGCATTGCTTTATCAATAAATACTCTTTCAAATGTTTTTTGATTTGATTTTTTTTCTCTCTGGTTTTGCTTGGAAATAATATTTGATTAACCCTTTGCTCTTCTGTTCAGTGCCTGCATTTTGTAACTACACGTACCTTTTCACTTTTAAATTTCATTAAATTATTTTTCTTATTTAAAACTGTCCTGTTTCAATGGTAGAGTCTGGTGAATGTCGGTTTTAACGTCACACAGTAACTGTCGCTGGCTGTGTTGTGATGTCAAAGTAGTAGTGTGTGTTTCTAGCATTGTCTTCTCAGGACATTGCCCCCCCCCCCCCAGCCTGATGCACAGCATCCTGTAAGGGAGTTGGGGATCGACCAGGAAACAAAGTAAGTGCTGTGAATGGGAAGACGGTCCCCCCCCCCCCCACAGGATGATGGTAAGAAGGTACTATGGGGTATGCTAATCAGCGATTAGTATTTAGTAAACTTAACCCCACCGTGAGTAGCCTTGTTACACTATCTATCTGAGATGTGTTCTTTTTATTTGCAAATCTGTATAATTATTATTCCGTAATTATAATTTCTATTTTTAATATACTATTTATCGATTTGCTCTCTTTGTCTCTCTTTACATATATAATCCAAATTACATATTATTATTTAATATTTATAATTAGCCTTTTTAATGTATTGACATTCCAAACGCAGTGAAATAACAAGGGATTTTATAAATATACACAATATCTGATTTATTTGTCCTAGATTTGTTCACTGACAATTTTGCATGCTGTAACCCCTAGAGGTCAAAACAGATTGCCTCTGTTGTTTATCTAGACATTGTGTTTACATTTTCCTCTGAAAACCATTCCTTCGCCAGAGTGTGCACTAATGACACTCAGTGCACATGTACCGACCTAAATACTGGCTGGGGATCAACTTGGGGTGTTTACAAGGCCAGGTCGGATAGTGGAGCAGGGTTGTGTTTTGTTAAACCTGCTGGGATAGGAGAGTGGGGGGGCTAAGGCTTGCTTGGTCACGTGTTCTATTCTCCAGATAGAGCTGTTTGGCAGGTTTGATGAGAGTTGCTTATTCATACCAACTACTCAACAGTTGTGATGGGCCTCATGGTAAAGTCGTTGAAATGAAACTTCTCATCACACTGCGAAAAAGTACTAGATACTGTAAATCTTTTATGAAAAGTAGCTCACACAGTTTGAGTACAAGTGCACAAGCACTGAATGAGGGCATCAATCCCTTCCTTCTATGAATAACTTGAAAACACATACACACAGAGCCAAGCTGATGCATCAGTCTGGCAAAACTGGGTCAATGAGTCTTAAACGTTTTCTGTTTTATTTTAAAAAAAGGAAACATACAGTCATGCTGCTTATATATGATCAAACTGACTATTTATAGCCAATTTATTCGCACATATTTGGCAGATTTCTGTTATTGAAGTTGTGACGAAGCACTTAGGGAAACTGAGGTAAAATGAGGTTTATTGAAAACATCACTTGCAGAACCCAGAGCAACTCAGTTATTACTGGCTTTGAGAGATCACGTGACGAGACGATGCTAGACACTGTTTTGATTTGCAGTCAATATTGCTTTTGAGAGGTAAAATGTAAGAATTCATCCACTTTGTTCTTATTTTTCAACTGTTGTGGACGGTTCCCTATTAGTAAAGGTTTTGACCTAAAGTTAGGGTTGTGTTTGCACGGTAATTTATAGGCTACGAGAAATACTTGATTGTTTGGACCTTCAAGGTGGGACCTTGTTCTGTTCCACTTGAAGTGGGACAAAATAGGGTATGCACTATGGGGCTTAAAATGGAGTACTTCCCCCTATTGTCCCAGTTGTATAAGACATATACTTTAGATACATGCTGTTTTAATTTTGAACTCTGTTATTTTTCGTTTCTTTAATCACTTAATTTATGTAAACATTGTGCTAACATTGGTCAAACGAAGCATGTACATTTTGATCTGTTAGACTCGTTGAGTACAACTGTTTCATGAATTCAGACTCAAAGTGCAGAAAGTGTTGTTGTTGTTTTTTCTTTCAGACTCGGAAGAAGAATAAAGTGAGGAATTACAAGAGAAAATCCAATCGTCATGGGATGAAACTGCCACGCAGCAAGCAGTGTTGTCAGTTGTGAATGGCGATCAGGAATACAATAAAGCTGCTGAGATGTATGAGGTGCCCCAGACGATATCTAAACGACAGATAGCAAATTTAGGAAAAAAATCATGACATTGAGGCTGCGAGCGAAAAGAATACGTCTTGATCACACATTAATGGCTGACAGTGGTGACACGTAACAAAATAGCACTTCCAAATAACTTCTTCAAACATAATTACCCTAAATCTCCAGGCAAGATGCATTTGACCAGCGGACAGGTAAGTTTTCACCGAAGCAGATTTTATGGCAGCAGAAGCAACATATATTGTTGTCACTTCTACTACCACCACAAACCCTTCTGCCATGGCTAGCATTTCTATTACTTCCAGAACGTCTTCAGCGCTTCTGCAACCGCCAACACACCTGCTACTGCCAGCTCTTTCGACATTACCAGTGCTTCTAACATCGCCAAACCGTCTGTCATCGCCAAACCGTATGTCATCGCCAACTCCTCGGCAATCACCAGTGCTTCTGACATCGTCATAACTTCTGGCAACGTCAAAACTTCTTCCATCTCGAGCACTTCTGTCATCTCAAGCACTTCTGTCACCACAAGCACTTCTGTCATCACAAGCACTTCTGTCATCTCAAGCACTTCTGTCATCTCAAGCACTTCTGTCATCACAAGCACTTCTGTCATCACAAGCACTTCTGTCATCACAAGCACTTCTGTCATCACAAGCACTTCTGTCATCACAAGCACTTCTGCCATCTCGAGCACTTCTGTCAACAGCAGTTCATTGTGCACAACAGCGTCCTATATTCATTATTCAATAATTATCCACACCACATCATACCCTTTCCCAAACATGAAGTAACTAAACCAAACAATTATCCAAGCAGAGGACAAACGGCTGTACTCATATCTTCGACTTACAAGAAGGTGCTAATAATTTCGAGGGCTTTTTTTTCTCTTTTGAATCAATTAATAACTAACTGATTCAAAAGAGAGAAAAAATGCCCTCGAAATGAAAAGTTGCAGAAAAGATAAAGTGCCCCAAACCCTTAGACAAACAAGAGGACACAACATGTTTATATTGCTAAGAACTGTATTCTATTAATCATGATAGTTGGGTTGCCTGCTGCGAATGCCACAGATGGGCGCACTAACGCTGGACTAGAATAAGACAACGAAAAATCAGACTTCACGTGTGAACAACTCTACATTAGGTATTTTGTTTCAATTTTCAAGTTGCCCCTCCCACTTCCCCATTTTGCCCCTCTGTCACTTCCCCTTATGCCCCATGCCTGGGGCAAAACGGGATTTTCAGCTAATGTTTTTCAATCATGAACGAGTACAAGAAACTGAAACCTATACACTTCTCGCTTTGTCACGTTGTTCTTTATGTTCCAAACTGTCGTCTGCATACAAATGTGCAATCATTGTGAATGTATTTGTGCGTATGGTAAAGGATCTTTCTTAAGTACTCTCCATTTTACCCCACTTTCCCCTATCTTTATAGGGTCTCGTTGTGGCTTCACAACACTGTTTGGTAGCAGGATGTTTTATTTAAGCAGTCACTGACCGCCTTTAGCGCTACTGAAAATAACCCCTCCGTACTGGTTTCTGGACTGAGTTACCTCTCTTGATGTGTCAATGAGTTGAATTAGTGGCTTGGTCCTAAAATCACAGCTGCAGCCAATGTAAGTACTTGTTATTTCCATGTTACTGTGAAAGTCTTCCCTCTGTTTTGTATAAGTGTCTTACCGACTAAACTTTATACTATACCTCAAATCAGTAATGGCTAATAAGATTTGTGACAAATTCAGAGCCCAGCTATCGATTACTCTTAGATTAACATTTAAAAAAAAAATAAAAGACATATATAAAAGCATACTTACACATTATTTTTTAGGGCTTTATAAATAGATCCATTTACTCATAAACTGGAAAATGGAGATAATTTAAACTGACTGTTTTAGTGATTACAACGAATCCTACTATGTAAAAATATGAAGCCGACATGCACAAATTGCTTAACGAATGTAAAAAAAAAAAAAAAAACCGCTATAAGGATTTTTTAAAAGTCGTACAATTTACAAAGTTTAACCTCGATCCGACAATGCAAGTAATATATTTTATTTTAGTGCTTCTGTCGAAACTCTTATTAATATTACGTCTGCAAAACATCACAGAAGATTGAAGTACATTCCGATTGCTTCGTTTATGCCAGACATAATGACTAAATTAATGTCAGTAAATAAATCTACTGAGAAAATTGTTTACGAAACGATCAAAAGTTATCTTGATGCTTTGGAGTGTGGGGGATGGTGTTAATTAATTCGTACGCTGAAGATCGGAAATCGCAGTTGGAGTACAAAAGTCTAACGTCACCCTTTACAAAAGAATGTTTCTGTTAACGAATACCACGGAATTCAAGTCCAGCTGAATATCTCTAATGCTAGATTGTTCTATTACCAAGTTACTCCCCTGGTTACGTAGTTTGTTAGGTTACAATAACCTCGCCAGTAACAGCTTGTTTGTTCGGCAAACTTGAGTCAGATGAAAAATATATATAAAAAAAAAAACAAAACAACAACTAGACTTTCAAGAAACTATAAAGATCTTTAGTTTTAACTAACCGTAATGAAATTTGCAGATCGAAGCAAATAATTAGATGCTGAAGTCGGCACGCACTTTTCTGCACGTCTGTTTGTTTACGCGAGAGTTACATCGCACAAACCTTGAGCCGCGCAGAGTTGTGTGACTTGCATTCGCACAGCACTACACACGGCACTGAAGTGATTTGACCTACATTCTGACAGCGGCAACAAAGTACCCATTCCACAAAGTTGGGTAAGCCAATTACTTCGCCGCTTCCTAGCATCTTTGTATTATTAAATCTGTATGTTTATTTTCCTCTGTTTAATATCGAGTACAGGAAAATCTGGCTACCACACTAGAAATCGACTAGTGTATATCTTGTTGTATCACGTGATTCTGTGGCTGTTTCTTGTTAAATAAGCATACTCCTGCACTGATAAGAATGTTTGTATCGTGGCAAGCCATTATTTCAACATTAATTTAGTGACGAAAGAAGAGCCACGGTGGCTTGGTGGTCTTAGCATACACCGTTGTTGTGTCTATGTAGGAAAAAAAATAAGGAAAGAGATCACGTTATAGAAAATAAACACAATATTCTGTAGTGACTATAGGACTATAGTTTAAGGTTATAAGTTTATAAGACTTCTTACACCTTTTACTAAGACCCCATCGTCCATCTGATGTTAAAATTTAAGGCACACTTGCAGATGTCTGCAGACTAGTTTTGCACAATTGATCGATTTTCAATTCTCTGTCAGATTATGAGCCATACACTTAGCACAAGCATCGGCATTTGTGGCAATGATGACAAGGTATGTCTTTGAAATCCTTTACATCATTTCACAGTCTGAGCTGTAGATTTCTAACACTTTCTTCTAAAATGTTAGGTTCATTAACTCGACACTTTGAGTAGTACGCGACTTGCGTGAGTTTGTGTTCGAATATACGTGTATGTGTGTGTATTACGTGTATTATGTGTATCACGTGCCTGTGGGTGTATATGTATACGAATGTCTTTGCGCTGCGTTAACATTATGTGCGTATGCTGAACATGTGTATATGAGCGTCTGTAAGTTAATATTGCGTAATATTGTGTAATATTGTCCTTTAATTGCGTAGGCCTTTATATGTTTTATGCATTTTAGCGTGTACGTATGCATATATGTATGTGAACGAGTGTGTATGTGTGTGGTGTGTTTGTGCCTGTACATATGCTGCATTATTTGAAAATTATTTTTATATCAATCACAAGTGACGAATACCATTTTTTTTTTTTGGTTGCTGTTTCTAAAATGATATTTATGTACAGATGCATCTAATACGTCTATTGCTATTCCTAAGCTACTACATCTACGTGAACACAGCAAGGCATGTATACGTCAAAGTGCACACAGACGTATTTCACGGCATGTGTACATCAAAGTGGACAGAGATATACTTCACGGCATGTATCTGACAAAGTGCATACAGACGTATTTCAGGGCATGTATCCGACAAAGTGCACAGAAATATACTTCACGGCATGTATACGTCAAAGTGCACACAGACGTATTTCACGGCATGTATACGTCAAAGTGCACACAGACGTATTTCACGGCATGTATACGTCAAAGTGCACACAGACGTATTTCACGGCATGTATACATCAAAGTTCACGGCATATTTCAATCTGACGTCAAATAAAGTTCTTGTAGGTGAACTGGACATTAATCCTTATTGAGCCAGCACTCGAAGTTAGCCTTAGCTAGTCGTTTCTGTTTGCATCTTCCAGTTCGTCTGCTCAAATGCCAATTAGAGAAATAAAATACTCCACCGCACGAGACAATGAATATACAATATATTATTGAGTTCAAATGCAAATAATTAACCCAAATATGTGACTCCCATCTGGTCTGAATTGAGTCTGGCTCAATACCTGAAGACGTTCAGATATAATATTTGTTGAAATCAGAGGAACACTTAACGAACTTTTATCTTTGCCCCTAAAATATTCTTAGTATAAATAAATAAAGAAGTAAACTCACCAATACAACAGGCAAACAATTCGGAAGTCAAATGCACAATAGTGCAAGCAACCAATTTAAAATGTAGCAATAAAAACCACAAACAAATAAATACACAAACAAACCACAAAAGGCAAACAAATATACACAAATCAGCAATGAAACAAACTGGCTTACAAGCAGAAATTAAAATCTACATAAATTCAAATAATACAAATAATTACACATACACTCTGAAGCAAAAAAGCTCTAAATAAGCCAGGAAATAAGAAAACAAAGTCATAAATTTATGCCGAAACCAACTATCCACACACACACACAAACATATATACGCACGCACAATGCACACAAAGACACAAACAGGTTCACCAGAACTACATTTCACTAATAAACTATAAAGTGCACAAAAGCAATGAAAGTACAAGAATAATTCACCTAATGCAAGCTAAAATAAAAATAAATCTCCGAAAACATGTTGCCAAGTAATCGAATACCAAACAAACAGATTTATAAAAGATCACAGGAAGGTGTTTATAGACTAGTATTTTTTTATTTTGGAGACATTTATCTCAATACCAAGACTTAACCATCATACCAGTGAAGCCAGTGCCAGGTATTATGTACTCTTCCTGACTGCATAACAACAACATTAAGCAGAGGTGTTACCCACCCTCCCATGTTTTGACTGAAACTAAGTCACACTAATGGCGTTTTATTTGAATATAATTCTCATCTTCTACCATCATCTTGGCTATCGAGATACTTTCAATAAAATCTTTTGGATAAAAACAACATAATTATCTTATAAATTTTGGTTGTATGTTTTAGACGTCATCTTTAAAGAGAATGACATCGTCGACTCATCACAGATGGATGTCAGCCTTTGTAGCCGTTATCTCCTTGTCATCGAGTTGCGTTTGCCCTGCTGGAGCCATCAGAGCCCTAAGTTACAATGAGCGGATGCTCGCTATTTCTCGACTGCTACCACAACAGCAAGACCGCAACTCACACGATCGAGAAGCAATCGCAGACTTTACAAGATTTCTACAAACTTTGTCGCATTCGGCCATCCAAGAAGCGATTCTAGAATCTGTCAGAACTTTGAGTGGAAGTGAATATGGCGACAGGAATTTTGGTGCGGTAGAGGCGCTGCAGGTGAACGAGACGGACGTATGCCTGAACCACACTGCAGCTGTGATTATCGGTCTGGTCATGCGCGAAGGATGGGCGTTGCAAAGTGGGTGTTAAATTGTCACTTTTCCTACTTAGGTAGTGATACTTCAGTTAGGGAGAACAGAGACACAAAGATTATTATCTGAATTGACGTACTTCCCTAAATCAAAGAATAAATAAATTATTATGAATGTACCTTCCGTACCATGACAGCTTTTGCATGTATCATTTGTAAAATATTTTTTAAAAGTATTTGTACAACTTGGACATTGACTAATTCAAGAGTTAAAATTTCATTGATCGTTCGATTTATTATTTCAATCATTAATTGATTCATTGATCATTTCTTTTTTTTCGTCCAATCAGTGTTGGACGCCCTAGGGAAACCGAGTCCCGGGATCATGGTGGGAAACTTGAACTGGCCCGGGGCCTACGACCAGTGCTTGGACGTGCGAGCTACGCGTGCTGCGAACATTTCAATGTTCTCTGGACAGTATTTCTCAGCTTCCATATCCCTCAAGTCTGTACGTAATAAATAAAGTTTGTAGTGCACGACTTCAAGCAGTATTCAACAGTTTACGGTTTGCACAGGCTATATTAAGGTCCATTTCACAATTAGCATAGTTGTGTGTAGGTCATTATATAGGTCATTATTGATTATTTATTATTTAAGCATTATTCTACTGTTTGCAATTTCCACTCCATAACCAATATTCTTGAAGTCTTTAACTGGTTTTTCATTTCCATGCAGTACCAATAAGCGCAGTACATTATTTCCATTTTCTTTCATGACTTCGGAATTCCTTGTAAAAATAGTAATAATATCTGACAATCGATTGTTAAGAGTGATTTCAGTACGTATAAAGTACGTTAGTTAAGAGTGATTTAAATTTAAGTATGAAGTACGTTAGTTAAACACGATTTAATTTTATAGGAAGTACAATATTTAAGCAGATTTCAGACTGTATATAAGTGCATTATTTAAATATGATTTCAGTTTGTATATGAAGTGCTATTTTAAGCGTTATTTCATCTTGTGTATGATGTGCATTTTTAGGCATTATTTCATCTTGTGTATGATGTGAATTTTTAGGCATTATTTCATCTTGTGTATGATGTGCATTTTTAGGCATTATTTCATCTTGTGTATGATGTGCATTTTTAAGGCATTATTTCAGTACGTTAGATAATCACGATTTCATTTCATATAAAGTACATTATTGAAGCAAGATATAAGCCTAAGTATAAAATATGTGCGTTAAACATAATTTCATTTCCTTTGTCTTTGAAGCTACTAATACCATAGTACTGATAATTTTACAGCTTCAAATATTAGTATATTCCATATTTTAGTTGCAATGTTACGATTATTATAACAAATAAAGCACAATTTCAAAGAATTTTATATAAAATCGTGATGTAATGTTTTCTAGATATTATTTATGGCAACAATTAATAAAAATTCTACATTTATTTCTTGATCACAATCTGGAAAATTTAATTTTTAAAACAGAAAAGTTACACACATTCCCCCAAAAGAAATGACAAAAAACTGGTTCTTATACTTATGTTCCTGCACTCTAACAGTTATATTCCTGCAACCAAACAGTTATATTCCTGCAACCTAACAGTTATATTCCTGCACTCTCGTAGTTATATTCCTGCACTCTAACAGTTATATTCCTGCAACCTAACAGTTATATTCCTGCACTCTCGTAGTTATATTCCTGCACTCTAACAGTTATATTCCTGCAACCTAACAGCCATCATTGAGCAGCCATTTAAAATATATCCAAACACATTATATTTTCATTATTTTTTTACTGTCAGGTGTCACACATGCCTACATTTATTCTCCATTGTCCAACCTCACACTACCGGAATGGTTTTGATGACGTGTGGCTTGACTTGTATGTTCTAACAGTTGACGTAATAGTAATCAGTTCTATTAAATCCATTCAGCATCAGGGTTCCTATCGCGGTCCAGAATCCTTATTTTAGTGGTGACCAACGCCCCCTCTAATATTTTCCCTGTGTGCACGGAACTGGCTGCTGTTTGAGCCTGCTACCAAAACTTGTGCACGAAATTTTGTTCTTTGTAGTTCTTTTGCTGTCTTCTACAAACACGTAAACCGTCTGTTTCAGGGAGACAAAAGACTGGGTCCCTTCGTGCCGACCATCGACATTGGGATGTGCGTACCAGACACGTGTTCTCCACAGGACATACTCCTTCTTTTCACAGACGGTTTGTGCCTGATATTATCCTTTAACACTCCTTATAAGTTATCAATAAAACGAAGAAACGTATACATGAACTGCAATCTTTACTCTCTCTCTCTCTCTACATTTTTAGAAGTTGCTTCTTTAATAATGTAATATAATGTAATACTTTATCAATCTCTCTCTTTCTTTCTCTCTCTCTCTCTCTCTCTCTGTCTCTGTTATACTTTCTGTTCATAGATAATATAACACCTCCATCTTAACCAAGCTACTAAGCTCAGAAACAGTAATATAAGGTTATTAACACCGTTTCAGTTCGAAAATATGTATATTGAAACACCTTTCATTACTCAAATAATTTTTAGAGCACAAGCATTCTCCACAGATGTCTCGAATAGTTACAGGAATCCATCTCAAACTTGGGGGAGGGGGAAATGTAAGACCCAAGACATCATCGCTTATCTACTATATTGTGTACCAAAGAAAAAGCGTGATTAGGAAAAGGTGATGGCAAATTATATTATTCATCTCAAATGCAATTTATTTCGTGATTTACCTACACGGCTTCTTATCAACTTGTCTTGCGTGATGTTACATTTATCAGGAGTCAGACCAACCACTAAGCGAGAGAAAGAGAGAGAGAGAGAGAGAGAGAGAGAGAGAGAGAGAGAGAGAGAGAGAGAGAGAGAGAGAGAGAGAGAGAGAGAGAGAGAATAGTGGTGGAGATCATAAAATGCTGCAGATTTTACTACAGGGGAGATAATGGAAGAAAGGAAAGAGGTGAGACGAAATGAATAGAAAGAGAATATAGAACATCTGCAAACTAAATGACCTTCATGACCTCTCCTCGAAACAAAAGAAACAGCAGGCCAAGTTGTAAAGAATATAAAGAGACTAATTTTTTTCTGTTCTTAACTGGTTCCTACAGTTTATAGATTATTCGTTTTATTATTGATGACTAACTACATTGCAGTCAACGTAGGCCCTATTGCCTTGCATTTTGTTCTTCAAAAGTGACGTCATTCGGCCTTGCGAGACTTCGCCATAGGGTTGACATCAGCCGAGATTTGTATTAGTGTTTTCAGGAAAATTTCGAGCTGAACTAAACAAAATATGTTCCTAGCAACATGACTGCAGTATAATAATGTTAATAAGATTTCATTGCATAAGAAGAAGAAGAAGAGCTTTGATTTATGTTGTCCCCAAGCGTTGAAGCAAAGTCACTGTGTATTAGTCGATGGCAAAATATTAATTTTAGTGTGAAAGTTAAAAAGACTCCGAATTGCAGAAAGAAATACAATAATTGTTGATAAAAGTTCTTCAAATACTCAAATAAATAAATAGGCAATCAATCAGACAAGCAAGCAATAAATGAAGCAACGAAGCAAGTAACAAAGAAGCTAATTAACATTTTTAGTCGTGCTTTTTCAGTCATACTTCCTTCAATTTAACTTTCTAACTTTAAAATTTGTTTTAACTAATCGCTTTACTTTTATGTTACTACAAGAAATACTGATTTTATTTTGAAATTATATTTTTATTTTAAGTCCTACACCGACTGAATGCATCATATCCTGTGAGTGTGGACCCACACCCAACGGACAGACCCCTGGACACTAAGGCCATCGTGGCAATGTAAGGTCAAACGCTATTTTCAAGGGGAAAATTGAGTGTAAGTTCGTGGTATGGGGGATACAAATAAAATTGAATAATAATTTCATTTATTCCGTTGTATGAATTTCAGTTATTATAGCTCATATCTCCAGTCCTCATTTTCAGCAATGTGCGCTTAATGCAACGACAGGCATTTATCCGGTAATGAAACGACAGGCAATTATCCGGTAATGAAACAATAGGCATTTATCCTGTAATGAAACGACAGGCATTTATCCGGTAATGAAACGACAGGCAATTATCCTGTAATGCAACGACAGGCATTTATCCGGTAATGAAACAATAGGCATTTATCCTGTAATGAAACGACAGGCAATTATCCGGTTATACAACGACAGGCAATTATCCGATAATGAAACGACAGGCATTTATCTGGTAATGAAACGACAGGCATTTATCTGGTAATGAAATGACAGGCATTTATCTGGTAATGAAATGACAGGCAATTATCCGGTAATGAAACGAGAGGCATTTATCCGGTAAGGAAATGACAGGCATTTATCTGGTAATGAAATGACAGGCATTTATCCAGTTATGAAACGACAGAGCTGTTTATCCGGTAATGAAAAACAAGATATGATTTTCCAGTGATGAAACGCAGAAATGATTATCCGATAATGGAACGACAGCGGTTGTTTATCTGGTAGTGAAACGACAGAGCTGTTTATCCGGTAAGGAATAAACTTGGAAGTAGGAAGGACGTAAGTACCCTTATTATAGAAGTAGGATGATGAAAAGTGGAAACAAGCGCTTCAGTATGTGTAGATTAAAACTCCGAGACCTATGTTAAGAATACGGACTTGAAGAACCAACCTTTATGTGGTAAAGAAGCATAATTTAAGTGCATTGTATAAATCGGTCACTGTTTGACCTATTTACGTCGTTAGTGGCCCGTGAATGCAGTTCTGATTTGGTTTAGCTCGAAATCAATAATTATATGGGCAAAACAGCTGTTTTATTTTTTATTTGTCTCGAAAAATCTGTATTATTAATAGCATTGACTTTTAAAATACAATTTATATTAAATTAATTTAATGTAACTTTTATTGTTTTAAGCATCTATGCATGTGCATGCATTTGTGTGCGTTTATTATACATGTATACTTGTGGTGATTATATCTGCATATGTTTGAATGTATATATGTACGTATGGGTCTTTTATATGTTTGCTCTTTGCACTTCAATGATCTACCAGTAATTCCAATATATCTATACACTGAATGATCTACCAGTAATTCCAACATATCTATACACTGAATGATCTACCAGTAATTCCAATATATCTATACACTGAATGATCTACCAGTAATTCCAATATATCTATACACTGAATGATCTACCAGTAATTCCAACATATCTATACACTGAATGATCTACCAGTAATTCCAATATATCTATACACTGAATGATCTACCAGTAATTCCAATATATCTATACACTGAATGATCTACCAGTAATTCCAATATATCTATACACTGAATGATCTACCAGTAATTCCATTATTATTCATATTAATAACAATATACACAGCTGCAAGATAGTACAAGAGCAATCCTGATCTCTCTTTCTAATTCTGTACGTTTAGTTAACAAATGTGAACACAATACTAATTAGAACTTATTATTTTGGGCAAGGGGTTAAAATTGGTTTGCATTAAATATGACGCCTACTACTGAGTTTTAATTTAATACGTTGGTGCTCTTGTGTGTATGAGTGTATTTGTATTTTTCTCCTCAAGTACTAGCTGAAATGGCTCATTTGTTGTTGTTTGTTCTGCGTTTTATCCGTTAGAATGATCTGCAGCATCATTGGCAGTCTGATAATGCTGGGGACATTGCTTGACCTTGCCTGCCTCCATTTTCCAAAATGGCGTGCTCACGATATCCAACATGCTTGCACGAATAGTGACCATGACGAACAATCCCCGCTTTTGGGGGAAAAGCAAACATTGCACAAGGTGCCGGAAATAGGTGAGGTCATAGGTCACTTGATTCTGATATAGGCCTATACATTAAAAGTTAAGAGGGAGCAGACGTCGCAATACAGTGTATTTGTTATAGATTACTAAAAATAGATTCTTAATGGATCGCTGTCAACGAATCTTTCAAAACACTGTAGAGTTTTACTGAATATTATCTGCATTGCAATTTTTAAGGGATTTAAAGAGAATTTTAAAAAAGATTAATGATACGCGCATAATTATGTGCTGCTGTTTTAAAAAGCTTTTGCTGGTTAATGTCCTATTGTTTAAATATTAAATGCTCTAAATGCTCTTTTCACCTTAACTTTTCACATATCATATGGTGGACGCGCCTAGCTCTTGCTCAATTCAGCGGATTGTGTTTCTGTTTCTCTATAAAATTCTACTCAATCGGCAATCCACTCTCAGCTAACAGAATGCATAAGTACACTCGCATATAATTTATAAACAAATAAATAAGAGACGCTTTCATTGTTAGATTTTTGTGTGTATTTCTTTAATGCCATTGTGTGCGCATCAGTGAGATTATGCGTACGCACCAAGGTCTATACAGTATTGCTGGTATTGCTGGTACATCACTGAAATCGGTGTGTGCACATCAGTGAGGTTGTGCGTGTCATCGGTTTCTTTCTGGCATTCACTGATTCCTTGCTGGTACGCCACTGAAGATACTGGGTATACGTCACCGACGCCGTTGTATGTACGTCACAGTGATCTCAAGTACATGTGCTTCTGGCGCAAGAGCCTTATGCTTCGACTTAATTAACTAATTTCAAAGCGGTTTAAAACAATGTCTTTCGGTTTTAGCTGTTGTTTTACTTCCATTTTTTTCCCTTTCCACTTATTTTTAATCGTATTTATTTTACAGGTTTATGCACAAAATTGTTGATGTCATTCTCTGTTTACACGAACGGTGCCAAGCTGCTGTCCACCCGCCAGCCTCCTGGCAGCCTCACCTGTGTCCACGGCATCCGTTTCTTCAGCATGACGTGGGTCGTCTTGGGACACAGCCTATCATTTGGTGCTTTTGATACAGGTACACATCTCTTTGATCTCTGTCAGTCTTGTGTTCTTTACTTCTGATACAGGTAAATCTCTCATATCTCAAAGTCTTGTGTTCTTTACTTCTGATACAGGTAAATCTCTCACATCTAAGTCTTTTATTTCTGATACAGGTACATTTCTGAATCTAAGTCTTTTATTTCTGATACAGGTACATTTCTGAATCTAAGTCTTTTGTTTCTGATACACGCATTTCATCCATGTTTCCAGTCCTGTGTCAGTTATCTGAGACAGGTCTCTGATTTCAGTGAATTTCAATGAAGGATAACCGTTTCCTCTGTGTTTCTTGTATGATTTATTTATTGTTTTGGTGGGCGAAGGGTGTACTTTAAAACAGTATGAACCGTCCGTCAGACTCTTGTTTACACTTATATAATTCAATTCGCAACATCAAAAAACTGTTTTTCTTCAGGGTCAAGACATTTTTAGCTTAATTTACGCTGTGTACTTTTGTGGTTTTGTTTTCCCAGCATACATAATGCCTTACTTTCAAAAGGCGGTCAAGCGTTGGAGTTTTCAGGCGGTGGTCAATGCAGTAGTGTCTGTGGACACATTTTTTCTACTCAGGTAAGTATCTCTTTATAGCTGTCTGTTTGTCTGCCTATCATGTCATGTTTGGGGCGTGCTTGTTCGAAACCAAGCCAGTCAGAAATATGTTTACTGAACATAGATACCTTTTGCTGCATCACAAGTATTTTTTATACCCTAATAGTGGACATTGGATTAATCTAGAACTTGTGATTGGTCGATTCGTTTAGATGATATAAAAAAAAATATAGTTCAACAAATAGGTCTGTATCTGCATACTATATTAAGAGGTAATTATATTTTGGTTACTTGTTTCTCTGCACTATAGTGCTTTTGCTTTGATTAATTATTTTAAAATAATTAATTCTTCATAATCAGTTTGTTCAAAATAAAATAATTTGTGACTACCTTAAAATAAAATGTGTGACCACTATAAACGTAAATTGTGAATACTTCAACATAGAGTTTTACTACCTTAACATAAATTGTTGGAGATTTGTTAAGATAATTTCACCTTTATATAGCGTAAACTAGTCATCTGCACAAGTGTTGCTCTCTATTTATCCAGAAAGAAAAGTCATTTGAATATATCATTTCATTTTTACTTTCAGCGGACTTTTGGTGACATATCTCTCCCTCAAAGAGATGAAAAGACGCAGCGGAAAACTAAACTGGTTTTTCTTTTTTCTCCACCGTTTCTGGAGGTAGGGAGCTCAGCTAGTGGTAATACTAGTCACGAGACCAAGACTGTTCTTGTGTACCTGTAGCTCTCCCCTCCCCTTCCATCACACACACACACACACACACACACACACACACACACACACACACACACACACACACACACACACACACACACACACACACACACACAAACTAAAGAGATGTTGGTGTTGCGTGTCCATACTCCCATACAGTGTCGAGAACAGCCTGGAGTTCATTGTTCGGCTACGAATTTCATTTTTGAGCTTCACCGCGTCATTCATCACAGTGCTTTTAGTTCACAAACATGCAGAAAATTTCCTTTTGCGGACCGGCGGTTGAAAACCACTGTTTTAGAGCGTTTAGAGTGGATACCGACTTACACAATTCATTTACCTGATACTGCTACTACTACTATTGCTATTACTAGTAATATTGATATAATTACTTATACTCACGCCTTTACTATTATTACTGCTACTACCATTACTACTGCCAAGATTATTACTACTATTACTATTACTACTACTACTGGTATTACTACTATTACTACTGCTATTATTATTACTAATACCACTATTACTAGTAACATTACTACTGCAACTATTACTATTACTACTACTGATATATTACTACTGCTGCTATTACTACTACTGTTACTGCCATATTATTGCTGCTACTACTACTACAACTGCAACTGCCATATTACTACTGCTGCTATTACTACTACTGCTACTACTGCTGCTCTTACCACTATGATACTGTTACTACTACTGCTACTATTACTATTACTTCTACTAATAATATTACTACTAGTACCTCTCTATTACTACTAGTATTACTACCTCTACTGTTACTAAAATAATATTAATAAGTGTAGTAATGGCAATAATAATATTATAAATATAATCAGTAATTTACTTTATTAGACACTTCTTTTCAAATGAAAATACTTATGATACACGTTGGCCTGGTTTCAGACTGACACCTGCCCTAATGCTGATCATCATGCTGTACACGTGTCTGAGTCCTTACTGGGGCCATGGTCCCCTGTGGGCAGAACGACAACCGGACAGAGAAAACTGCGAGAAAAATTGGTGGACTAATTTACTGTATGTCAATAATTTGGTCCGCACTGATAATATGGTACGTCTGGAATGGAGGATTTTGTGATTGCAGAAAATTATTAATTTCAAGTCGTACATTTAAAGGCGCTTTGTTGTGTAGGTGAAATTTGTTATCTGCTTTTTTTTGTGTCTTGCTTACTTCCCTTCTTCCACTGTCGACACAAATTTTGTTTGTTTATACATGTATAGCTTCTCCTCAGTACTCGTCATCAAGACAGTCATCATTGTCATCTTCCTTAACTTCACATTTTCTCACAGTTCTTCCACTAAGCATTTCATCTGTCCAACATTTTATATTTTCAATCGTTCAGAATTTTTTTTTCGATACTTGGTATAGTACGAATATGTTTAGTACATTTTTATGTATTCGGGTATTTTCTTTGAGAATGAATTTACTTTTCCATTCTATTATATCCTGAATAAATGTGTATTTGTACCTACGTATGGGTAATGAGATATTTGTCGCAGAAGACATTTTTCTTTTCAAATTGTCGTTGCAGTGTCTGGTGCAGTCGTGGTATTTGGCAAATGATGTGCAGTTCCACATTCTGAGTCCTCTCATTTTTGTCCCATTTTACTTGTAAGTTATGTTTTCTCCTGACTTAGATTAATTGTCCTCTCGTTTTTGTCCCATCTTATTTATAAGTTATGTTTTCCCCTGTCCTCCCATTTTTGTACCAGCGTACTTTATGTTTTCCCCTGTCTTAGATTAATTGTCCTCTCATTTTTGTCCCATCTTACTTGTAAGTTATGTTTTCCCCTTGCTTAGATTAATTGTCTTCTCATTTTTGTCCCATCTTACTTGTAATTTATGTTTTCCCCTGACTTAGATTAATTGTCCTCTCATTTTTGTCCCATCTTACTTGTAAGTTATGTTTTCCCCTGATTTAGATTAATTGTCCTCTCATTTTTGTCTCATCTTACTTGTAAGTTATGTTTTCCCCTGACTTAGATTAATTGTTCACGCGTCTATCAGTGTCTCTATCTCTGCCTGTCTTTAAGTCTCACTTCATTTATGCTTATCCCAATTAAACACCTAACTTAATCTGCCTTCAGTTTTAACGAAGAAATGCAAGCTCATTGGCCTTCCTCTCTTTTCCTTTTAATGTTTTCTTTTTCCTTTTAATGTTCTCTTTGCCTTATAATGTTCTCTTTTCCTTTTAATGTTCTCTTTTCCTTTTAATGTTCTCTTTTCCTTTTAATGTTCTCTTTTCTTTTTAATGTTCTCTTTTCCTTTTAATGTTCTCTTTTCCTTTTAATGTTCTCTTTTCCTTTTAATGTTCTCTTTGCCTTATAATGTTCTCTTTTCCTTTTAATGTTCTCTTTTCCTTTTAATGTTCTCTTTTCCTTTTAATGTTCTCTTTTCCTTTTAATGTTCTCTTTTCCTTTTAATGTTCTCTTTTCCTCAGTATTCGAAGTAAATGTTCCTGTCGTCGAAGCTATTGTTGCTCTTGTTTCTATGGTTATTGTTTGTGCTTGTAAAATGCAACATAATTACGTCTATTCGAAATAATAGAAACGTCACTTTCTCATTGTGAAGGACAGACATTGGTATGTTAAAGGGAACTAAAGTGAGTAATTAAGTTCATCTGTATGCACGTTCCCAAAATTCGATGTATATGAGGAACCTCCATAGACAAAGAACTAAAATGATCTACGTCACGAACATCTGCATTGTGTAAATTTTGAGAAATATTAAATAATAAGTTTTCTATCTTCATAATCATCATTATCGTCGTCGTTTATTATTATTGTTGTTCTTTTTCTTCTTATTATTATAGGCTTTATATTTGCGATGAATCCACATGAGTTCCTAGTAATTATGGTCAATAAGCACAGTATTCTAAGAGTGGGTAAGAGTTAGGACTGACTTTGGCAGTATGAAAGCAAAACCCTCTTCATCCAAGTTTACGTCGCTTTCACCAAGCGTCCTGGATTGTCCAGTGTGTACAATGCTATAACTAGTAATGAAATACTATGACCGTTGAAGCACACAGTCTCTGAATACTTACAATTAAAAAAACCAACAACTAGTGTGTGTGTATGTGAATATTTTTGTTTCTTTATGTTATGGTTAGCTCCCCTTGGTTTGGTGCCATTTCTTCGGGTGTGTTCCTGCTGGTGAGTGCCCTCACTCCGGGTCTGTTAACCATGCGTGACCATATACCCCCTGGCATTTTGGCGCCAGTTGAAGGAGGTGGCAGGTAAATGGGACAAATTTATGTCATACTGTTTAGTGTTCGCTTGTGGAATCGAACAGTGGTTAATTAATTATTTAATGTGTATTAATGTTTTATTTGAGTGTGTTGGTGTCTCTGTGTGTGTGTGTTTGTGTTTGTGATGTGTGTGTGTGTATGTGTGTGTGTGTGTGTGTGTGTGTGTGTGTGTGTGTGTGTGTGTGTGTGTGTGTGTGTGTGTGTGTGTGTGTGAATGTTTATAACGTCTAATAAAGAAGAACAGAGAGGTAGACAAAAATTGTGAAAGAAAAAATAATAAGAGCAAGAGATGGAAGTTAATGGTACTCGCTTCTAGTCCGAGATAAAAAAAAATCCCTGTCCGCAAACAATATAATCTTCGATTTAACGCTGAATCTAATCATCCTCAGGAACTGATATGTCACATTTAAGTCATTATTATAAGCCCCCCCCCTCCCCCCGAGTTTTCCTCATGGTTGTTACATAGCATTGATCTTAACAGTTCTGTGTATTAAATCTTTAAAAAAGTTATTTATGAATTAACTTGTTAAGCTAAATGTATAAGATGCAAGAATCTATTATGGCTTATTAAATAGCATTAAATTATCGTTGAAATGATCACCTAAGAATTGAAAGAGATAGCACCTTCTCGTTGGTTTGTATGAATTGAATCACTTAAATAGATCAACTTTTAAGATAAACTTAATTGATTGTTTAAATAATGTTGTTCATGGTTCTTTGCTGTTTGTTTCTATTCTAGTCAGGTGATCAATTGCATCCCTTGTCTCTGAATTGCTTCCCCTCCCCGCCGTCCCCGTCCTCTCCAACATCGTTCTTGTTCCTTATGAAACTGTACAATCACAGTTTTATATTGCGTCCAATTTTTTAACACAAACTCCTGACACAAATATATAATAAGGAATTGTCTCCCCATTATTAATCTTCAAGACGGAAGGAAGAGAAATTTAAGTCAACAGTGTTTATTAATGAAATCGATTGGATGATTTGGTTTCAAAGAGCAAATTATACTATTTTAGTAGTTTTGCATATTTAAAAGCGATTGACACAAAGCGGATATCTGCGAGATTTTTTGGGGGGAGGGGGCCAAAATATATATTGAAGTCAGGGGACATGGGTGACATTCAAGAGGTTATCACGAATACTCTTTTATTACGAAACTACGAAAAGCAAAGCATTGTCTGCAGAGTACCTCCCGACATGACAGAGCTTAGTGACATTAACAAACTCCAAATTGTGCCACTCTGCTCTGGAGTGGACTCCACCTTGACCCGCAAAGGGAGACAATGATGTTAAATAGACAAATAAACACACATTTATATCACTTTCATATTCTACTGCAGTTGATAAATGTTACGCAAAATTATAAAGATGATTATTGTCACAATTTGATTTTAGTTCTATCCAGGAAGGATAATCAGTACTACGTTTCAAAAGTTATGGTTCCTTGTACTTAGTACTTTCTAAGACAAAAATATCCTTCGTCCTCAAATGAGTACTTTGATTCGTGGATGAAAAATAGCATTGCGGAAGATGTAAACGTTTTAAAGCTCTAACATATGAAAATCTTTAAAACTATATTTTTACCTAAATCTATATAAAATAAACAATATCTATGTTTGATGCGAAGTTTCTTTTTATGCATTTTTAGTAAATTTTTTATAATTATAATTTAAAATATTATATTTTCATCCATGCCTATTTTATGAAATAAATAATATTCATGCCTAATATGAGATTGTTTTGCATGTATTTTAGTAAACTGTTTACAATTTTAATTAGAATTACCCAACACCAAAGGTGTAAAATCAGTTACAGTGCGAGCATTGCAAAGATCACTTTTCATTAATATCATTCTAAAAACTTCACTAACTTTTACTCTTTCAAAAGTAACAAACCGACTCAGCCCCACAATTTCACTCCCAGTAAAGACGATTTATTATCTTAGAGTCATTTTCACTTTAATCATACAGAGAGCTATGCGCTGCTCGCCGGCTTCTATTTTCCTGATTTTGGATCCATCAACATCATTTCTGTTTCTCTTGTTATTTCACCGCTCACCATCGGGCCGAGTACTCATTGCCCGCCATTCTGTTCTGAATGTCAGAATTAGGAATTTTTATTGGTCGCGTTTTTACTTGTATATTCCAGCAACAAGTAAAAATGTTTTCTGGCATTTATGTCCTAGAGAAGATCCAGCCTTGTCATGATACGTGAATTAAAAAAAAAAAGACATTCTTTGCTCTTCTTTGTATGTGTTTTATCTTCCACCCGACCTCACATATTATACCAAATCCTCTGACACGATAGATAATTTGTGACAGGTTGATAAACATCCTAGGCGTACCTGACCTTTCTACTCCCTTCTTCCCCTCACCCCCCCCCCACCATTTGTAGCAATTAGTGGTTTTACAAAGAGGAGCCAGACGGGTGTACACAAATACCCGTAGGTTAAACCAATGTCATATCTTTCGACGACAAAGTGTTTATCTCTCGACTTAATTTCATTATAAAATGTCTTCTTAAACAGTACACACCTCTAGCACCTATTTTGTTTATTTTCCCTTTTCCTTGTGTTTGTAGTAAGAATCCCAGTATGTGCGTCACTTTAGAGAATAACATGTAAAACATTAACAGGAATATTCTAATTAAAATCATCGTTAATTAAACGACAGAAAATAAAAACATCAAGAAAATATTCCATCGAATTGGCAAATAAGTACCTGGAGAGAGAGAGAGAGAGAGAGAGAGAGAGAGAGAGAGAGAGAGAGAGAGAGAGAGAGAGAGAGAGATTCATATTGAGTTTATTTAAAATATTATTTTTCAGTGTGGATTTTCTACTTGAATATATAACGGAGTTTTACATGAAGCCTTACAACCGGATGGGTGCTTACATTGTGGGCATGCTCGGTGGCTACTTCCTGTATCGTACAAACTGCACACTACGCATTAAAAGGGTAAGACCCGACTTAAGTCTTGAAGGAAACTTTTTACCTTTCATTTTATTGGTATATAAAATGTAACAACCAATACACAGTATCTATCTATCTATCTATCTATCTATCTATCTATCTATCTATCCATCCATCCATCCGTTCGTCCGTCGTCCGCGTCTCTGTCTAAATGTCCGCCCGCCCCCTCATCCATCCATCCGTCAGTTTTCCGTCCGTCCGTCCATGTATCTATCTGTCTGTCTCTCTAGAAGTTTTAAAAACCAACTATTCTATTTGCAAGTTGTCCTTTACATCACTGAGCAAGAAAAAACTTTTGCCATTCCTTGAACAAAATTAACTGATTTGTGACCACACTGAAAGCTGTTCTGGTTTTAATTGCTCTTAAGTACTTATTTTTTTGAAGAACAACATTTAGTTAAGTTATAAAATTTGATTTATTATTTATACAATAAAGTTATTTAAACAAAAATGTCAACAGTACGTGTTTTGTAAATATTTTGTGTTCAGTTTCTCTGCTGGGAAAGAATATTAACTTCAAACTGGAGACAATGTGCTTCACAACAGAGAAAAACGCCGACGATTCTTATTAAATTATTATTATTAAATTTTCACGTTCTCCAGAATCAAACACACAAATTAAAAGTTACCAAAGTTGTTCTGATTTGCATTGCCTACACGGCAGCCAGCGGAACACCATATATGCTTAGTATTTATATAATATGCATATTAATATATAATGCATAATTGAACACAATTTCAAGAGCTTCTGAAGTCAGATTAGCCTTTATAAAGGTCAGAGGTCAGAATCCATCTAAGAGAATATTTAAATATTTGTCCATGAGTGGCTTAAGTTTCTAGCAACTGCTTGTTTCACTACTACTATTACTATTTATATTATGAACACAACTACTCCTACTATTACTATTTATATTACACACCAATCACTCTGCAGCATGTTTGAGTTATTTCCCTTGCTTTATTTTACCAATATTTGCATATACATGTATAATAAATTATAGTCTCTGTT
The DNA here is from genome assembly GCA_028829895.1 of Sinotaia quadrata. NCBI lineage: Eukaryota > Metazoa > Mollusca > Gastropoda > Architaenioglossa > Viviparidae > Sinotaia > Sinotaia quadrata. The sequence goes on from CM054180.1 coordinate 120,352,906, forward strand.
TGATTATTATTGTTCATTTCTTACATTTCACTTGACAGTATTATTGTACATTTCTTATATTTCACTTGACAGTATTATTGTACATTTCTTATATTTCACTTGACAATATTATTGAGGAAATAATGTTTCCTAGCTTAATGTCGAATGATTACTAAAACATTTTAATTTGACCTTGCACCTGTGACAATTGAAATTACAGCACATACGAACGGCGTGATTATACAGTGTCGTACTAATACGTCAAAACGGCTTGCAAATGTTTTCAGTGAAATGCGTACGGGCGTCGTTTCGGTGAAGAGTTAAAAGCAAGCAACGTTTGTCGTAATATTAGAACACCCAGAAGCACATTCCTGTTACAAGCAAATCAACACATGAAAGACTCAGTTCAATAACTGACATTTTCTTGAAATATTCAGGTAATTAGTGATTGATTTGGGCCATTAGATATTGTGTTACAGCACCGATAAAATGTCCAAACCGTTAAACTTGCATGAAAATTGTTCCATGTCCATGTTTACAAATAAAATGTCTGCCAGTTCTGAGGCCTGAAAGAAAGTTACACTATTGTTCTCAAGCTGGCCTCCTCAGAAGACGTTTTACTCTTAAATGATTAAAACACTTTATATCCACCTTAAGGTGAAATACAAATAAGTTTCAAGCACCATTCAAACGACTATAAAACTATCAGCCAGGAACATGACAGCGGAATTGTCTTTGCATATGGAGAATGAAAAGATCTATAACTTCTTTTTAAAATTAAAAATTAAAAATTCTGCAAGTAGAGCATTTTATCGCTACATCACTTGAGTTTGCAACACTAAGAGCGGTTTGAATTAATTTGCACGAAACCATCTTTATGCATGATCCTTCACATAAAATTTCTTTTTAAAAATTCTTGTAGTTCATGATCATGAGAGTATTCCAGTTATTTACAACCACACGAAACCAGCTCACAACAGTACTTTTCTTATTTTTTATTTAACATGTGCGATAACCTTCCCTCATCTTCTCACGAACCAATTTATGGAAGTTGTATACTTCGACAAGAATAGTTTTTTTTTTTTGTTCGGGCAAGAAAACTTTATAGACATTGACAACTTAAATAAATAAATATGCTTTTTTCTTTCATGCATACCATGTGTATTGATGTTGGATACCAGTCAGCTATAGACTATTCATCTTCATTAATGCAAATTAAAGCTGTTTTCTTAAGACACCTACACGCTTTGTTCCTGCAGAAACAAAGAAACAAAGTATTTCCCCTGCATTCAGAAACAAAATGTCTACTGCATTCAGAAACAAAATCTGTCTCCTGCATTCAGAAGCAAAAGTTGTCTCCTACATTCAGAAACATAATATGTCTTCTATATTCAAAACAAAATCTGTCTCCTGCATTCAGAAACAAAATCTGTTTCCTGCGTTTGAAACACAATCTGTCTCCTACATTCAGAAACATAATAATTTTATGTCTTCTATATTCAAAACAAAATATGTCTCCTGCATGCAAAAACGAAATCTGATAATGCATTCAAGAACAAAAGTCTGTCTCCTGCCTTCAGAAAGAAACTTTGTCTCCTGCTTTCAAGAACGAAAGTATGTCTCTTGCATTCAAATCTCTCTCCTTCATTTATTCAACAAAATCATGTTTATGAAATTGAATACTATAGTCATGTAATGCCGTCGCGTTGACGTCTGTTAATAAATATAAGTAAAATAATTTATAGTGCTCCTGTCTCTTGTTCATTAAGAAACAAAATACACAGGTACAGTAAGTACAATCTTTGTGCAGGTGACTAACCTGTGTATTTGGGCGGTGGCCACTGCAGCGGCCCTGGCGGTTCTGTATGGACTGCATGATGCATACAACGGTCATCCTGTCTCTTTACCGGTGTCGGCATTTTACAACGCCGTCAGTAGACAAGTGTGGGCAGCATGTGTGTGCTGGGTCATCATCGCGTGCGTCACAGGCAATGGAGGTGATTAAGTCCTGTACAGGTAGAGTGAATGTGTGTGCACGTCGCGAGGACAAGTCTTAAGTGAGGTCAATTATTTCTGATGAGTAAAATTTGAAAACCAGTTTTGTTCAGTGCGTGTCAAAGTTTAGCCTTGTAACTTAATTTGGAATTTAAAAAATCGTTACAGGATTTGTCAACACCATACTGTCCTGGTCACCTTTGATACCACTCAGCCGTCTGACGTATTGTACTTACCTTCTGCACATTCTCGTCATCCAGGTGTACATGATGAACACAGGCACTTTGTTCTATGCGAGCGACATCAATATAGTAAGTATAGTTGATGTATATAATACTATAATATGTTTTAGCGTGAAGGACAGAATGTTTGTAGTGCTCCTGACAAACACTGTAGTTGTATGTTCTTAAGAGACAAACTTTGTAAGTGTTCTTAACAAACATTGTAGTAACATTTAATCCTGAGGGATGAAGTTAGTAAGTGTGTCTGACAAATATTGTAGTTGTATGTTAATCCTGAGAGACCAACTTTGTAAGTGTTCTTAACAAACAATGTAGTTGTATTTTAATCTTTGTAATTGTACGTTAATCTGGAGAGACATACTTTGACGATCATTATCATATAATATGTTTGACCTGAAAGAGAATTTCTTCACGTGTGCATGGAGAATGATATGCTACAGTATGGTTTATCTTGAAATATACAAACATTGTAAGCGAACATTATGATTTACGTAAATGCCCCCCCCCCCCCCCCAGGTAGCCCAGATAGCTATTTGATGAGTGAACCTTATGATTTACGTAAATGGCCCCAAAGGTAGCTATGTGATGAGCATTGCTTTAGAACTGTGAAATAAGCGTAGTCTGCACGCTGGAATTTGCCATTTGTGAATTTCGAAAGTGTCTCATGTATCATATCTTTAAAGGAGTATTTCAGAACAGTGAATCTTCTGTCACAATGTCTCTCAGATCTCTTTGGATTGTGTTCCTGAATTACTTAAATACATACTTCACTGAGTATCACTGTGTGATATTATTGTATGTTTTTGATTATGTCTTACTGGACAGGTTACATGTTTGTTTTATAGCATGTTATTTTGTGTAGATATTGTGTTTTGTAAACATTAAGTACTCTTTGCTAACACACATATACCTGAATTTTGTTTTGGATTAAAGCTGGTGCAATCATGTTGGTTGCAATTCAGATAGTCCATATGCAAGTTATTTTAAGCCAGTGGGATGAATCTGTGGTATTTAGGGCTGGAAGAATCAGATGACACTTCTTCCAAATCAGCAATCTGTAAAGCAAAAAGCAAAAAGCATCCTAAAAATAAACAAAGTTATAAGACAACAACACAATTGTTTAAATATATTTTTTAATTAAATGGCATATTGTTTGAAGAATAGTAAAACAAAACTACTGTACAAATACAATAAATTCATCTGATATGACCTATTGCAGTATTGGATGCTAGTAAAATATCACAATTACCTGGTTCAACGTACATCATGCCCGTGAACTGTGGCTGTAGCAGCGGCTCTTAGCTGGCTACCACTCAAGTTTTTCACAGTTCACCCCCCAACCCATCCTCTTCACCACTGTCTTTGTCAATCATTTCTTCAGCTGGTGGTGACTCTATGTAAATGTCTTCACCCTAGAGGCCATTGTCTTCCTTCAGCTTGCTTATGGCTTCATGTACACTAAAACAGCCGGAAAGGAACGCATACAATACGTTTGAACACTCATTGAAAAATCCCATTCGGTCCTACTCCTAGCATCCCGTACACTCACAGCAAGACAACTATTCATTTATTGGAAAATACGAAAGACACGATTTTAGTTCTTTTCTGGAACATTAATTTCACTTCTTACATTTCATTAAAATATTGAAGTAATTAACAGATATAACATTACCTATCGATGCAGCCATGTCAGCAGGTAAAAAAGCATGCTATCCAGCAAAACGGCTGCTCGACTGCTAACATATACAAGGGAGATCATTCAAATTCTTAATTTTCAATTTACCTTAGACTCCCTTGAGCAATGCAAAGGCCTTTTAAAACCAAACAACTGCAAATTTTAACATGTTAGAAGGTTGATATAAGCGTCCCATATAAAGGATGTGCAGCTTATATGGGTTACGTTGTTACTAGTTTATAATTTCTATTACCAATTAGGGGTCATTTACGTAAAATATGCTACATAATTACAAAATTTACAAAAGTCATGTTCGCATACAAAATTTGTGTCTATCACGTGAAAACATAATGATATCATGAATCAAATAGCAATGAAATGATACCCCCCTCCATCTTAAAAACATACACGGCACATGCGTACACATTATAGACACACTTAGGCAAATGTGCAATATGTATAAAGTTTTGTCTTGTCTTTTGCTGTCCATTTGGTTAGTGTCGAAATAATGGATAATGTCGGAACTTGACAGGCTGCATGCGTTCTCCCCACACTCATTTCTATTCTATTATTTTTCATTCACATTAACTATTTGTAGGTGTTGGCTTTTGCTCTAATAAACAGTTTCAAAATAGAATAAATTAGATATTTAAATTAGATATTTATTCAACATTCAACTTTAATAAAATAATAAATTATGTGTGTGTCTTTCAGGTCATGATATTCCTCTCCGTCCTCGTGATTTCTTACATGGCTGCATTTGTTGCCTCCCTTGCTTTCGAATCGCCAATGATCCGAATAGAAAAAGTGCTTTTGCACCGAAAAGAGGAAGATTTTACAACTGACGTCCGAACATCTCCGATGAATAATTAATATTTACGTTTTGACGTGATATCTTTCAAGATCTGCCACTTCGCCCATGAGCAGTGCTTTCTCTAGCAAGCAGACTCACTGCTCAAAATTCCAGACAGACACACCTGTCAGTCAGCCACATTTGTATTGATGCGAACGAATTTATTTGATGGAGTTTATATAATCAGGACTTCAATTCTGTTCTCCATTTTCTTTTCTGTTCTCTCAATAAGTAAGTTTATTAAGTTTGTATACTGAAGAAAACCTTTTGCTTCAATTTGCTTTTTAATTAATGGCCATTTCACGCTTTTAACTGAATTACCCTTTTTTGATCAGTGGGTAATTTTTTAAATCAGATATTTGATCTGACCTTTGACTTTCAATTGTGTGTGTGTGTGTGTGTGTGTATGTATGTGTGTGTGTGAGAAGAAAGGGTTTTGTGAATGTTGCCTCAATGCATTATTACTATTATTGGAAACTTCGGCGATCTTTGACCTTTGTGCAATGGCATACTCTCTAGTTTCGAAACAAGTAATTAACAATTGAAGTTTTCAGCGAATTTACTCGCACTGTCTTCAGCTAATATTTGGCTTGTAAACATTTGTTTTATCAAAACATTTAATTTGAGCAAACACATTAGGACGCTCATATAGGTCAGTTATTTACGGGTCAAAACGATTGTTGATGGTTAACTAATTATTCGTTGCAATCACGTGAATTGCTACACAACAGTTGAACTCAATCCTTATCATTGTAAGAGTGGTCCCCCCCCCCCCCACAACATTGCATTGTTCGCTAATAGTAATGAAACATTGCTTGAAAAACAATGATGACATTCATCGCTATTTTGATTGCAAATATGAAATATCGTAGCGAAAAACATGAATAGTATCCAATTGGGCTCTAACTCAGAAAATATGTATGCTTAACGTTTCTATTGTAGTCTTCATGTAGTTTTTCTATTGTAGTTTTCGTGTTAAAAGTGTTTGAACCCCAGTATTATCAAAACAATTGTGCTGCAGTAAAACAAGAAAATGCTGTATTGCATTGGGCTGTATTTGTATCTGGGTGAATGTGTAGCATACATATTGTGACATGACACCATACTAAGTATGGTATTGATTATTATTATTCAGCCTCTTTGCACGACTTCTGTTTTTGACTGTCGGTTGTGATCGAAAAGGAATTTTTTCCTCTCCGTGCTGATGAGCGCTTATGATTTAAAATTGCGATTAATATTTACCATATTTTTTATGTTTGCTTATGATTTAAAATTGCGATTAATATTTACCATATTTTTTATGTTTGCTTATGATTTAAAATTGCGATTAATATTTACCATATTTTGTGTGTTTGCTTATGATTTAAAATTGCGATTAATATTTACCATATTTTTTATGTTTGCTTATGATTTAAAATTGCGATTAATATTTACCATATTTTTTTGTATGTTTGCTTATTGAAGTCCAAATGCAAGAAACAATACAAAGAATACTTTTTAATTAACCATAACAGGCCATCTAATTTCAAGTATGAATAATAAATATATTATATGTTTGAAAAATAAATAATATGAAAAATGAGAACTGTTTGTATTTATTTTGTAAAACAAATACTACCTATCTTCTAGGTAGATTAAACAATAAGTAAATTCACATAGTAATAGTGAAAGAGTAATTGCCAAATCATTTAATGTAGACGTTTAATGTGTAAAAATACCTCTTTAATGTTTTGTATTGCTAATTGAAATGTTTTGTATTGCTAATTGAAATGTTTTGTATTGCTAATTGAAATGTTTTGTGTTGCTAATTGAAATGTTTTGTATTGCTAATTGAAATGTTTTGTATTGCTAATTGAAATGTTTTGTATTGCTAATTGAAATGTTTTGTGTTGCTAATTGAAATGTTTTGTATTGCTAATTGAAATGTTTTGTATTGCTAATTGAAATGTTTTGTATTGCTAATTGAAATGTTTTGCGCATTGTTTAATGTTCAGTACGAAATGCGCTTAGAAAAATTGTTGGCGCTCGTGACCCGTCTGAACATTTGATTGTGCTTGTGGCCACAAGAAGATGGGGACCACTAATTTAAAGTATCTACTGATCTGATTAATCTAAGCATTAAAATCTGGCTTTATAGTTTTTGTTGTTGTTCATTTTCCTTTCTGAAATTCAAATGATTCCATTATTTTCTTAGACTATTATTGGCATTAATAGAACACTTGGAAATAAAATAATTATGATGATCCTTGCATTCGTGTTGGACTTAACATTTGGAGGCCTATGCATATAAAATTTAAATTAAACGATGTTGTAAGGGGATAATGGTGTTGTACACTGTGCAGTAAGTGTACGTAAGGGTGGTCAGTGTATGTAAGGGTGGTAATTGTACGTAAGGGCAGTAAGTGTATGTAAGGGTGGTCAGTGTATGTAAAGGCAGTAAGTGTATGTAAGGGCAGTAAGTGTACAAGGGCAATATGTGTTTCTTGTAAGGGAAGTAGGATTGTTTCTTTGGGGCAGTACTATTGTTCTGTAAATTTTTGAAACTAGTTTGGGTGTGGAGAACATTCTATATTATACTTATGCACTTGGATACAGCTGTACATGAGTGTATGTGGGTATTTTGATGCAGTTTTAATTAGCTGAATGATAGATTATTAATTTAGTTTTAATATTGATAACAGCCCCACTGTCCAAATTACTCTTCAATGCATTATATTGAATCCTACCGCTTAAGTTTTTGTGGGACAATTAACTCAATACAGTAACAAGTAAATTAGTTGACTTTAATGGGACAATTAACTCAATACAGCAACAAGTAAGTTAGTTGACTTTAATGGGACAATTAACCCAATACAGCAACAAGTAAATTAGTTGACTTTAATGGGACAATTAACTCAAAACAGCAACAAGTAAATTAGTTGACTTCAATGGGACAATTAACTCAATACAGTAACAAGTAAATTAGTTGACTTAAATGGGACAATTAACTCAATACAGCAACAAGTAAATTAGTTGACGTTTTATGGGACAATTAACATTCAATACAGTAACAAGTAAATTAGTTGACTTTAATGGGGCAATTAACTCAATACAGCAACAAGGAAATTTGTTGACTTTAATGGGACAATTAACTCAATACAGCAACAAGGAAATTAGTTGACGTTTTATGGGACAATTAACATTCAATACAGTAACAAGTAAATTAGTTGACTTTAATTGGACAATTAACATTCAATACAGCAACAAGGAAATTAGTTGACTTTAATGGGACAATTAACATTCAATACAGCAACAAGGAAATTAGCTGACATTTTTGTGGGACAATTAACATTCATTACAACAACAAGTAAATTAAGTAAATTAGCTGACGATTTTGTGGGACAATTAACACTCAGTGCAGCAACAAGTAAATTAGTATAACATTGTCTTCTAACATTAGCGACAATAATGCATCCAAATACGGCTCGCCCCCAGCTGAACCCAACTAATAGTCATTCCAAAAGAGTTAATTAAGATAAGGGATAAAGACAGCAAGAAATTTAATAATACAACCAGGAAAACAACCTCAAGTTGGAAATAAATACGAATGACCATGAGGATTGTTCCTCACCCTGTCCCTGTCAGTTCAAGAATGAGTTTACAACATCATAGATTGTCATTTGGTATGATTTTGAGGTTAACTCTTCTCCTCAGCAGTGAACAGTAGTGACTTGTGCTGCTGGAATCTCTTCACAATCTCCACTTTGATGAGAAGCTTCCCTCTCTCTGATCCCAGTCTGTCTGTCATAGATGATATTTCTGGACCAAATCAAGAAGACCGTTTATAATTTCAGAGATCAGTGAGACATATTAAAGATAAAGTTAGAGAAAAATATTGGAGAGAAACTTAGGGCAAGTCCTGATCATACGTCACAGACTTTTCGTGACAGCACTGGAGTTGTGACACCCGTACCGGCGCGATGGCTGGCTGTATTCTTCGAAGTCAATGCCTCTGTGAGAGCTATCACCTTTCACACGCGCGCGCGCGTCTGTACGTGTATCAGAGACTTAATGGCATGGCTTTGCATACGCGGTGGTGAACGTGACAAAGTTACTACAGCGACTTTTACAAGTTAAGTGTTTAATTAAGGGAGTGCAGTCTGTCATCCCTGAACACTAGTGTATTCAAGTGTGAACTATGAACTTAGGAACTTCATTGTTGGTCACCGATCGGGGAAGAGACATTTGTACTATTCATGATCTAAGTTGGTCACGTTAAATTTTTATTGCTAAACACTTCTTACTTGTCCTTGTTTAGAGTAGCATTGTTAACTGTAAGAGAGGCACCTCTTTTTGCATTAGTGTTAGTGCATTGTCAATTAATTATAATTCTTGTGTGGTGTCTTGTTGCTTCATTCTTGCGTAACTGTTTGCGCTTGTCCTTTGTGTTACAGGTTTTACTGCGTGGGAACGTGATGAGTCAAACTTAACTGATTTCAGATAATACCAGGGAATTGACCCTAAATAACCTTAGTCGAATATCTGCATCGCCATCAATAGGCGAATTAGTGCGTTGGGATGGAGTGCATCTGAACTAATATTTCGTGAAGATAGGTCTCCCTAGATATTGTACGACAGTCGTGATAATGTGTCACGTTTGATACACAGCCTAGACTCGATAGAAATCTGCTTGTAAAATGTCGTCATAGAGATCGCTGTGATACAGCTTGTAAGAATACTGTAAACCTTTACCATGCCGCTAGGATCTCCCACCCCTCAAAAGTGTCCTCTCTCACTCTCTCAGTATATTCATATATCCATATTCCCCTCCCCCCACATTTGTGTCTTATTTTAATCTTCGTAACAGTCTCTTAAATACAATCACCGTTAAGATTAATTACAGCATAATTACCTATTCTTCATTCACACAGTCCAGTAGGATCGAATACAATTTAAATTTAAATTTAATTTTCTAACATTCGCTAAATTTTACCTTCCCAAAATGGATTACTTTGGTTTTACTTGTTAGCTTCACAGGGACCAAGACACCCTTCTCTTAGTTCAGCCAGCCACAAAGACCTTTGGCACTCTCAGACTCAATTTCGGGCTCCGCCTAGTCCACTGGTCACCTCGTCCATTCACCAATTCGGTGAAACAAAATTCGCCCACGTTCCCTTGGAACTTTGACGGTCAGCTGGACATGCGTATCACGCACAAGTGATTGTTTCCTGGTCACAGGTCAGTGTCACGATCGATTGCTAACAATGCGACCGTTAAAACAGCTGACTAAGGCTAATTCCTCCCAGACTGCCCACTCCTAATTAATCATTTACTCATCCAAGTGGACGTATACATTTACTCATCCAAGTGGAAGTATACATTTACTCATCCAAGTGGAAGTATACATTTACTCATCCAAGTGGACGTATATATTTACTCATCCAAGTGGACGTATACATTTCTGCTCATGTACCAGCATCGTCAGCAGAATATTGCAAGTTTCACGTAACACCCATGTTCCAATCATTTAAATAATAATAATTCTGACACATTAAAATTTATAAGTCAAAGTTTCCACTTGTTAGTGTTAGAAGCAATGAAATTATGAGTTAAAGTTTCCAAGTGTTAGTGTTAGAAGCAATGACATTTATAAGTTAAAGTTTCCAAGTGTTAGTGTTAGAAGCAATGACATTTATAAGTTAAAGTTTCTAAGTGTTAGTGTTAGAAGCAATGAAATTTCCATTTAACGACAATATGAAACTTTCTCTTTTCCTCCCTCCATCTCTGATTTTACAGAGCGGAAATATGTAGTGGGTTTTGTGACTCTATCATGTGATCATTTACACAAACTTTAAATCAAAAGCATAATTTAAAAATAAAAATAAAAATAGTTCCGCAGGAAGCAATAAATCTAGTTAGTCATCATTGAACGGAATACTCAATCACAATAAATGGGTGATGAAGAAATATGTGAAGCTAATGCGATCATAGAGTCACGCAGAAAATACACACACAATAAAAAACGCAGTCCTGGTACTTCCGGCACGCCCCGTAAACAGTAACATCAGCGCAGTCCTAGAACTTCCGGTACGCCCCATAAACAGTGTTATCAGCGCAGTCCTGGAACTTCCGGTACGCCCCGTAAACAGTGTCATCAGCGCAGTCCTGGAACTTCCGGTACGCCCAGTAAACGGTGTCATCAGCGCTGCTCAGGAACTAGGACTCAGTATCCAGTCAGTGAGTGAAGTGCAACGACTGCTACCCAGGGTACCTGAAAATATATCTTCAGTTAAGCCTTGATTAGCCACGAGTGAAATCAAGAACTAATGATTTATTTTGATATAATGCTTCTGGTCAACTACTGATTGCAGAAAAGTGAAATATCACAAGCTCAGAGAATATTTTAAAAGACAGCATTATTTCAACATCCCCACCAACTTCCTCCCACCCTGCAAAAAAAAAAAGTGTGTGTGTGTGAGGAACCCACTTATACAAGAGGCATACTTAGATATACTCGTGGAGTATACTTTATAAGAAGAAAGAAGTAGAATACAAGAAATGTGTAATCGAATACAATATATTTATGAACAGAAGAGACCTTTTCTTGAATGAATGTGGGGGACGCTTCCGGCTTCCGCCGCTTTCGCGTTTGGAGAGGAGGGGAGAGGGAGGGGGGTAAAGACCTTTTCTTCCTCTCTCTCTCCCTTTTTATATTTCCTCTTCACCCTCTCTGCTTTCATATTTCTCTTTGTCTTTCCCCTATCCCTGCTCTCTCTCTCTCTCTCTCTCTCTCTCTCTCTCTCTCTCTCGGTTTTCTCTCTTTTCCTTCTGAGAGCGGTCTCTTATGTCCCTTGCTGGTTGGTTGTGCAATTGCAGTTGAAAGTCCTCCGGCCAAGGTTACCCCCAAAATGTTCCAGCGTGTCTAGCTACCAATAAGGTCACGTGAACTTGCACTTTTATTGTTGTCACTGTATGCTTCCGAACCCACTGCACCCATAGGTAGGTATTTATCTCACAACTTGGTGACGTGTCATTTGTCTCGGCCACTGCGAGTGCACAGCTATCTGACACAGCTCTGAGCGAGTAAATAAAGCACGGGACATAACTGACACTGGGTGACACGGCAATGCGCGGCAGTTTGATGTCCGGATAAATTCGTTCACGCTGACACCTCATTCAGGTCATTGATTAGTCCACGTTTTGACGATATTATATGCACTGGATACACAGTTTTTAAAATTATATAAACATGTAATTTCGAAAATGATTTTTTTTTTACTCTCTACCTCTCTGTTTCGCTAAGTCATGTATTTCTAATTTACATTATTAGTAGATTGCAAGAACCTCTCTCGCTCTCACAAAATTAAGATTTCATTTCAGCTTGAATTAATTTATTAGTGCTTCTAATTTTGCATAGCTCTAATGTAGATCGAAAGACTCTCAGATTCACAGTTTACTTTCTAGCTCTGGACACTTTCTTGTCTTGCACTGGTCACCTAAACGCACGGCTCACAGTAGCCTAAAGGGGTGCCTTGGTTCAAGTGCGAAACTCAACCCAAATCTTTGATTTATACTTTATTCCCTTGTCCCGTCCCACCCGCTTTAACAGGTGTTGATAATCTACCACACCTAGCCACTCACCGGATATGAGTTGGGAACTAGTGTCGGATTAGAAAACAATGCTTTTTCTTCTTGGATGGCACCTACAAAACCACAAAACCGTTTTGTTTTCTTTTCTTGTTTTCTGGATGTGTCAGCATATATGAAAGTATGCATCCAAGAATGAGTTTAAAGAAAGTGGAGAGTGAGTTACCGTAATGTATATTTCATCCCTACCTGATTGCACCCAGAGGATCTGTTCTTTTTTACATTCCGTCTTGTACCCAGTGATGACCCTACCATCCCAGGATGTCCAGGGCTTTCCAAAGTCCTAAGACTAGCCACCTATAGCAATAACTGGGGAGGTCCACCTAAAAACATTAACTAATCCAAATAAAATAGGACAACGATCTTAATAACAAACACGAATGCAAATTAAAAACATAAAGAAATCCTTAACAATTAATGAACTACTAAAGAAGTAAACAAATAAATAAATAAATGAATAAATAATTAATTAAATAAAGAAATAGATAAATTAATGAATAAATAAACAACAATTAGAAAGATAAAGCATGTACAAGGATGAGAATAGAAAAGCACCAAACGAATAGGTATTTATACTGTCACATGTCCAGTTTCCATTTAACGACCCCGCCCTAAGTTAGGCACTGATTATCAATATTAATTTATAGGATAACCCCTAACTTTAGCGACGGCTGGACTTGCCTAATTTACCTCCCTCCCAATGCCACAATCTCAGCTAGATTGTTCACGACACGTAGTCGGATAAAATAATTAGTTGACTTCTCTGCTACAATGTTATCTCCCTCTTTAATTATAGATAAATAAACATGGCTCTTTATTCCTTTATCTATCGCCCCCAGTAGCAGCTCCCTTTTTGGTCGTACATACACTTATGTAATAATAGAGAGATAACAGTTAAGAAAGTTAAACAACAAAATTTAATAACAATAACTTAGTTTAAAACAAGAAAAATTGACAGTTCGATTTCGCGAGTACAGAATGATTACGCGCGACCCGGAATGTCATTTCATTATGCACACCATGTAGAATCTAGTTCTGAAGGTTTTCGGGACTTAGCTTATTAAGCACATGTGGTCCTGTTGTCTCTACTGACGCACGCTGACCTCCGTGACCTTACGCAACTCTCATCGTCGACAGGCAGGGATACGGTTCAGCACATACGCTCTTTCCTTGGTGTTTCGGCTCCAGCTGAAAGGCTTGGACTCCCACCGTGGTTTGAGCTGGTTAGAATTATGAGGTAAACCTCAAGACCGGCTGCAAATGCATAGTTAAAATACGTTTCAGCCTCGTGTGACAGTAATGATTTTTATGGGTCTTAAAATAGCAGCGTTAATCATTCTTTACAATCTTCACTATCTCAAAATTTAGATTACATGAAAATTCAAATATATAAATCTTTGTAATATATATATATATTCCTCCATTAACTCAAAATTGCTAGCAATACAGTTTCGCTAATGACAACGTGGCGGGTTTGATTCTCCCGTGCTAACAATTAGTTGACGGTAGTTCAATTACATACACGTGGTGTCCTCACCACTACTACAAATCAACATAACTGCCACTTAGCTCTGTAGAAAAATGCATCATCTTAATAGCAATAAAATTCACAAGGAAATTCCACATACATTCATAATACAAAATATAGAGAATTAATTAAACTCAATATAGAGAAATCAAAATATTACCACTATATTGTTTCTGATAGGCACGGTCGCAGATGGACAGACGGCTCTCTTTCTACCCCCTGTAGATTGGGTGCAATGCTTATGGCGTCTCACGCTTCCCTCCCATTCACACTCGTTTTATCAATAGCGTGACGTCATTCACCGGACACTGGGAAAACCGTGGGGAAAACCCGGGGAAAGGTCAGTTACTGGACACTGGGAAAACCGTGGGAAAACCTTCGCGTCATTTACTGGACACTGGGGAAAAAACCGTGGGAAAAGCCCGTGTGTAGGAAGAACAAAATTAAAATATGAAAAGGTTATTAGAGTTACATAATTTGTTTTAATATATCTTCACATATACTATACAATAATAAAAATAAAATTAAAAATAAAACAGTCTCAGAGTTATCACAGAAATAATCACCACCAGTCTAGGCAACCAACCTGAAAAAGCGACCAGTCAAAAAAAACCACAAACAATACAACAACAACGGCAGCTCTTCGAAGAGACAACAAGCACAACAACGTTGCGTTCGACATAAATGCCTGTTATAAAAAAAAAAGTTGACGTAGCCATCAGGCCCAACCACTTCCCACCCCCTCCCCCCACCCCCGCAAACCACCTCCTCCCAGCGCGAAATTGGACTAGGCCGGAAGTGTTTTCCCAAAGTCAGTCAGTTTACTTTCTGATACTATTCGTTCTTGTCGATTAAGCTCACGCATTGGGAGATTTGCCAACGGGGGGGGGGGGGGGGAACCCTAGAATATAACATAAAGTAAGAGAAATAATAATAATAACCAACATTTATTGTTGACCCCAATATATTTAAATAATGCTGTATTAAGCCCATTTAAAAAGTACAAAAACAAAAGCCATTAAAAAAAAATGGGAGAGGTGGTGGTGTCAAAACAAGTATTCTGTCTATCTAACAACTTACGGAAACTTGCAAAGAAATAAAGATCTTTAATTTAGGAGTCGCTTATTAAGGAATTCTCGCTTTATTTGTATCAGTTGAAGTAGCGTATTTCTAATCTGGACCCAATAATCCCTTCATGCGGAGAATACAACCTATGGCTATCTTCTCGTTGCCTTTCACTCGACAATGAAATCGACTGCATAAAACTTCCATATCGAAGGCTACTGTGGGGTTTATTCTGCACTAAAAATGAACGTGGTATACGTGAAGCTTTTCTAATACACCAGCATTGGAGCCATTCGAGAAGAAATCCAAGAACAGCGGAAAACGAAACGCAAACATCACCTGTCGACACTTGCGATAAGGAAACATACACAAATAGTCTGGAAAAATTCCGCCAAAGACCAAAATTAACTCCACACAGACTAGAAGGAAAAAGATAAAGGCAAAACGGCATTTTCTCAGACACCAGTATCAATGACGGAAGAAAAGAAAACGCAAACCCGAAGGACCACAACTGAGGAAAAAAAAAATTCAAACAGAGGCAAAGAAGGAAAAAAAAACATCTTAAAGCCGCTAATACTCAGACAAATATCACTGAGACGAATGAAAAAGAAATCCAAACAACAAACGTCCGAACGAAAGAACATCAACAACCGAACGAATTTGATACCATACTGGACCAGGTTTCAAGGGAGTTCGAGGCCGTACCCCTCTCACCTATACCAGCGACGCTGCCTCGACCACCAACAACGGCGACAACGACAACAACAGCAACAACATCAGAATGCCAGCCCACACCACCACCAACAACACCAGAACAGGGCGAAAAGAAAAAAAGACGGCGCCCGCCACCACATATTCGGAGGCAACAACAGCGCCCTCAACAACAACCGCAACAACATCGCGGACAGCAACAACAACAACACTGGCAGTACCAGGAACGACAGTACCCCTCTTGGGGTTATTTTAACCATCCAATGGCCGATTTAATCCAACTGCTACTCGACCATCTGTACTGGCCGCCAGCGCCCAACTTCAGGCATCCCAAAGGACACCGGGGACAGCCACGACAACAACAACAACAACAACGCCACCAGTGAGGAGGTCGGGAAGTTGAACAACCCGGGCACATGTACACACTGGGTATAGATCTGGTGTGTTACTAGCCTGGGCTCTGTAAGACAACCCCCCCCCCCACTCACTATAACACCAGAAACGGCAACAACATCAACGCCACCGCCAGGAACAACAACAACATCGACTTCAACCCACGGATCACCGGGTATGGAGTCCGCCTTTGCCGGCCAGACATGTTTTCTCAACGGGCACACGCAGCAGCAGAAAGGCACCCCCCTCCCTCTCTCCCTCTCCAAACGCGAAAGCGGCGGAAGCCGGAAGCGTTCCCTACATTCAACAACCACAATCCCTTCATGGTCTTGCGCGATGAATTTAGGTCACAGCACTCGGCTGTCTTAAAATAGATCGACACGTGAGGATTGATCGCACGGACAAAGCCAGCCAATAAACGCATACACTTGTACCGGACCACAGTGATAACACTCTTTGAGATGACGTGAGAGTTTGTTAGTATAGTCAATAGCCGTACTTGCATTGCGTCATAGAACTAAATATTACTTCTTTTAGTTTCCTTCCAAAAATAAAAAGGCCACACAGTCCGCTGTGTGAAGTACTACCGTCACTGCGGTGTACACACGACATAGCTGGCGTCTAGGCCTCACAGCTGCGCCTTTGCTTCGTTGACAAGGTGGATTTCAATTTGTTTTCAATTTTACTGTTATAAATAACCAAGGTAAGAAAGATATAACAATCATTGCGTCTACTCAGTTATATTATTTTTTTAGAGGATGTAGTTGTTGAACATGAAGCACAAAACTGTTATTAAATGATTCGTCGAGTATAGTCTGGCTGGGGTGGGGCGGGGGAGGGACTGACTAACATTTTGTTAAGGAATAGTGTGGTGTTTAATATAATACTTATTATTGCTGTAACATTTCACAATTAAATTTGAGAATCACACACTATAAATAAATGAATGACATTCAGAGTGAACTTGTAAATTAGTGACGATAATTGAAGTACACTTTATAATCTACTGCTGACTTCAGTAAACTTGATTAGTGTCGATAAAAAAATAAACGTACAGTGTTGAGCATCTCGTGGTGAACAGTTGGCGTGGTGTAGAAAAAATATTATTGTCGTAAAAGTACGTCTTTACACGTGACGATCACCAGCGTATAGAACAAGGTAGGTAGGGACTGTTCAACAAGCACCTACTTTAAGGGCACTACCAAGAACATAGAGTGAACTTGTAAGATAAGGCCAAAAGTAAACTACCCTTATCAACCAGTAACGATTTCAGAAAAGTATATATATATATATTCCGATTCTTGTCCATCCCGACATCTGGTGTGAGCATTATTACATGAAAGGATGTACGCGTAATATATTCCAAAGAGCTACATACCAACAAATCCATTCCCTACTCCCAAACACTTCAAGCCATTTTAAGTCATGTGTGTTTGTACACACCCTAATCCCCTAGTGTGTTAGTTGGATATGGACTTCACGTCCACTCCAACCTTTCGCTGATATTGTTGACAGGCGCCAGCAATAAGAAGAATAATACTCTTCTGGAAGGAAAGAAGGAAGGGAGGGAGAGAGGGAGAGAAGGAAGTAATTAATTAATTAATTAATTAATTAATTAATTAAGAAAGAAAGAAAGAAAGAAAGAGAGAAAGTTTGTCCCTTGCCAGCGATCAATTCTCATTTCTAAATTGAGGTGTGACTGGATCGTTAGCAAGTTGTTGCTGAAAGCACACGGGACTCCATTTATCCTCCCATGGACTAAATGTGAAGCCCACCATTTGCATTTATGGCGCGACCGAGGCCACTAGTAAGAAATTTAACTGACCTGGGGTTCAAACCCCAGTCACTTCAATGAGAAGATAACATCCTACCGTCTGCACTATTGCCAATCCCTTAACGTTTAACCGTCTGCCGCTCACTATCGATGCGTCACGGCTGGACTTGCACTCAAGCTGCAGAGATGTAGCATGCTATTTTCACGATCTTATCCACCCGTAAGCTCAGAGGTGCTTGCAAAAAAAAAATAAAAAAAAAAATTAGCGTGCCATACATGTCACTGGTTGTAAGAGACGGGCATCAGATCTTTATTTTTTTTCTTTTGTTTACCATTACTAAATCGTGATGAGTAATTTTTTAATCATAATTTGTCATCAGCGAGTCATGTTGGTTTTATTTATCTATTTGTGAACAAAACGACTACATTACCGAGATCTTGAAAAGTACGAAAAGTATGAATAGAAAAATTCGTGTAGTACATTTATTTTTTTTTTTTTAAAAAACGAATATATACCTTACAAGCTTGCAATATGTGTCAGCAAAACACTAATGTGCACTGTCATTTCGAAAGCAATGAGAGAAGATAAATCAGTTCTATAAATGGACTGGTACGCAGCAGTACTCGCCTATGTGGGTCAATGGGTTGAAAGATTGAAAATTTGTAGTGAAAATAGTTTATAGTTTTTCTTTAAAGTTTCCTTGTTCCATGTTCAAGAAATTAAAAGCGTTTGTGTTGTATTGTGTGAGCTGTATTGTGTTGTGTTGTGCGTGCTGTGCTATGTGTCTTGTTTTGCGTGTGTTGTTATGTGTGTGTTTATTGTATTGTATTGCATGTGTTGTGTTATGTGTTTCATATTGTGTGTTTATATGTATGTGTATAACTTAGTGATAACTATTACAACTGGTCAGTAAGACGCAATGTGATAGACAACAATAAAAACTGTGTCGCTTGCCGATCTTCGTGAGTGCGACTGTACTAAGCCCTTGACCTGTGAAAAGTGCTAGTGGCATGTGTACTCGGAATAGAGCATGAATATATACAGCTAAACACAGGAGGCCTAAATATTAATGTTGTTTCTATTCCTACTTCGATATCGATAATTAATTTTAAAGTGCACAGCGAAACGCACGAAGTGATAAAAGATTCAGTTGTAAGAAATTAAATAGAAATTTATCATTAATATAGCAGTGAGCACTGATGTAATAGAAATCTATCCTTAATATAGCAGTGAGCACTGATGTACCCACTTGTACTACCGTGGCACAATATTGAGAATGTTAAAATCGTCATCATCAATTCTGCATCACTCAACAGTCTTCCGACACACTGGCGAATCTAAATGTCGCAACGCCATTAACTAAGTTTTGACGTTATTATTTGATCGTTTCAAGATTATGCACTGACTTTCATCCTTTCTTGGATTCCCTTCGATCAACAGTACAAGTGATACACATATCTTGAATCCACAAACCACAACCAACCCTGGGCTACCACAACAATCCTCTCGCGTGTCTTTGGCTGCAGATAGACCGGTATACATTGAACATGGCAGCCAACAATATCAACGTTGGCACATTGACCAATCTCCTCTTTAGGACACCAGTACAGCACTAGTCCCTCAGAAATCAAAACTGGGAATACTGTCATTGACATTAGCAAACGTGATTCCTCGGCTTACAGTTACAGTTACTCACTTCACTCACTGAGTGCATTGGCTCTCCATAGTAGTCACTAGAAGACTTACAGTTTACACCAAATCACTCCATTTATCATCAGCATTTTTCTTCAGTCACCATGTGGATCTCCAGCAATTTCTCGTTTTGCATTAATACGTGAACACAAGACATTACAGTGATTAGTTCAATAACGACAAAGGATTACAGTTTCTAGTTCATTGACCACAAAACATCGCAGTGATAATAATTCAATGACCACAACTCATTACAGTAGCAAGTTCAATGACCATAAATCAGTTCAGTTAGTAGTTAAGTGACCACAAAAATTTCACTTAGTAGTTCAGTGACCATAAATGATTGCAGTTAATAGGTTAATGACCATGAAACAATACAGTTACTAGGTCAATGACCGTAAACGTTACAGTTAGTAAGTCGATGACCCTGTCTATGTTTATTTGCTACTTTACCAAACTTCATAACAATTCAACAAGATGTAGTTCATTGTCTTAATGCCACTATGTAAATATATATTATCATATATGGACAGTGTCTTAGTATAATGACAGTCAACTATTAAAGCGTATTCGACATGTAGATTAAACAATAATCATTACCAGTAAACATTCTTAAAAGGTATATAGAGATGTAAGAAATGATGCATTGGTTTTACATAACTAAATTAGCCAGATATTGATCTATTTTCCATCGCGTTAACAGCAGATTCACAAACTGTTATTGTAGTAGTAGTAGTATGGTGTTTGTTAAATATTAAATTTGTTCAGCTGACTATTGTGCAACCATACATTCCTCTCTTTGTCTTTTCCAGATACGTTGTTAAAAAAAAAATGACAACTTCATCGCATCGAAAATCGGCGTGTGTCCTTACTGCTTTTGTCATGTTGTCCTGTTGTCTGTTTCCTGCCGCTGCCATCAGATCCCTGAATTATATGGAGAGGATCGACGCCCTGTCCCGTTTGAATTCTCGACAACACTTTAGTGAGAGTCAGTATGCAGACGCTGCAGTAGTGAACAGATTCCTAGTGACGATGATGCAAACACTTACAGAACAAAGAGTTTTAGAAGCAGGAAGGACTTCCAACGGAATGGAAAACATAGCAGAGACGTTTGCAAATGCAGATGCGGTGCAGATGAATGTTTCAGGCCTGTGCTTGAATCACACTCGCGAAGTGATTTTTGGTTTGATTAAAAAGGAGAACTGGGCCATGCAAAGTGAGTATTTCGAATGTTTGGCCTTGCAAAGTGAGTGTTGGCCGGCGTGGGTCCTTTGAAAGTGAGCGTTTGCCAATGTGGGTCCTTTGAAAGGAGTGTTTGCCAGTGTGGGTCCTTTGAAAGGGATCTTTTGCCAATGTGAGTCCTTTGAAAGGGAGCGTTTGCCAGTGTGTGAATATTTTCTAAACATGTGTTTGAGTTCGCTTTTGAAGTTTTCCTTTAATAATTCCAAAATTAATGTTTGAAATTATAAGTCTTCGAAAAAAAAGTTTCAGAAATCGTGGCTATTTAGACGGAATACGCCTAAAAGCGAGAATATTTCCCCAAATGAAAAGTTTGAAAAGTATGGGCGATGGAAATGTGGTTGTATGAAATGTGGGTACATGTAAAGTGAGGGTTTGAAATAGTGCGAGTGGTGTTTAAAGGGGTGAACGATGGAAACGTAGATGTCAAAACACGTGATTATTTGCAAGACACGACTACTGGCCAAGACTGAGTGACTATTTGCATGTCACGACTACTTGACAAAGTTGAGTGATAATTTGCAAGACACGACTGATTGAAAAGTTTAAGTGTTGAAAAACTCTGGAGCTCGCAACATTCATGCTTGAGTTGATTTTCATTGTACTTCTCTAATTAGAAATCCATTCACTGACTGGTTAACCAGCTAACTGCGTTATGATGATTGCTCAATTGTTTAACTAACTGACCGACCAACTATTCATTTGATTGATTGAGTAATTCATTCGTTCATAATTTGGGTTAAAAATAGTTCTGGATGCTATGGGCAAACCGACACCCGGAATACAGATCGGAAACCTCAACTGGCTAGGAGCCTACGACCTCTGTTTAGAGGTGCGAGCAACAGCGACAACCGTTTCTCCATCCAACGTCACGACAACAGTCCCGCTCTTCTCAGGGCAATACGTTTCTGTTAATATGATACTCATCAATGTACGTACTCATTTGACGTAAAATGGAGGCTATAGTAATCAATATACGTTTTCCTTTGACGTGAAATGTAGGTTATAATAATTAATGTCCATAATCATTTGTCGTGAAATATAGGTTAGAATTATTAATGTATGTAATCATTAGACGTGAAATGTAGGGAACAGTCACCACTGTGTGTAATCATATACGAATTTTACGTTATTGTCACCGATGTAAGTAATAGTTTGACGTAAAACGTAGGTCACAGTAATCAATGTACGTACTTATTTGACGTGAAATATACATTACAGTCATTGGAGTGTGTGTGTGTGTAATCATTTGATGCAAAATCTGGGTTATAGTAATCAAGATGCGTAATCGTTTGGAGTGAAATGTAAATTACAGTCATTATGGTAACAAACATATTTTGATCCGCAATGTAAGTTACAGTCATCAACATTCTAAATCGTTTGACGCTAAATTTAGGTTACAATAATTAAAGTATCAAATATTTTGTTGCAAAATATTGGTTACACAGTCATCTTAATGTATAAATCTATGATGCGAAATGTAGGTTAATCTCATCTTAAGACATAATCCTATGATGCTAAATGTAGATTACAGTCATATTATGCTATCCTATAATGCAAAATGTAGATCACATTCATATTATGCAATCTTAATTCGAAATGTCGGTTACAGTCATATTATGTAAACATATAAACTAAAGTAGGTTAGAGTCATGCAATCATATAATGCTAAATGGAGGTTAGAGTCATGCAATCATATAATGCTAAATGGAGGTTACATTCCTATTATTCAATGTCGGCCAAGCTTAGTGCGAATGTAGTTTTTCTTATCATTCACTGACGGTGTCGGAAAGGATTCTATTCTTAAAATTGTAGTTATCTGCCCATCAACAGTGCATGGAAACAATAAACAGTTTTACCCTTTCTAACCTCTGTGTTAATTACTGAACTGCCCTTACAGTACGAGCTTCCCATTTCTGTCTCTAAGTTGGGATTGACAGGTTGTGCTTGGCGGGTTCTGGCGGAATTGACACCCGAGTTCAGATCATGATGTTTCAATTCTGGTTTCTACCGTATTTGGAATATGCACGCTAAGTGTGATGATTGATACTTAATTGCAAGCAGTTTCGTTTTATTTTTGTTGTAAAATTCAGTTATACAGAAGGTGGTTGTTAGTATATGACAATAGTATACAGGTTTTCAAAAGAATGCATCTCAAACAGGTAACACGATTTTTCTTTAATTCTGCAAAGCAGGGATAAATAAGTCTGTAACAAAAAACCTAAACGCGACTGATTATAATTATATGTTGTCCTTCTATGCTTCCATAATTAAAGTGGAAAGAAGTATGAGAAACTAGTGCTATACTTTTATCGAAAATAATACAGTAGGCATATTTCGGAATAGGTTCTTACCTGCGTCTTACAGTCTTGCTTCCGGTGGTTGAGCTAATTAGTCAAAATAATTTCAGTGAAATCAACCAGTCTGGAAGTTCACTGTATATACTGATTTGGAAGGTGTCAGTTATAATCAACACATTCTAGCTTCACATTCTCACATAATGACTGAGTCGAAAGGTGTAAGTAATAACATACACTTTGTAGCCTCTCATGATCACCCTACATTTAAGTAAACCACAAGGAACCCGCTCTCGATGCAACAGACATGCGTCTAACGGAATGTCAATGACGAAAAATCAAATCTCAGCCCCACAAATGTTGTGAGTTAAGAATGTCCTATTTTCATGCAATCTGTAATCAGAATTCATCGCATATGACCCCTCAAAGGAAGTAAGCAAATATTTCATTAACATTTCTCCACAAAGTTGCACACGTGTCAAATATGGGTAATATTCATTCCAACCTTGTCCGAAGGCAGTAGTAGACTGACCAGATCGCATCACCTTCTACTGCTAAGGTAGTTCACGATCTGAACTGCATCCCAATACGTCTGACCTGACCGAAATTTACGCAGTGCGGCTCTCTGCAAGGGTAAAGTGAGGTTAGCGAAAACACACTGTAAACGGCTGACTTTTGCCCAAAGAATACGCTCGTTTGCCTAAGTTTCTTTTCCACTGATAAAACTCTCTTCCATTGTGTCATCAACATTGGAACTGAACTGATTTCACATTCAGTGTATATGAAGGTTCGCTGAGTGATAGTGACTGGTAAAAATGTCTTCACTGCATACAATTATATTTATGTTATAATGAAATATATAACTATACCCAGTTATATTCATTACATAATTAACTTTCAGAGAAAAAGCGATTGTGAAATTTGCTATGTACTGCCTGGACATAATGGTGGACTTTGTTGCAGGGAAATATTCCCGCTGGAGGAGTCCTCTTTCTGCCGGTCATCAGTTTAGGGGTGTGCGTTCCCGATACTTGTTCCACCGAGGACATACGAGTGATGCTCTCTGACGGTATGTACCTAAAATAAACATCAACAGTGCAGCGTTTTTGACGGTTAAGCCTAAATTAAGAATACACTATATGGTGTCCATTGTTTTTCTGATGGTATGTACATAAATTAAGTATACAATATATAGTGTCTATTGTTTTTCTGATGGTACGTACATAAATTAAGTATACAATATATAGTGTCTATTGTTTTTCTGATGGTATGTACTTAAATTATGATGATTTAATTACTACCTCTGACGATACATATTTCCAAAAAGTATCAACAGCCAATGTAGTTATTGCTTTCTGGTGGTATGTACTTAAACTCAACAACAACATCCGAACCTCTACTGCCTTCTGATGGTATTCGCTTTAAACATACCTGGACAGTTAGAATAGTTATTGCTTTCAAAGAGTATTATTTTCTTTAAGCATACCTGGACAGTTATAAACCATGTACATGAGTATTACAATTAGAATAAAAATGCATCACCACACACATGTGGGTTATGATTATTACATCAAACAAAATGTTTCAAGTGCTCACATGCATTTTACAATCATCAAATTAATATTTACTTCAGTGGAGATGAAATAGTATCCCACAACATTATACATCTCAGTGAATTATTACAATTATGGAACATGTGTTAACTTGGTTTCAACTGTATTCTCTGGCCACAAAATCAGGAGAAAATAGCAATAATGCATATCAATCACAATAAAAAAAAATACAAGTTCACACTACAACATCCTTAATAAAATACAGTTAATAAGTTTTAAGAAAATCAATATGTTACCTTGTCTGAATATTCGACAGGTTTATCTTTGATTCACGGAAATAAATGCAGCCTCTGTGAGTTAGGCAAAGTTTTCATCATAAACTAATTCCCAATTCGATTCTCTCACTATTTTAATTAAAAATAAAGGTTTTGTTTTTATATTTATTATATCGCTGTTATAAATTTGTTGTTTTATTTGTATTTTCGTTTCTAACTTCTGTGTGGTACCAGTGCTACTCCAACGGAACATAACATTCCCAGTAACAGTGGATTCTCACCCGAGGGACAGGTCCCTGGACACAAAGGCCGTTGTAGCGATGTAAAAAATAAATTTTATTGTATTTTGAATATTAAAAGTATTAGGAACTCGTTTCGTCAATGTCTCTACTGTTTAAAGATGTGTCTATTATTAATTTATCACAGGAATAGAATGACGCATTAAACAGTTATGATTCACTATGTGTATAGCAAGCGTTTCTAATAAAGTTTAAAGATGTGTCTATTATTAATTTATTACAGGAATAGAATGACGCATTAAAGAGTTATCATTCACTATGTGTATTGCAAGCGTTTCATCAAATAATGCTAATTTCTTTCTTAGTTAAACATTTGTTAACATAACATTTATCGCTTTAAGCAGTAAATATTTTCTTGTACCAATTATAGTATTAATAATAATTATCTTTTAAAATACCACATCAACATTTATCGTGCTCTGTGCCGACTGCTACTGCATTGATGCCAGGGAGCTAGACTTCTCACGCATACATTAACAATAGCCTTACCCGCGGTTAGTACTCTTCGTGCGGTCACTCACTCAAGCAGCTTATCTCCCCTCTCCACCCCTGCCCATTTTGGACTTTCTCTTCAGAAATAAACTTTATGTAACATTTCCAATCATACAAATGACAAATAGTATCTCATTTAAGTATTACAGATCAAGAATGAAATTTATTATTAAAAATATGTGGGAGCATTTCTTATTATATGACAGCTGCAAATATTAGTATTTAAAAATATTACCCGGATAATTTCTGTCGCATTATCAGTTATTATTAAAATATCAATATTCAGCATGGGGTAGGAGTAAAAAAGATGCAAATTAGTGGAAGTATACTGGAATACACTAGAAGAGAAATAAGCTGATGCAAGAACTGCTTATATAGAAATCAGGTATTCCTAGAAGCAGTACAAATGACGTCGTAAAGTCATATCTACGTATCCCTTTATATGGTTCCTACCTTTATCCTGTTGTTTAGTTAACTTTTCTAATTGTCTCAGAATTGCTGTCCTAATATGTTAAATAAAAAGAATTTATTTGTTATGTAAAAGCATAAACATTCAATTATGATAGTGGGTTTTGTGAATAGATTAGAAAGATAAATAAAAATTGAAAATATCTTCAGGATATAAAAGCCAATGTAGGTCTAAAATCATAAGTCAAAGGGAGATCATACAGAATATTCGGGATACCCGCTGTAAAAAATGCCTCGTCGCTGTTCATTCTCCAACCACTCCTACCAGATAATCACTACCTTGAAAAGTTTCCATTTTCCAGAAAAAGAACCTGTTTTAATTACGTGTCCTGTCTTTCTATAGAATCATCTGCAGCATCATTCTGTGTCTGATGATACTCGGGACGCTGTTTGACATTCTGTATGTACAAATTCCCAAATGGCGGGCTCGAGAGGCGCCCTTTGTATCCGCAAATGGCTTGATGGATGAACGAGCTCCGCTTATAGATGCACCAAGTAAAATTGCTTTGGAGATACCAAAAGTGGGTAAGGACTAGGTTTTGATTGCAGTGTTTGATTGACTGACTGCTAACAGATACAAAACTTCATTAAATAAGTAAAGGCCAAAACTAATTACTGACGTAATTAAACAAAGGCTGGTAGATATTTACAAGAGCATACACACTACTTTAGCGAACAATCAAAACAACATACATTTGTATCTATTGTTTACTAATTTTGTTATGTGTATTATGTACAGGTCTATGCAGCAAATTGTTGATGTCATTTTCTGTCTACACAAACGGCGCCAAGTTGCTGTCTACCCGCCAGCCACCTGGCAGTCTGTCCTGTGTCCACGGCATCCGTTTTCTCAGCATGACGTGGGTTGTCATGGGTCATGCATTCACTTTCAGCTATAGTGTAACCGGTAAAATCCATAATCTTTTTCAATTTAGGAGAATCATTTCAAAACGCACATGCATTATTATTAATTTTAAAAAAATAAAAGTAAGCAACAATCTCAAGCTTAAACACGAAATGTGCACTGTGCCCTAGCATATTGCACTTATAATACTGAGAACAGACCATGACTCGCAGAAGGTTAGCTGTTCTTGATTCTCTGTGCGACAATGATTTCGAGGTTATCGTACTTGAGCTATAATTATAACCACTGTCTTTTACCTTCTCCTTTATCTGAGAAAATCTTCAGAATGGGATAAAATGTTCTGAGTGAGTGAGAGAGTAGAAAATTTATTCTGCTCTAGTTACCCACACTATAGTGCGTAAATCACTGAAGAAAAGCACAACTCATATAAAATAAGTGTGTATAGGTTGTGTATGTGTGTATAAGTGTGTGCATGTGTTTGTGTGTGTATATACTTATATAAATGTATGTATAGACAAGTGCATGCGTGTATTATGCGTATGAGTGTGTGTGTATATGAATGTGTATATGCACGAGTGGTATTGTAAGTGTATATTTCAGTGTATATAAAAATAATAATAAAAATAATTATCATATCAGGTAAACTTGACTGACTTTACTCATTCTTTCATTACTTGCATTATCACGTCACATTTAATTAGTCAACACATACACCGAATTCTCTCTCTTTGGCCATATATGATATTAAAAACTCTCAATGACATCCACGCGTTACAGTCCTTATTCCCCATCACATTTTTTAAAACAGATTTTCTAGAGCGCTCCTGTATTGTTTTCTGTCTGCAGAATATTTCATTCCCTTTTACCAAGATGCCGTGAAACGCTGGACCTATCAGGCGATTTTAAACGCAGTTGTGTCAGTTGACACGTTTTTTCTGCTCAGGTAAGGAACACGAGATACATGACATACGCTTCATTATTTTTATCGTCAGACCAAGGGACTGTATTGACAGGGAGTTGTTCCTCTTTGTTCTCTGTAGAAACTGGACCGTTGTCGATTGCAGCCACGTGCTTATTATACAAGGGAGTTAAATCGTTATGGTGAAGCAATCGCTGTAATGTAGTTTTTAAAGGGAAAAGAAAGGGAATGTGTGTGCAACGTTGTACAAATAGTGTCCACTATTTTCTTGAGTTTAAAAAATACATTGGTAGCCTTCGTTGGCAAAAATTAATAATGGTTTCTGCTGAGCACTTGTCTGTCTCTGCTTGGAATGGAGTTCTAGGTTTTAGTGATGTATCATTACTGATTTCGACAATGTAGTAAACTTTTTTTTTAAGCCAGAGATTATTTCATTGTGCCTTCGCTAAATGTCATGTTCTTTGTGCTGATAATGCTGCTGTTCTTTGTGCTGATAATGCTGCTGTTCTTTGTGCTGATAATGCTGGTGTTCTTTGTGCTGATAATGCTGGTGTTCTTTGTGCTGATAATGCTGCTGTTCTTTGTGCTGATAATGCTGCATCTCATTGTGCTAATAATGCTGCTGGTTTTTGTGCTAATAATGCTGCTGTTCTTTGTGCTGACAATGCTGCTTCTCATTGAGCTGATAATGCTGCTGCTCTTTGTGCTGATAAAGCTGCTTCTCATTGAGCTGATAATGCTGCTTCTCATTGTGCCGATAATGCTGATATTCTTGTTGCTGATAATGTTGCTGCTCATTGTGCTGATTGCTGCTCTTATTCTGATAATTATATAATGCTATACTGCTCTCTGAGCTGATAATGATGGTGCTCTTTGTACTTAGAATGATAGTGTTCTTTTGTTTATAATGATGGCGTTCTTTTGTTTATAATGATGGTGCTCTTTGAGCGGATAATGATGCTGCTGATATTTATTTGATGCTGCATACTCTGTGCTGATAGTGATGATGGTCTTATGCTGATAATTATGATGCTCTTTGTGCTGATAATTATGGTACTAGTTGTGCTTCTAATTACGGTGCTAGTTTTGATAATTATGATGCTTCCTATTTACCATGAAATGTCATGATCTGATGCAACTATGGGATCAATAATTATTATTAAAAATTATTTTTTTCTTATCTCTAGTGCCTCATACAAAAATAGAAAGTTAGAAAAATCAACGACAATGATGATGACGATAAGGATGATAATGATCATGGTGGTGATGACAAAGACTATCTTGATGATGATTGTCCATATTTAAAGTTTTTTACTAGAAAAACAATTTAAGCATGTCGTCATTTAATTAAATTTAAAACACTGGAAACAAACTTTGTAACATGTAAGCTACTCTTTCATGAAAAAAATATTTTAAAATTAAAACACTGGGAACAAACTATGTAACATGTATGCTAATCTTTCATGGAATAATTATTTTAAAATTAAAATGAATGCTTTCATTGTTCTTATATTGTTGTGTAAAGCGATAACTTAAACGTATTGCCATTGTGGATTTGTAGGGACAAGCCAAGGTTAAGAAAAACAACTTAACACACTTGTGTATTTCCGTCTCCAGTCGTAATGTTTATTTTACTGAACGGAAAAAATTATTCCTGTCAATTTGCCTGCAACTGTTTCTTTTGCAGCGGTCTGCTGGTGTCTTACCTGACTCTGAAGGAAATGAAGAAGTTCAAAGGAAAAATAAATTGGTTCCTCTTTTTCTTCCACCGATTCTGGAGGTAAATACGTAAGCAGATTTATGTAAGATTTCTTTGAAGTTGTCTGGTCCGGAACTGAAATCATGTCAATGACTTTAATTGCTTTATTTCTTCAGACAAGTTAGCTATGAATGACCTCATGCACCATAATATATAAATATCCTTATAGTTTCGAATTATTTCAGCTGAATATAGTGTACGCTAAGAAGTGGGTACTGCGAGCAACGACCATGAAATACACTGAGTAATTTATAACCAAAAGTCTCCATAGACTAAAACCAAATTCTACTGATAAAGAAAATAAGTGATGAGTGTAGCTGGTGGGTCGTGTTTAAATGCTCGAACTCTGATATTTTGTCTTTGCGAAAGAGTTGAGCATAATAATCTTGAGTGTCCACGGTTGATTGAACACGGTGATTGAAGATAAAATTCTACGATGTAAATGAAGAAGTTTCTTTTTTTTCCTAACACCGTTGTTTGACACACTGTAGCCTGTGTTCGATATACTATATTCTGTGTTTCATATACTGTAGCCAGTGTTTGATATACTATAGCCACTGTTTGATTTACTGTAACCTGTCTTTGATACACTGTAGCCAGTGTTTGATATACTATAGCCACTGTTTGACTTACTGTAACCTGTCTTTGATACACTGTAGCCTGTGTTTGATATAGTATCGATGATTTGATATATAGTTTTGATGTAGTGTAGAGTGTGTTTGATAGATTCTTTTATATACTGTAACCTGTATTTGATATACTGTAACCTGTGATTTATAGATTGTAGCCTGTGTTTGATATACTATAGCCTGTGTTTGATAAACTGTAACATGTGCTTGATATACTATAGCCTGTGTTTGATATACTATAACCTGTATTTGATATACTGTAACCTGTATATGATATACTGTAAGCTGTATTTGATATACTGTAGTCTATGTTTGATGGCGTCCTTCTGTCCACGGTTTCAGACTAACGCCAGCCTACTTGTTGGTGATCATGGTGTATGTGTGTTTGAGTCCTTACTGGGGCCATGGTCCACTCTGGGCAGAAGTGCAGCCGGACCGTGATAACTGTGAAAATTACTGGTGGACTAACCTCCTTTACATTAACAATGTTGTCCATCCCGATAAGATGGTGTGTTTGAAGTGATAGAAATGAAGACACTTCGTCTATTGATTTGCAATGCATTTATCGGCTATAAAATTATCGATCACATTGATCATTGCATTTAATCATCCATTCACATTCCATCATCATATTCATTCATAAAATACTCTCTCCCTTCCATCGTCATTCTGTCTGTCTGTCTGTCTGTCTGTCTCTCTATCTATCTATCTATCTATCTATCTATCTATCTATCTATCTATCTATCTATCTATCTATCTATCTATCTATCTATCTATCTATCTATCTATCTATCTATCTATCTATCTATCTATCTATCTATCTATCTATCTATCTATCTATCTATCTATCTTTCTATCTGTCTGTCTGTCTCCATCCATCCATCCATCCATCTATCTATCTATCTATCTATCTATCTATCTATCTATCTATCTATCTATCTATCTATCTATCTATCTATCTATCTATCTATCTATCTATCTATCTATCTATCTATCTATCTATCTGTCTGTCTGCCTGTATGACAATATTCTTATATATTTCTGTTTCTATGTCGGTCTGTATTCAGGCTCTATAGCTGCCAATTGAAGTTAGTCAGTATCTGATTTGCAAATTTATTCGCAATATTCATTAAAGATATTTATTCCTATATGAAGGAATTGCATTTAATAAATATTATAATCACACACTGTATTTGTTTTCCCTCTATTTTTTTCCAGTGTCTCGGCCAGTCTTGGTATCTGGCTAATGATATGCAGTTCTATATCCTGAGCCCTCTAATTGTCGTTCCATTTTTCTTGTAAGAAAAAACATTTATTTATTTGTTTGTCAGCTATTAGTTTGCTAATATTTATAATTATGCATCTAATTAATTATATTATTTCCATTTTAATTTGATTAATCATTTCTTTATTTAAACTTTTCTTCCTCTATTTATTTATAAGCTGTCGAACGTATTGTTTGACAAAAGGCCTTGACCGGTCGGCAATATTCTTACCACTATTTCGGAACATCTATAAATGGCGTGTGTGAATTTCAGTGTGCACTCATTGAACGAATTAATTCTAATTTGATTATTTGGAGAACGTTTATTTTAAAATAAAACAGATTTAATGTATTATAATAGACACGAAAAATAAACACTGTCCAAAAATAGGACACTGAGTCCTTAACTGAAGAAAATGTCATCGTTCGGCCATGACTAGCTTGCGCATTCCATTAGGGGAAGAGCCATGTTAAATATAATGTGACAGGTATTTCTCAGGTTAAGAAGTGTCTCTTGTTACTGGGGATCATATATTCAATCATCTACGATATAACACAATTCTAAATACGGACTGTGTCTATGATAAGGCAGCCTCTCCCCGCCCTCCTCTCCCCTTAGCCAATGCTAATCAGAATATTACAAATATGGGTACTTCGAGTTAACATTGTCATCACATATCCACGATGATGGGTATCCACATTAAAAGGTTCTCTTTGTGTCCAACTTCTTAATTATTAGGTAATGCCCCCATCACGACGAATGAACTCTTTCTTCTGTATACATATAACTGGGAATAGTGAGTGAACAATACAAAAAATATGTTAATCATATACATTAATCACACACACATACACACACACACACACACACACACACACACACACACAAACACACACACACACTACACAACGTATAGCAATAAATCAAACTATACTATATGGACGTTTGCAAACATAAAAAAATTTTAAAAAGTTAATAGTGTCTCAACTTGCTGTCCTTGCTTAAAGAATACAGTTCAATTGTGACAGTTAAACAACTCAAGAGTGGGGTTTAATATTCTCGTAGATTTCCTTTTCACTATCCTCTAGATAAAGTTTGTGCAACACTGTCAACATAAACAGTGAACACATTAACTTATTAGCATCACGGAAGTGAGGAAGGAAAAATGACCTGACGTTTGTAGAATTATATTCTCTGACCCTCAGCCTGAGGTGGAATAAAATGACAGGAGATGATAGCTTGAATTGCTCACTTGCAGCGTGTTACCTTGGCAGGTCAAGTTAACAGTTAGTTGCATCCAAGTGGGTTGAAGTAAAAATTGTGATGAAAATCACAGTAGCTCATGAAACATCAGAAGCCAAGCAAAGGCCTCAGAGCCAAACAAAGGCCACAGAGCCAAACAACAAGAAGGATAAGATGTTGACAACATATCTCTGCAATAACCTTAGAATTTCAAATAGATTACTTTGTTTTTCTTTTCCATTAACTAAATAAACATATCTGTTTATTCTAGCAAATACAAAATTTAATTACTTCAATTCTTTCACGCTTGGCGAATTAAATTTTTATGCAATTATTGTCCTTAGTAATCTCTAATTTAATTGAATCATGCTGCACACGTTCCTTGCATATTACAAATATATCCACACAATAATTACAATCAACCAGATTAGTGTCCTTTATAATTACAATCAACCAGTTTAGTGTCTTTTATAAATATATATTCACAAAGTAATGACAATCAAACAGTTTAGTGTCCTTTATAAATTTAGATCTCTACACAATATCCTTATAAAGATTGAAAAACACACAATACAATATGTACAATTAAACAAATGGAACATTCTTCACAAAATGATGATATTCTACAAAATCTCAATTTGATGATTTTATGCACACCTTGAAGCACCTAACAGTGACTATACATGTCACTTACAAAATATATTTTATAACAATTCACATAGCGCTCTCTTGTGAATCAAAAGAGTATAATATGAGAATACATTTCAGACGTTACAAGATATCACTCATAATTATACATAAATATTTTACCTCTTTTACATATGGGTAAAGTACATTAATTACTGGCCGAAAAGAAATCATGAAAATGTACAAGTCTGGAATTTGTAAATGTGAATCACAAGTACCGGCCTTCACCCCACTCACATTTAAACACAATCTCTCAAATGCTATCTGCCGATTTCGCTGCCTGGAACGAGATCACCGCTGTTGTGAGAGTTGATGATGATGAGTGGAGTGTAGTCGAAAGAAATGTTTTAGAGTGGTGATGTTGAGGGGACTTGAAGTATTCATATTCGTGGTTCCTTTTTCTTTCTTTATAATCAAATTCCAATCAACTTCAAAGTGGCGTTTAGTTGCATAGGAGCCATGCAGTGAAAAGTTAAGTAGGCGGTAATCAACGCAAGGAAATATTATTTCATTTCAATTGGTATCTTAATATGTTCGTTTTGCCCCGACGTTGCCTTAAAACATCAAAAAATAAAAAGGTCGAAACTAAATATGTTTAATCTAATAGGCTAATGTCCCTATTGTATCATTTAGACTAAAATAGCAAATTTAATTTCATTTGATGAGAGTTATTACCTTATATAATAATTCATGTATTTCGTTTCCTTCTTTTGTTTGCTCCCCGACTCCTCACTTGGTTAGCTCCCCTTTGCTGGGTGCGATTTCATCAGCCGTGTTTCTCTTGGTGACCGCAATCACTCCCGGCGTGTTGACTATGCGCGATCACTTCGCCCCAAGCTCCTTGGCGGCAGTCGAGGGCAATACAAGGTAACTCAAATAATTATAGTTGAGCGTTTTCCACTGACTTGTTTTACTAAGCTGCCAATTGTCTCCTTAATTTCAGAACTTAAATTACCAATAAATTATTATAATATTGTAATTTTTATCACAACAGTCATATTTGAATCATTACTGGTTCCTTAATTCTAACCTCAATCAATTTGCCAGTTCGAGTTCGAACTACATGATAGATTTCTATATCAAGCCGTACAACCGGATGGGGCCGTACATCGTGGGCCTGCTCGGTGGCTACTTCCTGTATCGCACGGACTGCAAACTGCGTATCAACAAGGTAATGCTAGTATTTCGCACTGTACTAACACCTTTCTTCTCGTCCGACATCCTTTTGCATTTCGTCTGCACTCTTTGCTCGTGAACAAAATACGTTCAGCAATCAGTTACTGACACTTTTAAATTTGTAAAAATTCATGCCATTCCTTAGAAATTTCCTTCTATCTTTCTCCTTTTAATGTCTCTCCCTCTCTCTTTCTCCTTTTAATGTCTCTCCCTCTCTCTTTTCCCCCGTGTGCAGGTAACTAATCTGCTTATTTGGGCGGTTACCACAGCAGCGGCTTTGGCGGTTTTATATGGGTTGTACGATGCGTGTAACGGTCACCCTGTCACCCTCCCCGTGTCGGCATTTTACAGCGCCGTCAACAGACAAGTGTGGGCAGCATGTGTGTGCTGGGTTATCATCGCGTGCGTCACAGGCAATGGAGGTGATGGACCGATGCTAGTTTACGAATGCATTTGTAACTCCGTTCGTTTGTGTAATCTGAGTGTATTTGTGTCCTGTTATGTTGTGCCACTACTGTCCAAGTCACGTTCCCCTTGAAATGTTTCTCGTATAATGTCTGGCTCCTCAGAATTACTTGGCATGCTTTTCCACACGTTTATAACCCATGTATAAAAAGAAATTTTGAAACTAAAACATGTGCCAGCACAAACTGCCTGTTATATTCCGGCATTTGTTTTAAAGACCCTATCTCAGCATGAGGATTTAAAGATTGTTAATTTTAACATTACACCTATGATGTCGACAGACTGGTTGCCAGACTCACCCTCCAGTCTCCTCAAATTAATTCTCTCGATTTAGATATTAATTGTAGTGACAGATGAATCTGTGTAATAACGACTAATTATGAATACAAATCATTCACACTGACTCTGCTTCCAACCCAATTTTCCTTTCATCTTTCTCTTGCTAAAAATTAGTCAATCTCCATTATTTTGATAGCAAAACATAAAAAATTAATTTGTAACAGAATAGTGAATCCATAAATCAGTACATACAAACATAAAGGTCATTTGGACCACCTATTCTATCTTTGTATGTTTATACAGATCATAACACAAATTTCTGATCTCAGGATTTGTCAGACGCCCACTTATCTGTATTATCAGTTGGTGGCAACACACACATCAACTGTCCATCGTTGAATACCTTGGCTAACCATGGACTTCACACAACTCATCTCACATGAATAGTGTACCTCATCGTTAGGTTCTTAGCTCAGTAGACGTAAAACTTGGCATCAACTGAAATGCCATCTGAAATGCCAACCTGGAATTCCAAACTGAAATTCCAATGGAAACCAAAAACTCTGAAAAAATAGTAATTGTTTCCATGAGCAATGAACCTATATTTTGCTGATCAGTATGTAATGGCAACAGACAATAGGTGTCCTATTATAATTGACCTAACTTTGTAGTTTTACAATGAAATTAAAATGGTTTAAACGATGTGCATATGTGTTACAATTAAAATAAAAAATATGTCATGCAAATGTGGGTTATGATTAAATTAAAACTGCTGTGTGCATTTGAAACATTTTGTTTAATGTTATAAAATGTTTCAAATGCACACAGCATTTTACAATTGTCAGATTAATATTTACTTTCAGTGAAGATAAAATAACATTCCCCATTATTATACATCTGAATTAATAATTACAGTTATGGATATGTGTTAACTTGGTCACTCTATTCTCTGGCCACACATCAGGAGAAAATAGCAACAAATTCATATCAATCACAATAAGAAAATACAAGATTACTCTACCAAATTTTTAATAAAATACAGTTAATAAGTATTAAGAAATTGATGTGTTTGCTACCTAGTCTGAATATTCAGTGAGTGTATCTTCAATTCATGGAAATAGATGCAGCCTCTGTGAGTTTAGGCAAAGTTTCATCGTGAACAAATTCCTAATTTGAGTCTCATGCTATTTATGGACATCTATGAATCACTGGTGGGAAAACTCCATCAAGCAAGGTTATTGAGCATCGGGTTTGAACAACAACCCCCACACACACAATCTTAAAGTGTACTATGTAATCTGTTTATAGTGATTGACATCCCTTTTAACATGCACGTGACCTTCTAACTGTCAGTAATCCACTATGGCACAACACGTGCAATTAAGTCACCCAGCCACAATCACCAGCATATATAAATGTATAATATCAAAGATGAAAACATTAAAGTGCTTAAACTTTTGTTGGTCAGACAGGCGTAATTAGTTCTTGACTCCATGACACCCCCCAACCCGCCACATACACATCACACACACACACACACACACACACACACGCACACGCACACGCACACACACACACACACACACAAAACCCCAGCAACAACAGTTTCAGACAAATGTTCTTGCGTCATGAAGAAATACTTTGAAGTTGTGAGTGGACAAGCTATAACTCATGAAATGAATATGAAATTACAATGTTGTTATTATTATAAAGTGAAAATCGAAATATCTATTAAATTCAGGAATATTATATATATTATAGGTAAAATGTGATTCGTAGAATGCGGGACATTTATTCTGTATTGTTTATAGGTATGATATTTATGTACACAGAGAGTGTGTGATTATGCTCATGCGCAGGGGTCACCAACACGGTGCCCGCGGGCACCAGGTCGCCTGCAAAGACCACATTAGTCGCCCGCAGGCCTTTTCTAAGTCTTCACATTATTAATAATGTATAATGCCAAACTAGAAGAGTGTATTTAACTGGTAGCCCCTCGTATGACTCAGTAGCTCTCAGTATCAAAAAGGTTGGTGACCCCTGCTCATGCGTGTGCGCACGTGTGTGTGTGTTGTGTGTGTGTGTGTGTGTGTGTGTGTGTGTGTGTGTGTGTGTGTGTGTGTGTGTGTGTGTGTGTGTGTGTGTGTGTGTGTGACATTTATTGATGGTCACACCTTGAGAGAATCTT
The DNA here is from genome assembly GCA_028829895.1 of Sinotaia quadrata. Lineage (NCBI taxonomy): Eukaryota > Metazoa > Mollusca > Gastropoda > Architaenioglossa > Viviparidae > Sinotaia > Sinotaia quadrata. Next base: position 120,390,537 of record CM054180.1, read on the forward strand.
TGAACGACTCATTTACTTTTTCTTAACATTCCACCTGTCGTCTATTTCCACAATGTGATCTCAGACCTCACACACACACAAACACACACACACACACACACACACACACACACACACACACACACACACACACACACACACACACACACACACACACACACACACCTTAGGAGGGCCGTAATAATACTGAACTGGTCCCAGTTATAAGAAATATGAAATCTTAATCTACTTAAAGAAGTGTGTGGGTGTGCATGAATTTGTTTTTGTGTTTGTGAGTTGTGTGTGTATGGCTGTATATGCACTTGTGTTACACCACTCGACCTTCACCTTCACCATCTGTGGCAGGTTTCGTTAACACCCTGCTATCGTGGTCGGCTCTGGTACCACTCAGTCGTCTGACATACTGCATCTACCTCATCCACATCTTGATCATCAGTCTGTATTTGAATAACAGTGGTTCATTGTTCTACATGAGCGACATCAACATTGTGAGTATTTGCTGTCGTCGTCAGTCTGTATAACAACTATAACTATGCAGGTTGTGAGGTCCTGTGTAGCTTCGTTAAAGTCGCTGTTTCGTAAGCATTTCGATGGCGGGAGTTTCTCTTAACTACATTTTTCACAAGCACTATTTCCTGAACATCAAACATACATAAATAATTTTTATATCTGGAAATATGAAACAATTATTTTGTTTTGTTTGTATGTCTTCAGGTCATGATATATCTTTCCGCTCTCGTCATTTCGTATCTTGCTGCCTTTGTTGTCTCCCTTGCCTTTGAAGCGCCAATGATTCAGCTGGAGAGAGTGCTTCTTCATAGAAAGAAACAGGAAGAAGAAACGAGTAAAACATATAGAGAAAGCTAAAAATAGCCTGATAGAAGTGTGTATGGCGTCGAACGTATTGCTGCTTTACGTTACCTCTCTTTTCTTGTTGAAATGTGAATTTTAGTGTTACGAGACTGGAAAAGAGAGACATCATGCTTATGTGACTGAGGCTGTAAGGTTTGAATTTACACAACAAAGACAAATAAGCAAGCAATTACAGTATGAATGGCTCAGTATAGTTCTCCCAAAAAAATTTTCTTCACAGTAATTGTATTTTTATGTGCATAAAACGATACAACACCCCCCCCCCCGCCATCACCACCACTCACATGCACTAACTCACACGCACATTCATACGTACACATGCATACACAGACAAATGATACACACGCACAAACAAACACACTATTATAAGTGGACGAAATGAGGAGTAGATGTGAATAAAATGTGTTGTCTATTCTCCAAAATATGAATATGTGTAGAGTTAGAGTGCGTATGTAACAATATTATAACAATTTTAATTGTAAACTGTTGTATATATATATATCCTACAACCTATTTATGCTATTGACCAACATAGGCAAAAGAGAAAATTATAATTATATTAATTAAATCATATGACAAGGACAATCAGTAATTCTAACATTTTCAACCCCACACTTCCTCATGTACATAAAACACTTTTTTTGGAAATGCTATAATGAATTATATACTAATGGAAATACTCCTTCGTTTATGAGCCTTCCTGATACAAATATATTTATTGATGACATTTCAAAAAGTAAACAGTAGTAGTAGTAAGAAAATTCGAGTATAATCTTAAATTGTTTTGGTACTTGTACCCAGTTAAATATTAACTCCGACATTAAATACAGATGTTCTCCACCAAATACTTGAACTGAACACCCTCAACACCCTTCTATTACGGAGGCATTAGAACAAGTGGTTATGGTTCCTAATGATCACGTGCTCTTCATCCTAACGCAAGCTAATTACGTAGGGCTTGTAACAATCGAGTGACGCAAGTGCCAAAGGGAAGTAAGTGAGATAGAGAGTCAAGAAATTGTGTATATTTTATTTTGTTTTCCTTTTTTCCCTAAGGAGCCACAGAGCTGAGAAAGTATAACTTTGCTTAATCGTTCGTTGATTTCCGAATCAGTCTGGCTGTAAACGTGTGTTCGTCATTATGAGGTGTATAATTGTGTGTACATTTTCTTTCCAAAGAGAAGAATGCAATTGTTCTTCATGTACATGTGTGACACGTGTCTTTGTGCACGTTGTGAGATATAGTTTTGTGTGAAGACCACAAGTTAAGTTTCCCTGCTCTCTTAGATGTGTGAATCATTTTCTGATGAAAAGTTTATTGAAGTTTTATTATATTCTCTGTTTCTTGTACATTTACGAGTGAAATGTTATATAGTTCTCTGTGTACTGTACAGTAATGTGTGAAAGGTTATGTAGTTCTACATATCCTGAATTCTGTACAGTTATGTATGAAATGTTACGTAGTTCTACATATTCTATACAGTTATGTGTGAAAGGCTACGTAGTTCTACATATCCTGAATTCTATACAGATATGTGTGAAATGTTACGTAGTTCTGCATATCATGTACTCTGTACAGTTATGTGAAAGGTACGTAGTTCTATATGATCTGTAAACTGCTCGTAAGATTTCTTTCTTCACTTATTATTATTATTAATATTATTTTATAATTCAGCATTTTCCCACGAATTCTGTTTGACTGTCACTTATGAACCAAGGGTCTCGGAATCTTACCATGTTTCTGGAAGATCCAAGGTTTTACGAAAGATGTCGGTACTTCCGAAGAGCGCTGCTTTGAATAGTGGTGCGAGTCTGTGGTTTCCAGGTAATTTATTCAGATAGCCCTCCAACTCATTTGCTATATTCCCCAAGGTACCTATCACTAAAAGTACCACTTCTGCTTTTACATTACACAGTTTCTGGATTTCTAATCTCAGATCTGGGGATTCTTGTTTTTATCGCTTGGAACAGCGACATCAATGATTGTTGCTGTTCTGATAGACTTATTGGAAACTAAAATGTCTGGTCTTCGAGCAGGAATCATTCGATCTGTTCTTATTTCGAAGTCCAACATTTTTTTTTACTTTCTTTTGTTTCGGTGACTGCTTCTGGTTGGTGCATCCATGCTCTTTCTGGAATTTGTACTCCATAGTTCTCACATAGATTTCTATGTATGACTTTTGCCACTTCGTTGTGTCTTTTGGTTTATTCTGTTCCAGCCAGAAACTGACATCCAGGTTATATTCTGTTGTTTCATTCATGAATTTGCAGAGTCTGCATTTGGAATCATTTGAGATTTTTATGATTTTTGTTTTGTTCAATTTCGTGTTTAGTGTTTGATCATGTACAGCTGATATGATTGCTTCTGTTTCTGCTTTCAAACCTTCCTCTTTCAACCATCAGTATGTTGATTGTTTTCTTCATGTTTCATCAGCTTGTCGCATATATTGACCGTGGAAAGGTTTTGGCTTCAGTTATTTGCTCTGTTTTGTTCTGTTGGAATTGCTGATCTCTTGCAGTGTATCTTTTCAGTCGGTGTCTGAGTCCTAGTAGTCTTTGTTGTACATCTTCTACTGCTCTCTTAATGTTTCTGCAATTGAGATGGTATTTGTTGACTAATGTTGTTCTTAGATTTTCTTTATTATGCATTGCTGATTTCATTTGGCCTATTTCTTTCCTATTGCACTCTATTTTTTTGGGGGGTGTCTTCCATGATGAAGTGATGGTTTCTTTGTCTGTACTTTGGCTGGCATTGTATGTTTTTCAATTATGTTTGCAGTGGCGTGTATTAGATTGTTGGTTTCTGTAATATCGTCTGTGGGGATATGTTTGAGCAGGAATCATTATGAATTACTGTTCTTAGACCTTTGTTGTTTTTGCAGCCTTCGTGTTTGGGTTCTGCCTACATATGACTTATTTTTTGTCCTTGAAACGTTTTATGTCTTCTAACAAACTCTTTCATTCTTCAAGTTAAATTGCTTATTATTTCTCCATTGTGGTCGTCAACTGGTTTTGACTATTGTGACTTGTGGGAGTTTCATTCTCTTCTATTTCAGTGCATAGTTGTGGGTGTTTGTGTATGCCTGATATTTGTATGCTGCACTTCTATCTTATGTTCTATCGTTTGTAGTTCTAGGGCTGTAAGAAGTCTGTTTTGTATGATCACACTCTTCTGATCCAGGAGCCACTGTTCGCTTATAATATCATCTGAATGATGTTTGAGCCAGAGTTCGTGCATTCTTTTTTATATCCTCTTACTGTTGGTTGGCTTTGATAGTAAGAGATAATTATTTATATATTTTCTCGCTGGTACATCTCCGCCGAGTTTTCGGTAGCATTTCACGAGAACACCCTGAAACATCAATGCCTAACACAGACCTTGTTAACCCGGGCAACGTCTTAACCGGTATAAAATCAATTTTCGTTTCCTCCATCATGAATGAGATGGGTGTGGGTGTAGTTTGGACGGAGCCACTTTTGTCTCCCTTTATAGTCCAGAGATGGGATTTGAATCTGTCACCCCTCCTCTTCCTATCATCCTCATCATCATAATCAACTCTTCCTCCTGAGCATACTTTAACGGGTAGTATGTTTTGTGTGAGAAGCAATACTGTTCATGTGAGTGTGTAGAAAGCTCTTTTAATAACGGTGTGAGTAAGCGCCGTCATAGTACGTGCGTTTTGAACGTTAAAGACTGATGTATTTAATGTTATGAAAGAAAAATGACACTATTCACATTAATAGCAGTTTATTTGCATTTAATTTTGAAGATGGCCCAAGCTCATTTGGCCTAGAATCATTAATGGGTAAATAGGGCAGTTATTTTTATATCTTTCACAGGTACACTCACAGTCATACACACTCACACACAGACACACACATACACACAATCACTCACATCCGTATATCTCTTTGCGTTAATATTCAAAGTTTGTATCAGACAGTGATTAACTATGTAACAAATGTGTTTTATTTATAATGTTCTTTTGCTTTTAATTTTAATGACAATGATTACTTGTAATGTTTCCATTCCAGATCTCTATACATTATTAACATGGCAATGATTTTATGAAAGGTCACATTATATTGCTCAATACATGAAGTTTTATGATAATGATTTTATGGCGATATTTTTAAAGGTACCTTTGATGATAAACCTTATCTGTGAGAGAGGCGGTATGATTGTTTATTTTTTTCATCAGCTTGTTCAATCGTGATAATAATAGATCAGCATTAAGTTCTTTTACGCCTATTCTGTTTTTGCCTAAATGTTTCAGGGAAATGTTGCTTTGGAATTTACGTCTCTAAAGGATGTCTCTAGGAAGTATTTATTTCAGTGATGTCTGCTTTTGTAAAATATGTATATTACAGACTGCTACACTCGATGTAGATTAAAGACTTTTAAAAAAAAATCTATGACGTCAAGAGTCTCGTAATATTTAAAACGTCATTGAAGTGATTTCATGACGCTGAATGTTGTGTTGCTTCTTCCATTCCTTAAATTAAAGAATACTTACGATGTTTCCAAATTCTATCGACAAAAATAGAAAATATTATTATGCAAATCACACACAGTTTAAAAGTTGAGTAAGAATTAAAAAAATAATTTATTCTTATTTGTGCAAGAATAATGAAAATGACGTAGAATGCAAGAAATATGTAATCGAATACGGTATGTTTATGAAGAGAAGTGACCTTTTTTTCCTCTTCCCTTTTTATATTTCCTCTTCGTCCTCTCTGCTTCAAATTTCAAATGTCTTTCCCCTATCCCCCCACCTTTTTTTCTCTCTTTTCCTGCCGAGGAGCGGTCTCTTATGTCCCTTTTTGCTGGTTGGTTGTGCAATTGCAGTTGAACGTCCTCCGGCCAAGGTTACCCCCAAAGTGTTCCAGCGTGGCTATCTACCAATAAGGTCACGTGAACTTGCACTTTTATTATTGCCACTGTATGCTTCCGAACGCCCTGCACCCAGACGTAGGCATTTATCTCACAACTTGGTGACGTGTCATTTGTCCCGGCCACTGCGAGTGCACAGCTATCTGACAGCTATCTGACACAGGTCTGAGCGAGTAAATAAAGTACGGGACACAACTGACACTGGATGACACCGCAATGCGCGGCAGTCTATGTCCGGATACATTCGTTCACGCTGACACCTCATTCAGGTCTTTAATTAGTCTACGTTTTGACGATAATATTATTAGATGCACTGGATCTGCACTCTTTCAAATTAAGTAAACATGTAATTTCAAAAGATCTATAAGCTAGGAGACGATGATGGAATTCTCGCTTTGTTGTTTGTATCAGTAGCGTAGCGTATTTCTAATATTCAAGTATTTCTAATCTGGACCCACTGATCCCTTCACGGTCTTGCGCAACGAATCCGTCACAGCACGGCTGTCTTAAAATAGATCGACACATGAGGATTGCTCGCTTGGACCGAGCTAGTCATTAAAAGCATACACTTGTACCGGAACACAGTGATACATTCTTTGAGATAACGTGAGAGTTTATCAGCATTGCGTCATAGATCTAAATATGTATTTCTTTTTTTCCTTCCATACATAAAAAAGGCCACACACAATCATTTGTGTGTGAAATACGTCAGACATTGCGAAGTATACACGCGACATAGCTGGCGTCTAGGTCTCACAGACACGCCAGGGTTTCGTTGACAAGTTGGATTTCAATTTGTTGTTGCGGTTTTTTACTATTATAAATAACCAAGGTAAGAGAGACATAACAAATCATTACATCTATTAAGTTCTATTATTTTTTTATCTGTTTGTTGTTGCGGATTTAGGTGATAGTGGATAGAGTTGTTGAAAATGAAGCACAAAACTGATATTAAATGAATCGTCGAGCCTAGTCTGGCTGTGTGTGTGTGTGTGGGGTGGTGGTGGAGAACTGACTAGCATTTGTTAAGGAATAGTGTGGTGTTTAATATAATACAAATTATTGCTGTAACATTGCACACTTAAATTTGAGAATCACAGTGTAAATAAATGGATGACATTGAGAGGGAACTTGTAAATTAGTGAAGCTGATATTGTTGACAGGTGCCAGCCTCAAGAAGAATAATACTCTTCTGGAGGGAAAAGAAAGAAAGAAAGAAAGAAAGAAAGAAAGTTTGTCCCTTGCAAGCGATCAATTCTCATTTTTAAATTGAGGTGTGACTGGATGTTTAGCAAGTTGTTGCTGAAAGCACACGGGACCCCATTTATCCTCCCATGGACTAAATGTGAAGCCCACCATTTGCATTTATAGCGCGACCGAGGCCACTAGTAAGAAATTTTAACTGACCTGGGGTTCGAACCCCAGTCACTTCAATGAGAAGATAACGCCCTACCATCTACGCTACTGCTAATCTCTTAACCGTCTGCCACTCACTATCGATGCGTCAAGGCTGGACTTGCACTCTTGCTGCAGAGGTGTAGCATTCTATTTTCACGATCATATCCACCCCTAAGCTCAGAGGTGAAGCATGCTATTTTCACGTTCTTATCCACCCGTAAGCTCAGAGGTGCTTGCAAACAAAATTTAGCGTGCCAAACTAGTCGCTGGTTGTAAGAGAGGGATATATATACTCTGAATCATAATTTGTCATCAATGAATCATGTTGCTTTCATTTGTCTACTTCTAAACAAAACAACCACACTACCGAGAACTTGAAACAATAAATACGAAAGTATGAATAGAAATATTTGTGTTTTGCTGATAAATACTACAAAATGGTAGGTTTATATTTTCTTTTAAAAAAAAGGGAAATAATATATACCTTACAAGCTTGCAATATGTGTCAGCAAAACACAAATGTGCACTGTCATTTCGAAAGCACCGAGAGAAAATAAATCAGCGCTATAAAAAGACTACTATGTAGTAGTGTTCGCCTATCTGGGTCAGTGGGTTAAATGATTGAAAAAATGTAGGAAAATTAGTTTAAGAGTTTGTCTTTACTATTTTCAATGTTCACGAAATTAAAATCACGTGTGTTGTATTACATTGTGTGTGTTATCTGTATGTGTACACATTATTGATAACTATTACGACTGGTTAGAGAGACGCAATGCGACAGACTGAAAGAAATAATAAAAACTGTGTCACTTGCCAATCTTCACGAGTGCGACTGTACTAAGCTCTTGACCTGTGAAAAGTGCTAGTGGCACGTGTACACGGAATGAAGCATGAATATATACAGCTAAATACAGGAGGCCTAAATATTAATGTTGTTTCTATTCCTACTTCGATATCGCTAATTAATTTTAAAGTGCATAGCGAAACGCACTAGTGATAAAAGATTCAGTTGTAAGAAATGAAATAGAAATCTATCATTAATATAACAGTGAACACTGATGTAATAGAAATCTATCCTTAATATAGCAGTGAGCACTGATGTACCCACTTGTACTACCGTGGCACAATATCGAGAATGTTAAAATCGTCATCATCAATTCTGCATCACTCAACAGTCTTCCGACACACTGGCGAGTCTAAATGTCGCAACGCCATTAACCAAGTTTTGACGTTATTAGCAGGTCGTTTCAAGATTATGCACTGACTTTCGTCCTTTTTAGGAATTCCCCCCACCCCCGATCAGCAGTACAAGTGGAACATATATGTCTTGGATCCACAAACCACAACCAAGCCTGGGCTACCACAACAATCCTCTCGCGTGTCTTTGGCTGCAGATAGACCGGTATACATTGAACATGGCAGCCAACAATATCAATGTTGTTCAAAGGCCCCTGGCACATTGACCAATCTCCTCTTTAGGACACGAGCACAGTACTAGGCTCTCAGAAATCAAAACTGGGAATACTGTCAATGACATCAGCAAACGTGATTCTCGGCTTCATACAGCTACTGCACTTCACTCATTGAATGCATGGACTTTTTATAGTAGTCACTAGGAGATTTACAATTTACACCAAATCACTCCATTTACCAGCAGCAGCATTCTTCAGTCACCATGGGGCCCTCCTGTGATTTCTCGCTTTGCATTAATACGTGAACAACACAAGACATTACAGTGACTAGTTCAATGACATCAAAGGATTACAGTTCAATGATCACAAAACATCGCAGTGATAATTCAATTACCATAAATCATTACAGTAGCAAGTTCAATAATCGTAAAACAGTTCATTTAGTAGTTTATTGACCACAAACATTTCAGTTAGTAGATAATGACCATAAATGATTGCAGTTAATTGGTCATTGACCATGAAACAATACACTTAGTAGGTCAATGATTGTAAACGTTACAGTAAGTCAATGACCCTATCTATGATTATTGCTACTTTACCAAACTTCATAACAATTCAACAAGGTGGAATTCATTGTCTTAATGCCACCATGCAAACATATATTATCATACATGGACAGTGTCTTAGTATAATGACAGTCAACTATTAAATCGTATTCGACATGTAGATTAAACAGTAATCATTACCAGTAAACATTCTTACATGGCATATAGAGATGTAAGAAATGATGCATTGGTTTTACCATAATTAAATTAGCCAGATATTAATCTATTTTCCATCGCGTTAACAGCAGATTCACAAACTATCATTGTAGTTGTACTATTATTAGTAATAGTATGATTGTGTTTCTCAAACATTAAATTTGTCCACTTGTCCATTGTGCAACCATAAAAGTTCTCTTTCAACTTCTCAGGTACATTCCTCGAAGAAAATGACGTCATCACATCGAAAGTCGACGAGTATTCTTACTGCTTTTGTCATGTTGTCCTGTTGTCTGTTTCCTGCCGCAGCCATCAGATCCTTGTCTTATATGGAGAGAATCGACGCCCTGTCCCGTTTGAATTCTCGACAACACTTAAGTGAGATTCAATATGCAAACGCTGCAGTAGTGAACAGATTCCTTGTGACGATGATGCAAACACTTACAGAACAAAGAGTTCTAGAAGCAGGAAGGACTTCCAACGGAATGGAAAACATAGCAGAGGCGTTTGTAAATGCAGATGCGGTGCAGATGAATGTATCAGGCCTGTGTTTGAATCACACTCGCGAAGTGATTTTTGGTTTGATTAAAAAGGATTACTGGGCTTTGCAAAGTGAGTATTTGGAATGTTTGGTCTTGCAAAGTGAGTGGGTCCTTTGAAAGTAAGCGTTTGCCAGTGTGGGTCCTTTGAAAGGGAGCGTTTGCCAGTGTGGGTCCTTTGAAAGTGAGTGTGTACGCAGTAAGTTTCTGAAAGCGTATGGTTACAATCTGAGTTTTTTTCAAAGTAAATAATGGTTGAGCAGATTTTGAGTATATCTAACTGGTTACATTTACGCTTGCAAAAATTCTTGAAATACTATGTATTCAATATAAATACGTGATAATGTTCTGCGTGCAATAAAGAAGTATTGGAAAGTGAAGTGTGGGGGAAGTAAGTGATTGAAAGATAGCATAGGCAAAGTTGATATTTAAAACGTTTGCAGAGAAAGCACTTGGAAGTAGTGTGTTTACATAATGAGTGAATGAAAGCGCATGTATGTGTAAAGAGAGTGAGCAACCTTTCGTGTTTGTAAAGTGTGTGTTGAAATATAATGTATTAACAAAGTGTGCTTTTAAAATTGCCTTTTGGCAAAGTGAGGATTTTCTAAAATAATTCTGATTATATGTTCAAAGTAAGAGATTGAGAGTGTGAGTGTTTGCAAAGTGTTTTGTTTTCAAAGTAGAGAGTATGAGTATTTGTAAAGTGTTAGAAAGTGTTGCGTTTGCAAAGGAAATCGTATAAACGTTTGCAATGTAAATGTATAAGCGTGCGTGTTTGCACACATGTTTTACAAAACAGAGAATGTGAAAAAGTAAATGTAAGGTCAAAGTGAGTGGGCGTATTGCACAAATGTGTCAGCAGCTATAATACGCTAATACTTAGAAGTGTCGTGTTTGTAAAGTGAGCAACTTAACGTGCTTATATTTGCAGAGTGTTTGACAGTGAACGCATTTTGAAAGTAAGTTTGTGAAAGTGTGTTTGCATGAGTACTAAAAAGAATTTGAAAGTGAAAGAATTTGAATTAATATTTAAAACAATGTGTTCACAGATAAGTGTTACAAATGTCAATATTTTGTAAATGTGTTAGAGTGTGTTTCTGAAGTTGTCTTTAGAATAATTGAAAATCAATGTTTGAAATTATAAGTCTTCGAAAATAAGTTTCAGAAATCGTGGCTTTTTAGACGGAATTCACCTAAAAGCGAGAATATTTCCCCAAATGAAAAGTTTGAAAAGTATGCGTGATGGAAAAGTGTGTGTTTGAAATAGTGGGTACATGTATATTGAAGGTTGACATAATGGGTACATGTAACGTGAGGGTTGACATAATGGGTACATGTAATATGAGGGTTTACATAATGGGTACATGTAACGTGATGGTTTACATAATGGGTACATGTAACGTGAGGGTTGACATAATGGGTACATGTAGTGTGAGGGTTGACATAATGGGTACATGTAGTGTGAGGGTTGACATAATGGGTACATGTAGTGTGAGGATTGACATAATGGGTACATGTAACGTGAGGGTTGAAATAGTGCGAGTGGTATTTAAAGGTGTGAACGTTAGAAACGTAGATGTCAAAACACGTGATTATTTGCAAGACATCTGCTGGCCAAGAGTGAGTGATTATTTGCAAGACACGACTGCTTGACAAAGATGAGGGATTATTTGCAAGACGCGACTGCTTGGCAAAGATGAGGGATTATTTGCAAGACGCGACTGCTTGGCAAAGTTTAGTGATTATTTGCAAGACACGACTCCTTGACAAAGTTGAGTGAATATTTGTAAGCCAAGACTTCTTGGCAAAGTTGTTTGCAAAACACAACTGATACCAAAGAGTGAGTGATTATTTGCAAGACACGACTCCTTGACAAAGTTGAGTGAATATTTGTAAGCCAAGACTTCTTGGCAAAGTTGTTTGCAAAACACAACTGATACCAAAGAGTGAGTGATTATTTGCAAGACACGACTGCTTGACAAAGATGAGGGATTATTTGCAAGACACGACTGCTTGACAAAGATGAGGGATTATTTGCAAGACACGACTGCTTGACAAAGATGAGGGATTATTTGCAAGACACGACTGCTTGACAAAGATGAGGGATTATTTGCAAGACACGAGTGCTTGACAAATATATCAGTGTTGAAAAAGTCTTGAGCTCGGAACATGCTCGCTGGAATTGAATTTCATTGTATTGCTCTAATTAGAAAACCATTCACTGGCTGCCTAACCAGCTAACTTCATTATGACGATTGCTCAACTAATTGATTGTTTAAGCGAATGACTGATTGTTCATTTGATTGATGGAGTAACTCGTTCTTTCATAATTTGGGTTAAAAATAGTTCTGGATGCTATGGGCAAACCGAGACCCGGAATACTGATCGGAAACCTCAACTGGCCAGGAGCCTATGACCTCTGCTTCGATGTGCGAGCAACAGCGACAACCGTTTCTCCATCCAATGTCACGACAACAGTCCCGCTCTTCTCAGGGCAATACGTTTCTGTTAATGTGATACTCATCAATGTACGTACTCATTTGACGTAAAATGGAGGCTATAGTAATAAATATACGTTTTCCTTTGACGTGAAATGTAGGTTATAATAATTATTGTATGTTATCATTTGATGTAGGCAAATCACCAGTGGGTGTAATCGTTATGCAAATTTTGGGTTAATTGTCACCGATGTAAGTAATAGTTTGACGTAATCAATGAACGTACTTATTTGACATGAAATAATCGATAGAGAAAAAAGCGATTGTGAAATTTGCGATGTACTCACTGGACACAATGGTGGACTTTGTTGCAGGAAAATATTCCCCTTGTCACGACCATCAGTTTAGGGGTGTGCGTACCCGATACTTGTTCCACCGAGGACATACGTGTGATGCTCTCTAACGGTATGTACCTAAAATAAACTTCAACAGTGCAGCTTTTCTGACGGTTAAGCCTAAATTAAGAATACACTATATGGTGTCTGTTGTTTTCTGATGGTACGTGCATAAATCAAGAATACACTATATGGTGTCTGTTGTTTTCTGATGGTACGTGCATAAATCAAGAATACACTATATGGTGTCTGTTGTTTTCTGATGGTATATACATAAATTAAGATGATTTAATTACTACTTCTGACGATACATATTTCAAACAATTATCAAATGCCAATGTAGCTATTACTTTCTGGTGGTATGTACTTAAACTCGACAAAAATGTCAAAATTGTAAGTATTAAAAACGTGTTTTCTTCACTATTTAACATGCGTACTGTAATATTATTGCTAAATCCAGCAGCCTATATTACAAGTGAGATAAAAATAGTATTATTGAAACTACTCCTAAATTATCTTCGCCAGAGAGTGGTAAGTCGGTAAAATTAAAGTCTTACAATGAAAACACGATTATTCTAAATCTGTGAAACACTGCACTTAACACTTAACACACGGAATCAGGGAGGAGGGGTACCTACATCTCTACATCGACATGAATTGTGTAGGTGGGACTGGGTGAGGTCAAGGCCTTGAACATGTCAAGTTAACAAATCATTGATAGATGGGTGGGAGTGGGTGAGGTCAAGGCCTAGAACATGTCAGGTTAACAAATCATTGATAGATGGGTGGGATTGGTTGAGGTCAAGGCCTAGAGCATGTCAAGTTAACAAATCATTGATAGATGGGTGGGATTTGGTGAGATCAAGGCCTAGAACCTGTTAAGTTAACAAACCATTGATAGATGGGTGGCACTGGGTGAGGTCAAGATCTCGAGTCCTAGAGCCTGTCAAGTATAGAAACCATTTGATAGATAGGTGAATGTGTATGTTTTTCCGTCTAGTTTCTCAAGTGAATGACTAAATTCATTTAACGCCCATTTCTGTCAGCTGATTTCAGGACAGGTGCTTGTGCCGATAATTATAATTGTAAATGTGTATAAGACAATCAGAGTACATTTCTTTCTAAAAGTGCAACTCATCAAATCTGATCGTCAGTCACGCGAACTCTACTCATCAAATCTGATCGTCAGTCACGGGAACTCTCTTATAATCATATAATATAAACAGAGTTCGCGTAACTGGCGATCAGTGATGCTGTCTGGGAAAACCCGGCTACAGTCGCTAAAAAATTGATTTTGCGCTACAGCCATTTGTAGTCGTTTACTTCCCTTTGATAATCCAGGGAGGTATGTACTTTAAATAAATGTATAGTGAAAATCTAACATAAATTAATTTTTTTTTTTAAATAAACATGAGATTCTGAACTTTAATAAATTATAAAATCTCACTTTTGAATTTTTTTACTTTAGCCTTACAGCCATTTGTAGTCGTTTACTCCCCTTTGATCGTCCAGGGAGATGTGTACTTTCATAGTGAAAAAACTATCTGACATAAATTAATTTGTTTTAAATAAACATGAGATTCGGAACTTTAATAAATTATAAAATACCCAATTGTGAATTTTTTTGTTCACTTTAGTCGGGTTTTCCCAGACAACATCACTCATTATTGCCATCATGCGTCACAGTCTTCAGTGCTTGACAGCATTGTAATAATTATTAAAATGTTTCTTTTGCACCAATATATTTTAAATCTTATTTTAAATTATATCGTATGACTAACAATACAGGGGATGTAATTAAGACTTTGTAATTTAATTTCCATCTTGTTACCAACGACACAGGGCATGTCATTACAATGTGGATATTAATTTACATTATGTAACCAACAACAAAATCGCTGCAGAAAGGACAAGAACGACATTGTGACAAGGACGAAACGGTGCCAGGAATGACATTGTGACAAGGACGAAACGGTGCCAGGAATGACATTGTGACAGTAAATAGTTTTATTCGAATTTCCGGAATTTAGTCACATCACGAACACTATTACAACCATACAGCACAGTAAACGTTTCCGAAATTAGGATCGCGATCTTATGTTACTTCGGCTCCCTCCGCCCCTTTTGTCTTTGGGTTGCTTTTGTGTCAAAATTCTATCAGTTGCAAATATCGAGTCGGAGGGCGTGGGTCGATCCCATACATACAAGACTACCCTTGGGCATACGCCTGGTCTCTTTTTCATTATCGCTTTCATGTGTCACGAAATTGATTAGCAACGTTTTATTTGTAATATATACCATTCTGTTTGTAGTATGTAACATTCTGGTCTTATTATTTGTACATGTAACATTCTGGCCTTATTATTTGTACATGTAACATTCTGGTCTTATTATTTGTACATGTAACATTCTGGCCTTATTATTTGTACATGTAACATTCTGGCCTTATTATTTGTACATGTAACATTCTGGTCTTATTATTTGTACATGTAACATTCTGGCCTTATTATTTGTACATGTAACATTCTGGTCTTATTATTTGTACATGTAACATTCTGGTCTTATTATTTGATAAGCAACGTTTTATTTGTAATATATACCATTCTGTTTGTAGTATGTAACATTCTGGTCTTATTATTTGTACAGCTAACATTCTGTCATGCATACTTGTTAACTATTTTAATTTAAATTTTTATTTTTATTTATGATATCGCTGTTATAAATTTGTTGTGTTTTATTTGTATTTTCGTTTCTAACAATTTCTGTTATAAATTTGTTGTTTTATTTAAATTTTCGTTTCTAACAATTTCTGGGTGGCGTCAGAGCTAACTCAACGGAATATAACGTCCATAGTAACGGTGGATTCTCACCCGAGGGACAGATCCCTGGACACAAAGGCCGTTGTAGCGATGTAAGAAATACATTTTATTGTATTTTGAATATTGAAAGTATTAGGCACTCGTTTCGTCAATGTCTCTACTGTTTAAAGATGCGACTATTATTAATTCATTACAAGAATAGAATGACGCATTAAAGAGTTATCATTCACTATGTGTATAGCAAGCGTTTCTAATAAAGTTTAAAGATGTGTCTATTTATTACAAGAATAGAATGACGCATTAAAGAGTTATCATTCACTATGTGTATAGCAAGCAGTAAAAATGACGTCATAAAGTCATGCCTACGTATCCCTTTGTTAGCTTCTACTTTTAGCCTGTTGTCTACTTCGCATTGCTGATTGTCTCAGAATTGCTGTCCTAATATGCTAAATAAAAAGAATTTATTTCTTATGTAAAAACATAAATATTCAATTATGATAGTGGGTTTTGTGAATAGATTAGAAACATAAATAAAAATTGAAAATATCTTCAGGATATTAAAGGCACTATAGGTCTAACATTATAAGCCAAAGGGAGATCATACAGAGTATTCGAGATACCCGTTGTAAAAATGCCTCGACGCTGTTCATTTCCCAAAAGGTAATTACCAGATAATCACGATATTGAGGCCCCACCCCCACACCCAAATAAACCTGTTTTAATTACGTGTCATGTCTGTCTATAGAATCATCTGCAGCATCATTCTGTGTCTGATAATACTCGGGACGCTGTTTGATATTTTGTACGTCCAAATTCCCAAATGGCGGACTCGAGAGGCGCCCTTTGTATCCGCAAATGGCTTGATGGATGAACGAGTTCCTCTTATAGAAGGACAAAGAAAAATTGCTTTGGAGATACCGAAACTGGGTAAGGACCAAGCTTTGACTGCCGTCTTTAACTGACTGCTAACACATACCAGTACTGGGTAAGGACTAATTTGATTGCCGTATTTGACTGAATGCTAACACATACTAGTTTTGGGTAAGGACTAAGCTTTGATTGCAGTCTTTAATTGACTGACTCCTAACAGGTACACAACTTCATTAAATAAGTAAAGGCCAAAACTAATTACTGACGTAATTAAACATAGATGAGACAAGACTGGTAGATATTTACAAGACTATACACACTACTTTAGCGAACAATCAAAACAACAAACAACTGTATCTAATGTTTATTAATAGAATTGTATCTAATGTTTACTAATAGAATTGTATCTAATGTTTACTAATAGAATTGTATCTATTGTTTACTAATAGAATTGTATCTATTGTTTACTAATTTTGTTACGTGTATTATATACAGGTCTATGTAGCAAATTGTTGATGTCATTTTCTGTCTACACTAACGGCGCCAAGTTGCTGTCTACTCGCCAGTCACCAGGCAGTCTGTCATGTGTTCATGGTATCCGTTTTCTCAGCATGACGTGGGTCGTCATGGGTCATGCATTCGCTTTCAGCTTTGATGTAGTCGGTAAAATCCACAATCATTTTCAATTTAAGAGAATAATTTCAAAATGCACATGCATTATTATTAATTTTAAAAAAATAAACGTAAGCAACAATCTCAAGCTTAAACACGATATGTCCACTGCGGCCAAGCATCTTGCACTTATAATACTGAGAACATGACTCACAGAAGCTTGATTCTCTGTGCGACAATGATTTCGAGGTTATCGTACTTGAGATCTATAGTCATAATCACTTTCGCCTATTGCCTACTCCGTTATCTGTGGAAATCTTCAGAATGGGATAATATGTTCTGAGTGAGTGAGTGAGTGAGTGAGTAGAAAATTTATTCTGCTCTAGTCACCCCACAGTACAGTGCGTAAATCGCAGAAGAAAAACATAACTCATATAAAATAAGTGTGTATTGGTTGTGTATGTGTGTATACGTGTGTGCATGAGTTTGCGTGTGTGTAACTATATATAATTATATAATGTATAGATAAGTGCATGCGTGTATGTGTGTATGTGTGTATATGAGTGTATATGTGTATATGCATGAGTGGTGTGTGTAAGTATACACTTAGGTTCATAAAAATATATAAAAATAATACAAAAGAATTATCATATCAGGTAAACGTGACTGACTTTACTCATGCTTACATTATTACGTCACGTTTAATTAGCCTACACACCCACACAGACTTCCTTCTCTGGGTCCATATATGATATTAAGAAATTTCATTGGCGTCCACACTTTGCAGTCCATGTTTGAAAATAGATTTTCTAGAATGCTCCTGCATTGTTTTTTTTCTCTCTGCAGAAAATGTCACTCCCTATTACCAAGACGCCATGAAACGCTGGACGTATCAGGCAATAGCAAACGCAGTTGTGTCAGTTGACACGTTTTTCCTGCTCAGGTAAGGAACACGAGATAGGTGACTTGCTCGTCATTATATTATCGTCAGACCAAGGGACTGTATTGACAAGGAGTTGTTCCTCTTTGTTCTCTGTAGAAACTGGACCGTTGTCGACTGCTGCCACGTGCTTATTATACAAGGGAGTTAAATTTTTATGGTGAAGCAATCGCTATAATGTAGTTACCAAAGGGGAAAGAAAGGGAGTGTGTGTGTGTGTGTGTGTGTGTGTGTGTGTGTGTGTGTGTGTGTGTGTGTGTGTGTGTGTGTGTGTGTGTGTGTGTGTGTGTAACGTTACACAAATAGTGTCCACTATTTTCTTGAGTTTGAAAAGTACATTGGCAGCCTTCGCTGGCAAAAAATAATAATGGTTTCTGCTGTTGTCTGTCTCTGCTTGAAATGGAATTCTAGGTAGTGATGTATCATTATTGAATACGACAGTGTAGTAAACTTTTTTTTTTAAAGCCAGAGATTATTTCATTGTGCCTTTGTCTAATGTCATGTTCTTTGTGCTGATAATGCTGCTGCCTTTTGTGCTGATAATTAAGATGGAATTTTTGCTGATAATTATGATGCTTTCTATAAAACTTCATGATCTGATGCAAGTATCGGATCAATAATTATTATTAAGAATAAATTATTTTACTTTTATTCCTATCTGTAGTGCCTCATACAAAAATAGAAGTGAAAAATATCAATGTCAGTGATGATGATGATGAAGATGATGATGGTGATCTTGGAGGTGATGACAAAGACGATCTTGATGATGATTGTCCCTATTTAAAGCGTTTGACTAGAAAAAACAATTTAAGCAAGTCGTCAATGAATTAAAATTAAAACACTGGAAACAAAGTATATAACGTGTAAGCTGCTCTTTCATGGAAGAATTATTTTAAAATTAAAACACTGGAAGCACACTATGTAACAGGTGATCTAATATTTCATTGAAAAAATATTTTAAAATTAAAATGAAGGCTTTCATTTTTCTTGTATTGTTGTGTAAAGCGATAATTTAAACTGCATTGCGCCAATGTGAATGTGTAGGGACAAGCCAAGGTTAAGAAAAACAACTTAACACACTTGTGTATTTTCGTCTCCAGTCGTAACGTGTTTATTTTACCGAACAGAAAAAATTATTCCTGTCAATTTGCCTGCAACTGTTTCTTTTGCAGCGGTCTGCTGGTGTCTTACCTGACTCTGAAGGAAATGAAGAAGGGCAAAGGAAAAATAAACTGGTTCCTCTTTTTCTTCCACCGATTCTGGAGGTAAATACGCAGGCAGATTTGCATAAGATTTCTTTGAAGTTGTCTGGTCCGGGACTGAAAGCCTGTCAATGACTTTAATCATTTTATTTCTTCAGACAGGGTAGTTACGGATGTCTATATGAACAATTATATATTAATGGCCTCATAGTTTTGAATTATTTCAACTGAATATAGTGTACATTCATTAATGAATACTGTGAGGAAAGACCAAGAAATACAATGAGCAATTTATAACAAAAATTCTCCATAGACTAAAACCAAATTCTAGTGATAAAGAAAAGGAATGGTGAGTGTGGCTGTTGAGTTGAGTTGAAAGCGCGAACTCTGATATTTTGTCTTTGCGAAAGAGTTTAGCATAATAATCTTGAGTGTCCACGATTGATTGAACACGGTGATTGAAAATAACATTCTACGATGTGCATTATGAAGTTACTTTCTTTCCTAACAATGCCGTTGTTTGACACACTGTAGCCTGTGTTCGATATACTATAGCCTGTGTTTAATAAACTGTAGACTGTTTGATATGCTGTAACCTGTGTTTGATATACTGTAGCCTTTGTTTGATATATGTAACCTGTATTTGATATACTGTAACCTGTGATTTATATATTGTAGCCTGTGTTTGATATACTATAACCTGTATTTGATATGCTGTAACCTGTATTTGATATACTGTAAGCTGTATTTGATATACTGTAAGCTGTGTTTGATATACTGTAAGCTGTATTTGATATCCTGTAACCTGTGTTTGATGGCGTCCTTCTGTCCACGGTTTCAGACTAACGCCAGCCTACTTGTTGGTGATCATGGTGTATGTGTGTTTGAGTCCGTACTGGGGCCATGGTCCACTCTGGGCAGAAGCGCAGCCGGACCGTGACAACTGTGAAAATTACTGGTGGACAAACCTCCTTTACATTAACAATGTTGTCCATCCCGATAAGATGGTGTGTTTGAAGTGATGAAATGAAGACACTTCGTCTATTGATTTGCAATGCATTTATCGGCTATAAAATTATCGATCCCACTGATCATTGCATCTATCTATCTATCTATCTATCTATCTATCTATCTATCTATCTATCTATCTATCTATCTATCTATCTATCTATCTATCTATCTATCTATCTATCTATCTATCTATCTATCTATCTATCTATCTATCTACCTATCTATCTATCTATCTATCTATCTATCTATCTATCTATCTATCTATTCGTCTGTCTGTCTGTCTATCTACCTGTCCGTCCGTCCGGCTGAGTGTCTGCCTATCTATCAATCTATCAATCTATCCGCCTGTTCGTCACTCTGTCTGTCTATCTACCTGTCCGTCCGTCCGGCTGAGTGTCTATATCTATCTATCTATCTATCTACCTCTCTGTGTGCATGCAAATTTATTCGCAGTATTCATTAAAGATGTTTAGTCAAACTGAAAGAATTGCAGTTAATATATAATCAAACATTGTGTTTGTTTTCTCTTTTTTTCCAGTGTCTCGGCCAGTCTTGGTATCTGTCTAATGATATGCAGTTCTATATTCTGAGCCCTCTAATATTCGTTCCATTTTTCTTGTAAGAAAAACATTTATTTATTTGTTTGTCAGCTATTCGTTTGCTAATATTTATAATTATGTATCTAATTAATTATTTCCAGTTTTAATTTGATTATAATTATTTATTTGAAGCTGCCTTTAAACAACATCGAAAAACGGTCAAAACTGAATATGTTTAATAATGAATAATAGGCTAATGTATCCACTCTCCAGTATATCATTGAGACTAAAATAGCAAATTTCATTTGATTTTATGAAGAGTTATCACCTTATATAATAATTCACGTAATTCGTTTTTCTTCTTTTGTTTGTTACCCCCCCCCCCATCACCCGGTTAGCTCCCCTTTGCTAGGTGCGATTTCTTCAGCCGTGTTTCTCCTGGTGACCGCAATCACTCCCGGCGTGTTGACCATGCGAGACCAGTTCGCTCCAAGCTTCTTGGCGGCAGTCGAGGGCAATCCAAGGTAACTCAAATAATTATAGTTGAGCGTTTTCCACTGAGAAATTGTTTGTTAAACTGAGCTGCCAACTGGTGTCTGTTTAATTTCAGAACATAAATTATAATATTGTAATTTTTATCACAACAGTCATATTTGAATCATTCCTGGTTCCTTAATTCTAACCTCAATCAATTTTTGCCAGTTCGAGTTCGAACTACATGATAGATTTCTATATCAAGCCGTACAACCGGATGGGGCCGTACGTCGTGGGCATGCTCGGTGGCTACTTCCTGTATCGCACGGACTGCAAACTGCGTATCAACAAGGTAATGCTAGTATTTCGCACTGTACTAACACCTTTCTTCTCGTCCGACATCCTTTTGCATTTCGTCTGCACTCTTTGCTCGTGTTCAAAATACGTTCAGCAATCAGTTACTGACACTTTTAAATTTGTAAAAATTCAAGCCATTCCTTTGAAATTTCCTTCTATCTTTCTCCTTTTAATGTCTCTCCATCTCTCTTTTCCCGTGTGCAGGTAACTAATCTGCTTATTTGGGCGGTTTCCACAGCAGCGGCTTTGGCGGTTTTATATGGGTTGTACGATGCTTGTAACGGTCAACCTGTCACCCTCCCCGTGTCGGCATTTTACAACGCCGTCAACAGACAAGTGTGGGCAGCTTGTGTGTGCTGGGTTATCATCGCGTGCGTCACAGGCTATGGAGGTGATGGGCCGATGCTAGTTTATGAATGCGTTCGTACCTCCGTTCGCTTGTGTAATCTGAGCGTGTTTGTAGTCACTGGTCTGTGGCCTGTGTATGTTGTGCCAATACTGTCCAAGTCACGTTACACTTGAAATATTTCTCGTATAATGTCTGGTTCCTAAGAATTACTTAGCATGCTTTTCCACACGTTAGGACCGATGTTTAAAAGAAAATTTTTGAAACTAAAACATTTGCCAGCTCAGGCACACACCCCAACCCGCCACACACACACACACACACACACAAAACCCCAGCAATAAGTTTCAAGCAATTGTTCTTGTATCAAAATGTATCGTGAAGAAATACTTTGAAGTTGTGAGTGGACAAACTATAACTGATGAAATGAATACGAAATGTCAATTTTGTTATTATTATGAGGTGAAAATCGAAATTCCTATTAACCATAAGAATATTATTTTATAGGTATAGTGGGATCCTTAGAATGCGGGGCATTAATGCTATAGTGTTTATAGGTATAATATTTATGTACATAGTGAGTGTGTGCTTGTGTGCGCGCGTATTTGCGCGCGCGCGCGCGCGTGTGTGTGTGTGTGTGTGTGTGTGTGTGTGTGTGTGTGTGTGTGTGTGTGTGTGTGTGTGTGTGTGTGTGTGTGTGTGTGACATTTATTGATGGTCACCTACCTTCAAAAAATCTTTGAATGACTCATTTATTCCACCTGTCGTCTATTTCCACAATGTGATCTCACCCTACCCCCATCCCACCCCCACACCTTTGGAGGGCGTCATAATGTCTAACTGGTCCCAGTTATAAGAAATATGAAATTTTAAACTACTTAAGTGTGTGGGTGTACATGAATGTGTTTTGTGTGGTGTATAGCTGCATATGCATTTGTGTTACACCACTCGACCTTCACCTTCACCCATCTGTGGCAGGTTTCGTTAACACCCTGCTATCGTGGTCAGCTCTGGTACCACTCAGTCGTCTGACATACTGCATCTACCTCATCCACATCTTGATCATCACTCTGTATTTGAATAACAGTGGTTCATTGTTCTACATGAGCGACATCAACCTTGTGAGTAATTGCTGTCTTCGCCAGTGTCAGTGTCACTATAGTGGTGATGAGTTCCTATGTAGTTTCATTGAACTCGCTGTTGTCGTAAACATTTCGATGACGGGAGTTTCTCTTAACTACAAGCACTATTTCCTGAACATCAAACATACATAAATAATTTTTATATATGGAAATATGAAACAATTATTTTGTTTTCTTTTTATGTCTTCAGGTCATGATATATCTTTCCGCTCTCGTCATTTCGTATCTTGCCGCCTTTGTTGTCTCCCTTGCCTTTGAAGCGCCAATGATTCAGTTGGAGAGAGTGCTTCTTCATGGAAAGAAACAGGAAGAAGAAAGGAGTAAAAAATATACAGAAGGCTAAAAATTGCCTGATAGAAGTGTGTATGGCGTCGAACTTATTGGTGCTTTGCATTGTCTCTCTTTTCTCTTCGAAATCAGAATTTTAGTGTTACGAGTCCTGGTGAGTAGGTAAGGGAAATAGTACAAAATGCAGAACACTTGATTCTAAATCAAAACAAAAATATGCTTGCACTCATTGTTTACATATGTACTTAATTCAAAGATTAATTGTACGTATGTGTGTGTGTATAGATAGATAGATAGATAGATAGATAGATAGATAGATAGATAGATAGATAGATAGATAGATAGATAGATAGATAGATAGATAGATAGATAGATAGATAGATAGATAGATAGATAGATAGATAGATAGATAGATAGATAGATAGATAGATAGATAGATAGATAGATAGATAGATAGATAGATCGATCGACATACAGCATGGCATATTAGAGATAATTTCCACATCAAAATTACTACTTAGGCATTTCATTTATTTCTAGCAAACATCAGTTTTACTGTAAAATGTCATTACATATTGTTCATTTATATTTTATAACGTTGTACAACAGAAAAAAGATTGACAAAGACAAGTTTACATATATATATATATGTCGTCTGAATTTAATTTTTCTCAAGAAATTACTGCAAACGTTTTGCCTGATGGCAGAATCATTCTTATTTGACAGAAGCTGTATGGCTTGAATTTACACACCACAGACAAATAAGCAGCAAGCAATTACAGTATGAATGGCTGTGTAGTTCTCAAAAAAAAAATTTCACAGCTGTTGAATATGTATGTGCACAAACGAATACACACACTCAATCACATGCACAAACACTCACACACACACACACGCACAGACAAACACACTATTATAAGTGTTGAGTAGATGTGGATAAAATGTGTTATCTGTTCTCCAAAATATGAATATGTGTAGAGTTAGAGTGCGTATGTAACAATATTATCACAATTTTAATTTTAAACTGTTGTATATACTCCTACTACCTATTTATGCTATCTAACAACTTAGGCAAATGAGAAAATTATAATTATATTAATTAAATCAAATGACAAGGACAATCAGTAATTCTAACATTTTCAACCCCACACTTCCTTATGTACATAAAACACTTTTTTGAAATGTTATAATGAATTATATACTAATGGAAATAGTCCTTCGTTTAAGAGCCTTCGTGATACAAATATATTTATTGACAAATATATTTATTGATTTTACAAAGTAAACAGTAGTAGTAGTAAGAAAATTCGAGTATAATCTTAAATTGTTTTGGTACTTGTACCCAGTTAAATATTAACTCCGACAATAAATCAAGATGTTCTCCACCAAATACTTGAACTGAACACCCTCAACAACCTTCTATTACGGAGGCATTAGAACAAGTGGTTATGGTTTCTAATGATCACGTGTTCTTCATCCTAACGCAAGCTAATTACGTAGGGCTTGTAATAATCGAGTGACGCAAGTGCCAAAGGGAAGTAAGTTAGTGAGTGAGTGAGTGAGTGAGTGAGTGAGTGTCCTTGAGTGAGTGAGTGTCCTTGTCATCACTTTCACGACTTACATAGCGTACTTCCTCTCTCTTCCAAAATCTCACTTACAGTGTCCTAATCGGTGTGTGTGTGTGTGTGTGTGTGTGTGTGTGTGTGTGTGTGTGTGTGTGTGTGTGTGTGTGTGAATATATTTGTGATCGTGTGTATGAATGTGTATTTATGAATACAAAATGTTTTATTAACTGTGAAACATCATTTGACAATACAATTATTTTTGGTTGTGTCTGCAGTTTATTTTTGTCTAAAGAAATAAATGCTCAAAATGGAACGAGGTGTCGACATTCAAGAGAATTATGTACTGTGTGTGTGTGGTGTGTGTGTGTGTGTGTGTGTGTGTGTGTGTGTGTGTGTGTGTGTGTGTGTGTGTGTGAGAGAGAGAGAGAGAGAGAGAGAGAGAGAGTGCGTGCGTGCGTGTATATCAGAGTACGATTGTATTTAAGTATGCTTTTACCTCTTTGCCAGACTTACTAATGGTATATCTATAAGAAAGACTGCCTTAAAAAACTATTTAAGAAAATATACTGAAAATGACAGTTGTGCATTGACACAAACCGCAAAATAAGGAAAATGTGTATCTTTATGTTGTAAGTCCTGA
Source organism: Sinotaia quadrata (assembly GCA_028829895.1). Taxonomy (NCBI): domain Eukaryota; kingdom Metazoa; phylum Mollusca; class Gastropoda; order Architaenioglossa; family Viviparidae; genus Sinotaia; species Sinotaia quadrata. Next base: position 120,416,052 of record CM054180.1, read on the forward strand.
AGTACCTGTGTTCTCAGCAAGAGGTCTTTACCCACCTTTTAATCATCAAAATATCAGTGCCGAGGTAAGAGCGAGTCGCCTGTTGGATATAATAAAATACGCGCACAGTTTGTTGGAACAAGAAGCCGTTGTCAAACTCACACTGTGTGGTACATGAGTTTGCCTTAAAAAAACGGGTATGACGCAAGGATTTGTTTAAAGTCTGCGGTGAGAGTATCGAGAAAAAAGCCGAATGAAGCTGTATGATATAACCTTGACCTTTTCTTAATTTACTAATCACTTTTCTCAAAACTCAAAAACGGATTTAAAAAACTAAATCCTCTATAGTTTTTCTTTTCGTTTATTTTAAAATTTAGACCAATGACAATTCAAATTATAGAATTATGTCTGAGGCGCTTTCGGTCCCTTAGGTACTTCGCTAATTAAATATTGTTTTAAAGAACTGTTGCTTAATTGCGGTTGTCAGCAAGGAAATTCGTAATGATGCGTTTGTTACATGCTTTACAAAAAAAGTTTGGTTAGGGGAAACCACTCTAGGCGAAGTTTTATATATGCGATAGCCTGCTAATTGTGATTGCCTCTAGGGAAGAAATGATAATATATCCGATAAAAAGGATTATGGCATATCTGTTAACAATGTAAATATTTTGTTTAAAATAATTTTAAAAGTAAATGTATTTAAATGAAGTGTAGAAGGTATAAACTATGCTAATTATTTAAATTTATTCTTAACTGACGCATGATTGTATTTTTCACGGAAGTCGTTTATATAGCTGTATATAATTTATTAGTAGCAAATCAAGGCTAGGCAGACACACCTACACAGAAAGATTTGGAATCATTACATCATAGTTACTCCCGGCCAAGGTAAAGGGAGACAACTTAGATTGCACATATTCATTTGGATAGTAGTTCTGACCGGGTTACTACTTCATTCTTTTTTCCTTTCTGACCAAGGTAAGGGAAACAACTTATGTTCAGCCTATAGTATTTGCTACAGATATTTTTTAAAAATCATCTTGTGTGCTATTATCTTAAATATACGTTATTCATTTTGATTTTCAGACATTTGCAGCTTGCAGGTCACTCTGAGAGTTGTCACATTTAACGAATCAAGTTTTCGTATTTGCAGTTACTGAGGTTACTGAAGTATAGGTTACTGAGGCTGACAGAAAAGTTCCAGAAAACGTACATATTTTATTCTTATTACTGAAAGAAACGAAACTGTACTACGCGAGACTGTCGGGGTGGGAGGGAGGAGATATTTAAAGACGGTACTATCTTAAATAGTTATATTAATTTAATTTTGTTCGAATTATTAATCTTTTCAAAAAGTGGGCATTGATGTTCAGAATTGTTCGCCGCATTAGCCACGGGCAGAGGTGTGCAAACGGCATTGTAAGTAGAATTCAATCGTCACTTGGATAATGAGTAACATCGTTATAATGCTGTCCGGAGTAAATAAGATGGTTGTCCATCATAGCTTATGAGTAACATCTAGTGTCAATTTGAGAAATATGAGCAACATCTAATGTCCGAGCAATTGAAGTAACATCTAGTGTCCGAGTAATGGGAGTAACATCTAGTGTGATCTGAGATATATGTTTAACATCTAGTGTCAATTTGAGCATTATGAGTAACATCTAGTGTCTGAACAATGTGAGTAATATGTAAAAAGTCAGCGAGCATTATGAATAGTATCTAGTGTCTGAACAATGTGAGTAATATGTAAAAATAAAATCAGTGAGCATTATGAATATCATCTAGTCATTCTAGTGACTAAACAATGTGAGTAATATGTAAAAAAATCAGCTAGGTGAAATAAGAAATAGTGTTGCCTAGGTAAACTAAGTAACATTAATTGTTGTTTCAGTAGTGTGAGGATTATAAAATAAATGAAAATAAATAAAAGTAAAGATAAAAGATAAATTGATAACTACAACCGCTGAAAGACAACACAAAGAGATAAATCTTTCAGGGGTTATATCAATCGATTTATCTCTTTGTGTTGTCTTTCAGTGGTTCTATTTATCGATATATTTCTGTTTTCTTTCAGAAGTTATATGTGTTGATATATCTCTTTTGTTTTGTCCTTGCTCACTAGGTATTTCTGGTTAAGTTGTTGTCTTTGAGTAATACTGCGATGTTTGTGTTTAATTTCACTTTAAGTGATTATTTTGTTATTTCCTTTTCCATTCTCTTAAGAATGATTATCTCGATCTTTTTTCAGTTGTCATTCATTGAATATCCCACTGTTTTTGTTTCAGTTGTCATTCATTGAATATCCCACTGTTTTTGTTTCAGTTGTCATTCATTGAATATCCCACTATTTTTGTTTCAGTTGTCATTCATTGAATATCCCACTGTTTTTGTTTCAGTTGTCATTCAATGAATATCCCATTGTTTTGTTTCAGTTGTCATTCAATGAATATCCCAATGTTTTTGTTTCAGTTGTCATTCATTGAATATCCCAGTGTTTTTGTTTCAGTTGTCATTCAATGAATATCCCACTGTTTTTGTTTCAATTGTCATTCAATGAATATCCCACTGTTTTGTTTCAGTTGTCATTCAATGAATATCCCAATATTTTTGTTTGCGCTGTCCTTTAGTAAATGTTTCGCTATATTTGTGTTTGCGTTTGTCTTTTTGTGATTGTTTCGATGTTTCTGTTGATATATTCTTTTAGTATTTGTCTCGATATTCCTCTTAGTCTTGGTTTGTAGAGCGTGTCTCGATATTTCTGTTTGCGTTGTCTTTTAGTGATTGTCTGATATTTGGGTTTGTGTTGTCTTTTCAGTTAATATCTCGATATTTCTGCTTGCGTGATTTTAATTATTTTCAAAATTAATTTTGAGATTTACTCTAATCACAACTACTATTATTATAATACAATGACACTTTATTATAAGCATTGCAACGTTATTAAAATGAATATTTGTGAAAATAATGAAGAATTTTAATGATTGTTTTTATTTATTGATTGATTACTTTATTAAATTGCTTTCTATTCCACATGTTTTGCAATTCAATCTTGAAAACGTAATTCTATAGAAAACATTTTATCATCCTATGACGTCATTTTCTTTTCATTAGATAATTAGTTCATAATTTATTGATTTAAAGGAGAGATGACAGAGGACGGACAAAATTAATTAATTAATTTATGCCATATTGTATGCGCTATTAATCTGCCAGTATGAACATTTCTGACCTCTGTGGTGTCATCGGATCACTTTTGGGGCCAATAACTCGGGGCAGTAATTAATTAGCATGATGCATCCCCCCCAACCCCCATCTAATTTGAATGTAACATGGCTTAAAGGTTTATTTTATCTCTGAAAAGAAATCTCAAATGACAAATGTCTGTCAGCGTGATTTTATCACGTCCTCGTTGCTGTCCATATGTCTCGAGATTGATTAATAAATATTTCAGCTTTACCGAAGAGTTAGTTTCAAAATCGACAAAACAGCATGCCAAAATGGCTCCATGTGCCTTATAGAAGCTTGCGTGATATATGCGATACTGAAAGGCATGCGTGATATGTGCGATATTGAGAGACATGAGTGATATATGAGCGATATTAAGAGGCTTGCGCGATAAGTGCGATATTAAGGGGTAAGCATGATGTATGTGTGATATTGAGAGGCATGCGTGATATATGTGCGATATTAAGAGGCATGCGCGAAATGTGAGATATTGAAAGTATGCCTGGTATATGTTCCATATTTAGAGGCACACATGATATATTTGCGATATTGAAAAGCTTGCGTGATATATGTGCGATATGTGTGCGATATTGAGAGGCATGAATGATTGTCTTTAGGAAGTGAAGATTGGAGAGTTAAAAATAAAAAATGATATGTCTCTTCTTGAACACTCTTACATACCTACTGACTAACACATAGGCATAAGAGAGCAAACACACACACACGCATGCACACATACACACACCACGCACGCACACACACGTACACACACTCACACGCACGAACACACACGCGCGTGCACACACACACGCATGCACACACACAAACACACAAACACACGCACGCACGCACACACGCACACACACACACACACGATAATCGCAATTCGATTTAACCGGTTGTAAAATCAACACTTCTAATTTTGAGACTACAGAGAATATTTCAATAGTTGCACTTTACTGATGGGGGTAAGTGTGTTACCTTCACATTGTCAGCTTATGAATTAAATATTAATCTAAACTACTGGCACTTTATAATTGCTTTAATCATCATTGCAAACAGGGGATGGGGTGGGTGAGAGTTTGCGCTCACTATATGCACCTTTACTTGGGTCTTGCTACAGCATGCATTTTTAGGAATCTCATTCCTCAGCAAGTAAATTAAGGGATGTCCTTGCATAGCATCAGCTTACCCCTAAGGCACTAGAATAAATTTTGCGCTTTTATTTGGCGGTTATAAAATGTTGTTATCCACAATAGACAGCGTTAAAGTGGCACTTACTTATGTGTCAGTGCAAGAGAAGAGAAAGATGAGAAAATAAAGCGTTGGTTGATCCCTACCCCCCATCCTACTGCCCACTTCTGGAAACTAAACCCGTTTCTCAGACACATGCTGCACAAATAATAAGAAGACACACATCAATGATTGACAGGTCACGAACAGTATAGTCCTAGAGTAAAACTGTAAAATTTAATATATCATCGCGGAGCCCCCGCCCCCCCCCCCCCCGACTCTGTCATGCATATTCATTTTACACTGTTACGTCTATATTTCTTTGCAGATGTGTTCATCAATGAAAGTGACAAAGTCTGTCACGAGAGGATCAATTCTCATCGTTACCACTCTCGTTCTGTCGTCTTGGCTTTCACAGCCAACAGCCGCCACCACAGCTCCCAACGTCACGAAGCGACAACAAACCGATGAACCTAACCTTACAAACTTCATCCGGTCTTGGGAAACCCTTTTGCGCGACAAATTTCCCCACAACCTTTTGGAATCGATACCAGGAATGATAAGGGCAGAGTCTGAGAGCGCAGCCGGCAGCCAGGGCGTTGGTGACGTGTTGACGAATGTATCAGAGGTGTGCTTGAGCCACACAATGGCTCTTCAGATGGCTCTGCAGGCTCACGAGATGTGGGCGTATCAAAGTGAGTGACTGACAGTGACGTGTTGGTCTTTTCTAAAATATTTTAATGTCGCTAGTTACGATTACATTAGTTGCTGTTTGATAATAATCAACGACAGTTGTTGTCCACTCGCGAGGACACATTAGCTTTATTACAACACTATACCAGATACCAGATGGTTGCAGTGGCATGTGTGTGTGTGTGTGTGTGTGTGTGTGTGTGTGTGTGTGTGTGTGTGAGAGAGAGTGTGTGTGTGAGTGTGTGTGTGAGTGTGTGTGAGGGTCAGAGTAAATAAGTCCACTGTCATTTAACATTATTTTCAGATACCTTGATGAAGTACTGTTTGTTACAGAACATATAATCAAAGACAAAACGGAATGTTAATTGATCTTAGAAAATAAATGAGAAATATTTTCGTTAATTTCACGTGTAAGAAAACAATGGAAGAAAGTTTGTTTTCAGTGATGTAAATGATTTGCTTAAGTACCGTTATCTAATTTCGTATTTTGACTTTTATGAAAGACAGAGTGCAATTTTCATGTGTGTTGTGAGTAGTGTTTACCGCTGAGTTTAGCAATAGTGTACCGCTAAGACTAGCAATAGTGCGCCGCTAAGACTAGCAATAGTGCGCCGCTAAGACTAGCAATAGTGTGCCGCCAAGTCGAGAATAAGTTTGGCGCTAAGACAAGCAATTGTGTGCGCTTTTTCTTATTTCTAATTCTTTTGCTTTATAGTAATGATAGTTTAAGAAAAAAGCAGTAATTAGTAATAATAAGTAGTATGTGGTAAATAGAAAGCAGTAAGAAGTAAGTAGTTGTAGTTATGAGAATTAGTAAGTAGTAAACAATAAGTAGTAAGAAGTAGGCAGGCAGCGGTAGTAGTAAGTAGTAAGTAAAATGTAGTAAGAAGAAAGTATTAAGTAATAAATAGTAATTAGAAAGTAGTAAGTAAAAAGTACTAGGTAATAAGAAGAAAGTAAAAAGTAGGAAGTAATAAGTACTAGGAAATAAGTAATAAGTAGTAATTAAAAAATAGTAAGTAAAACGTAGTAAGCCGTAAATGGTGAGTGCTATTACTAAGTGGTAAATAGAAAGTAGTAAATGGCAGTAGTTAATATTTGTATTCCAATATAAATTTTTTACTGACTTCCAACTACAGTAGGAGTATTTCTTCCATAAGCATTTGATTAGCATCGTCATAGTTGTCTAATCTGTAACAAAATGATAATTTTGCCGTATTTTTCTGTGTTTATGTATAGATAAATAGATAGATAGATAGATAGATAGATAGATAGATGGATGGATGGATGGATGGATGGATGGATGGATGGATGGATAAATAGATAGATAGATAGATATTTAGATGGATGGATGGATAAATAGATAGATAGATAGATAGATATTTAGATGGATGGATGGATAGATAGATAGATAGATAGATAGATAGATAGATAGATAGATAGATAGATAGATAGATAGATAGACAGACAGATAGATAGATAGATAGATAGATAGATAGATAGATAGATAGATAGATAGATAGATAGATAGATAGATAGATAGATAGATAGATAGATAGATAGATAGATAGATAGATAGATAGATAGATAGATTGATTGATTGATTGATAGATAGATGAACAGAAAGAGAGAGAGAGAGATTACTGTTCAGGAGACATTGATTGCTCTCTAAATTGATGGACCAAATGACCATTGCTCTGATCATTGATCGATTAAAGTTTCTTCGTTTTTCTTCACACCGATTCTTTATGTGATTGATCCCCTGTGTCACTTCCTCAACTAGTGCTGGATGCTATGGGGAGGCCGATCCCTGGGGTTCTTAGTGGCAACTTGATCTGGCCAGGGGCCTACGAGCAATGTCTAGAAGTGCGAGCTACATCCTCTCTGCATTCCACTTCAGCAATCCCGTCAGCAGAAGTGCTGTTTTCTGGACAGTACGTTACTGCTAATATATATCCTTTCACAGTAAGTGTAAACACTGAGGTGATAAATTCATTCTTATTCTTAAGTCGAGAAGAGAAGAGTTTTGAGTAAAAATCAAAACAAAAACATTACTCAGCATTTATTTCCATTCAAAAGTGTGTGTCCTAGCAGATATTCATATAATCATGAACACAGAGTGAAAATCCGAGATGGCAATGGCTTGTCACGGCATTATATAGTTTGAGGCTGAAACTCACCTAACCGTTGACAAAATGTTCTATGCTAAAGTTGTTATAAAACAAACGTCATTCATCTGTTTTACTCCCTTTCGTTATAATCTCACTGACATACTTGGTTCTCTAGACAGAAATGTAAGAAAGTGGCTCTCTAGACAGAAATGTAAGAAAGTGGCTCTCTAGACAGAAATGTAAGAAAGTGGCTCTCTAGAGAGAAATGTAAAAAAAAGTGGCTTTCTAGGTAGAAATGTAAGAAAGTGACTCTCTAAAGAGAAATTCAAGAAAGTGGCACTAGAAACCCACAATTAAGTCTCAGGATACAACAATTTAGTTCTCACTAAATACACGGCTTAGAATCCAACCTCATCAGAAAAAAAAAGGTTTTCTTTCTACTTGCATTTTCCGGATTGCCTTGTAAAATGGCTTTCGAAAAAAACCCATTTCGGACAAAAGACAAACCCTGGACCGCAGTGACTTGCAAACCAACTGAGAACTTAACGAACTCCCAAGTTATTTATCAACTGTGTGAAAAGTCCCGGAAATCGTTGTTTTGTCTCGATGTTTCCAGACAAATAATATAATCTTTACAATGCTATTCAGTCAGCATAGTGTACCAGCCACACCAATGACTGCCATTTTACGAGTGGTTAATGTTTTGGATGATGGAAAGGTTATAGCAATCGTTCTCCCTACCTGCAGCTACTACTCACTCAACAGATTAATTTCTTCCTTCCACCTTGTCCATTGTGGACCTCACTTCAAAAATAAACTTTATGTAACATTTTTAAATCATACAAATCACAAAGAGTATCTCATTAAAAAGTTATATCAAAATGTGAAAATTTATTTTTTTTAAAAATGATGTAGGAAAATTCCCCATCATATTGCATAGTAGACTCTAAAATATTAATCATTTTGAAGTGGGCTCCAAAAGATTTGAAGTATTCGGCAACAACTACACAGTCTCTTCCATGTCATTGTCAGGTTTTAGTGTATATTGGTAAATTCATTAACATTATGTCATGTTTGTATATTCATGTATTTGTTTTGTATTGACATATAGCATGTGCGTGACCTTATCGTACTTATATTATCTTAAAGGTTTGTTATATTTTGTATAATTAAATAGTTTGTATAATTACCTTGTATAGTGTATGTATAAGTATTGTCAAGCAAGTTTTGATATGATTATGTGTTTTCTTAAGTATTCATTTATTATGAACTTTAATAATAATCACTTCGTTTCCATAGAAACACGTAGTTTAGATATTACAGAGATGTACACAAAATCGAGTTGCATTGAATGCGAAGAAAAATGTATTTGAATTCAAATATACATACCATGATTGCAGGAACACATCCACTTGGGTACAATTTCATATTTGCCTTTCATATCTCTGGGCATCTGTGCGCCTGACTCGTGTTCCCCCTCGGACATCCAGGAATTGGTCCGCCAAGGTATGGACAATTTAGAATTTGAGCTTCGTTCTTATGTTGAACTCTAATGGTTTTCGTACGACTATCATTAACGTGGCTACATCGTAACATCTACGATCTCTAGCTATCTTCACTCATCATCAGTTTTATAAAAAACTATCTCCACCACCACCATCACCAACATCAACATCATCACCACCATCTTCAACATCAACATCATCACCACCATCTTCAACATCAACATCATCACCACCATCTTCAACATCAACATCATCACCACCATCTTCAACATCAACATCATCACCACCATCACCACCATCAACATCATCACCACCATCTTCAACATTATCACCACCATCAACATATCACCTTCACCACCATTATCATCACCATCACCGTCGTCATTAATATCATATGATGATGACGATGATGATGATCATCATTATTGATAGTAGCTTCATAAAATGTAATTCCATAACATTTCGTCTATACTGCACACTTATAAATTATACAAAATGTTTTGGTCAAAGTCGTACACAACATACAAGGGAGAGTAAATTTGTTGATGTTTTTTTCTGGCAGTCTTTTAGCCAGGTGAAAATGTCTGATAATGCCAGTAACCATGACGTCAAGCTATATTTAAAAATACACTTTTTGCTAATGTGTGTGCAATGATAGTGTAACAAGCAACCGACATAACGTAAAGACCCAGCAGCATGTCATACGTCATAGCAATACATGTGCTTCGTCATAAAGCTGCACGACACCATGATTTTTCCATGACTCTTACTAGAGTAAATACTTTTGCATAACTCTACTAGAGTAAATAGTTTTGCATAACTCTACTAGAGTAAAGAGTTTTGCATAACTCTTCTAGAGTAAATAGATTTGCATAACTCTACTAGAGTGAATAGTTTTGCATAACTCTACTAGAGTAAATAGTTTTGCATAACACTACTAGAGTAAATACTTTTACATAACTCTACTAGAGTAAATAATTTTGCATAACTCTACTAGAGTAAATACTTTTGCATAACTCTTCTCCAATAAATACTTTTGCATGACTCTGGTAAATACTTTTGAATAATTCTACTAGAGTAAATACTTTTGAATAACTCTATTAAAGTAAATAGTTTTGCATAACTCTACTAGAGTGAATAGTTTTGAATAACTCTACTAGAGTAAATACTTTTGAATAACTCTACTAAAGTAAATACGTTTGCATGACTCTACTCCAGTAAATACGTTTGCATGACTCCATTCTTGGAATTATAATACGAAAAGTAGCTCTGGCTACTTTTGCACGGTGGAGAAAGCAACTTGGGAAAATATTTGAAGCAGGAGTGTTATCTTTTCCTTAGACTGTTTCAATATATTGCAGAATAAATTTGCCTACCCCTATTTCTAAACTTAATTATTATATAAACTGTTAAATGGTCGAAGTGACTCGACCTTATGATGGTACTTTTATAAGTGTTAGACTTGGAGTAAACACTCAAGTTGAGAATATGCTAAAAATTGATGTATAACATATTGGATCATAGATTGTTTCCCTTATTACTATATTTTCAAGCAAAACGGTGCACATTAAACTCAAAGAATTTAATGTAATGTGAACCAACTGAAAACGTTTCTTCATTAAAAAGAAAATGATTTTGATTCCTGCCTGTCAGAAAACGTTTAATTTGAATTGTTCCCGCAGGGCTCTTTGATCTGTCTTAACGATGCCAAAATTCGGACCAGAAAAAGTCACTGATTAATGAGAGATTTTTCTTTACAAATGACTCCGAGTCTTTGAGTGTCACACATTTATCGCCTGCATAAGTGAGTTTATTTGCAGTCACCGACCACGATCGCAGAATCAAAACGAGAATGCGAAGGACAGTTAAATATGAGGAACATTATTCAATACCGACAATTAAAAAAACAAATAAAAGAAAGCAAAAGCAGGCATAAGATCTGCCATAATAACGTGTAGAGTAAATATTTTATGAATTGGTAACTTATTTGCAAACAGTTGAATAATTTGGTAGTGCTTTTTATAATGTAGATTGTATTGTTTTAATTTAGGAATATACATGATGCTCAACTCTACATTTCCAGTAACCGTGGAAACGCACCCAATGTACAAGTCTCTGGACTCAAATGCTATTTTGGGAATGTAAGCAAACTGCTGCCACATTTTCTTAATTAGAGATGCTGATATTTGGTATTTACGTTTGTAACTAACATCTATAACTTAATGTGATGCTGTTGACATTTTTTTATCATTTGGATATTTATGACAGAAATCTTGCTCTACTGTCTATGCATAACTAAGCGAGAGAGAATATGAAATTTATTACATGATTAATTTTAAGCTTGGCATCTTATTCTTAGTGTAGATCTATAATTAGAAACACAAATCCTCTTAACATATTTTAAAGAAAACACTAATATATTTTAGGTAGGTAGGTAGATGATTAGATCTTAAATAGTTGTATTTCATTTGTATATTAATTTAAGAAAATAGAAAGGAAAACACTTACCTTTTTTACAACCTGTGGCAGAGTAAATTTGCCTGTCCCTATTTCTATACTTAATAATTATATCTTTGTTGCCAATGTTAACGTGACCCAAACTTGGGCACTTCTTATGATGATATATTGTATGTGAAAATGGTTGGTGTATGATTAGATCTTGAATAGTTGTATTTCATTTGTATATTAATTTAAGAAAATAGAAAGGAAAACACTTACCTTTATTACAACCTGTGGCAGAGTAAATTTGCCTATCCCTAATTCTATACTTAATAATTATATCTTTGTTGCCAATGTTGCCATCTATCTATCTATCTATCGATTCGCCCACTACCCCACCACCCATCCATCTATCCACTCATCTATCTATCTGTCTAACTATTTTTCCATCTATCAATCTGTTCATAATTCTGTATCTATGGCGGTGGATTGCATAAAAATGTATTGTTCATTTATTTGGAAACTCCTTTCAGTGTGATCTGCAGTGTGTTTTTAATTCTCTTGGTGATGGGCACTCTCTACGACACCGTGAGCACTCAAATGCCAAAATGGTCCATTAAAGAATGGACTAGTAAAAAGTCAGAGGTGCTGAAATATGATTTCATTGAAGAGGCGGATCCACTGTTGACAGCGAAGAAAAAGCAAGACAAAACGCTGGAAGTTGGTGAGGCCACAATTTGATGTTAATTTAGCATGATTGGCACCTTTAAAATTTACTTCCACCATACAATCCGTATAATCAACGGAAAATTACCTTCACATACACATAGATGGATGGATGGATGGACGGATAGATGGATGGGTGGATGGGTGGATGGATGGATAGATAGATAGATAGGTAGGTAGGTAGGTAGGTAGATAGATAGATAGATAGATAGATACATAGATAGATAGATAGATAGATAGATACATAGATAGATAGATAGATACATACATAGATAGATAGATAGATAGATAGATAGATAGATACATAGATATATAGATACATACTGTCACAGGAAATGAGGGACCGAAATTATATTTTATTTCATTTTAAAAAACCGCTAACAAAACTAATTGAAGTAATCCGAGTTTTGTTATTTTTCGTATGTAGCATGTAACTTCCAGTAACGGTCACCTAAGATCTCTTTAGTAGACAGACGTTCGTGACGCAGTGTGTGTCAATTATCATATTGAATATATATATTAGTTTATGAAGAATATGTATATTAAATAAATTGGGACAACTGCGCACTACGGTCACATGTTGTTGACGAGAGAAATGGCCAGTGCGCATTAGAATTGACCACAGAAAAGCGTGCATCACGATTACCACTATATATCCAAGGCAAAAATCATGTCACACGGCATAGCTTCTGGAAAGTTCTGGAGACCTTCAGTAAAGCTATATAAGAGGCAAAATGAAGACTTTATTCTCAATGTTGAAAACGTCGATTCGTCTGAAGCCAGTCTAACTTCACGTATGAATTATCTCATGTACAGAGATTTCATAAAGGAAAGCTGCAGAGATCTCTTTCCATCCGTTTTCCATCCGTCTGATGCCATATATTGAGTAACGAGGCAAAATTACTCAGTATAATTGTTGGCAAAGTGGAAAGTTCGCTGTCAAGAAAAACCCAATGTATGCGACACTGGTTGTATGCAGTTAACGACACGAGGGACCCAATTTTGTCATCCCCCCTGTCTGAGTTCGTTTGGCAGTCTATCCCGCGATTGAGAAGGCTAGCGCCGGAGATACATATCCGGATTTCTACACTCAATGTAATGCGACGACACATCCCACTGGACGACTCCACCCGATAATGCTAAACGTCGTTGGCGTGTCCGTTTACAACGACCATTATCGAGGCTGACAACAGTCAGCTAAACTTCAGATTTCTCCCCAGTGATAATCTGAAAGTGGTGCCTAGATTCTGCAGAATCTTCACCTGTAATGCGACGCCTCAATTGCGTCGTGATCTTCACTTTGAAGTGCCGCTTATAAGTGACGTGTGAGCTTACGTCATCTCCTTGGAACTCTGACATTAATAGTGAGTAAAAATTCGCACGGCTAACGCGCACATACTTAACTCTAGAACTCTAAGAAAATGAACACTAGTATATCGTTTGCAAAATAAGAACTCTAATGTTAAAAGTAATGCTTATTTTACATGTCAACTATTGTTAAAGCGGCCCCATTTGCCGCATAAGAATTGTGTAATTAATCTTTATTTTATATTTTGAATTTCATCATTTTCATCTCCCCTTATTTCCCACAGAGTGTATGACATTGGAAAGTTGAATGAATGATTAATCACTGTGCGAAAGAGTAGTGCCCCTTTTAAATCGGGAAATAAATAACCTGATTTAAACATCTTTCAACTCTCTTGTTATTCATAGTTTTTGAGAGGGACGAAAGAATTTGTACTATTGTTTTGCACCGTTCGTCTGTTCGTCCATTTATTCACATTTATGATACACACTCACAACACACACCGCCAATAAAACGTTCCTTGGCATGACACTAATAAACTGGGCCCCACCCAAACATCAATGGTGTATGTCATGTGTGTCTATGTAACAACCTGACACGACGTAGTACTGGCATACGTCACATGGGCTTTTCTTGGAGGTGCACCGGAGCAGGCCAAAAATAGACTTCACCCCTTGCATCTCTAACTTCAGCTCGGGGTCGGCTTGTAACGAGCCTCCCGTTTTGTGACACATACATAGATAGATAGATAGATAGATAGATAGATAGATAGATAGATAGATAGATAGATAGATAGATAGATAGATAGATAGATAGATAGATAGATAGATAGATAGATAGATAGATTTGTTTTTGTAATTTGATGGATAATTACCTTACAATAAAAAAGCATTTTCTGACTTCGTGATATGAATCAAAATCTACAAACAACTTTGTCCCGGTATATGAACTCTCCCCAATATACGCACATATAAAAGCACTCACACAGACCCACAAACATATACACATATAGTCTCTAATGTGTTTTAACCCAGTGACAGAAGATAATAAGTTCAAACTGCTAAATATGCGCGCGCGCACACACACACACACACACACACACACACACACACACACACACACACACACACACACACACACAGATACATATTCACACTAAAACCATGTTCCTGATTCTATGCGATCATGATGTTTCATTCTTCTCTCATTCGTGAATTTAATATTTTTTCCTTGAAGCATTTTAATGAGCTGCATTAATAATATTCATGAAAATCGCACACACTTATTATTCTTGTACAAAATTAGAGATTGAGCTATAATATTATTCAAAAGGTCTGACACCACGGGCAATGATATGGCTTTATATTCAATAAAACGATTAAACTTGTAAGTTATGGTAAGTGAGTTTCACCACAGCCATTCAGATCAATCTTTTTGTTGCACAACATGCTTAAACACTTTTATTGTTGTATGGACAACATGTACACTGTTCTGATGAAAACTATTTACCTTCAAACGTTGATCCGTCAGTGTATGTGTTGTATGGACAACAAGCATGTTGTCCTTATGAAGTCTATTTAGATTATCACTTCTGCTGGTCTTAAGTGAAATAAACAACAGAATGAAACAGCAGCGCCAGTTGCTTCGAGCATTTTCCAAAATGTATTTAATTCGTCATTAATTAATAATATATTTATTAGCATTTCGTGTTGTTGCAGCTTTTGCGCTTTGCATTTTTTTTCTTGCTGACTCTCTTCCTTCTCTTCTGGTTGTGTTGTACCATGGATCTTTCCTTAAGTTTTAGCTTATGTTGCTGACGCAAGCCGCAGTAAGACACATATTTTAAAAGTGATATTAGGTCGATGGATGAAATTACAATCTTTCCACTGAAAATATGTAATCGACAACAGACCGCAACATCTACAGTAGCCTTTCAATAATACAACCGTCAACTTTTTATAATATAACCAAAAATGAATATAAGCAATTTCATATTTTATAATTTTCACTGTCTGCCTATCTCACCATTCAATACTAAAAGTAATGTTTGTTTCCCTCCCATTTGGGGGGTTTATTCTACAGGTTTATGCGCCCAAATTCTGACATCATTTTCTGTTTACACCAACGGCGCCAAAGTGTTGTCCACCCACGTGCCTCCTGACAGTCTCGCCTGCATTAATGGAATTCGATTTCTCAGCTGTTCCTGGGTCATCCTGGGACATACATTCTTACTGATTGCGGAAAGCCGTGCAGCATGTACAACACAACTTTTTACCAACCGCCATTTGTCTTAGCATGCACTTATGACCGACATAAACGTTAATCAATATCAGAAGGGCAATAACACACTTACAAATACACACACACTCAGATAGATAGATAGATAGATAGATAGATAGATAGATAGATAGATAGATAGATAGATAGATAGATAGATAGATAGATAGATAGATAGATAGATAGATAGATAGATAGATAGATAGATAGATAGATAGATAGATAGATAGATAGATAGATAGATACATACATACATACATACATACATACATACATAGTTAGGTAGCCGATATAATGCAGGCCTCTACCGGCATGTCATGTGCTCCACGGACGAAATAACCACTCTACGATGTGACATCTCTAAAAATAACGACTCTGACTTAGACAACGACTCTCTTAGACAACGACTCTGACTTAGACAACGACTCTGACAGACTACAACCTACTTCGACTTTTACTTGTCCATTAGGTTCCCTGCTCGAAATCAGCCTAGGTCAGAAGTGCTTCCCCAAATGTTCATTCATTCATTCATTTAGATAGTAATATAGATGGACAGATAGTTAGATACAGACAGAAAGAGAGGTAGAGAAGCAGAGAGAAAGAGATAAACAATTTGCACTTTCCCCTCATTTTCTTTTCAGGTTACAGTCTCTCACATGTTGAAGGTGAATGGAAACTATGGAGTGCACAAGCAGTCCAAAACGCTACTTTATCTGTCGACACGTTTCTTGTTCTCAGGTACGAAAATACGTTTTGCTAAATATACTACTAAGTGTAAAGAAAGTTATCTACCCTTTTTCACGCTCTCTTTCTTTCCACTAGTCAAAAGGTCAAAAGGTTATTTGAATAGTTTGCTTGAGAAAGAAAAATAAGTTTGCCAAAACAGAATAATATTTGTAATATTTGATATCTTTTCCCATTAAGAATATCTGAGTAAAAGCACCACATCGAAGGAAGTTATTAAGAAAATATAGCAGCATGAACGAATTTAATATTCATAAATGTGTCAAGTGTATATCAATGCAAAAAGGGGTGGGGATAATGACAGAGGCCTAATTCTAGTTTATCTCTGTAAAGATGAAACGAAAAGACCTCATTTTTAAAGTCAGATATTCAACCTCCCTCCATTCTTTTGCATCTGTTTCGTAGGGGTGGGGATGCCATTAAATTAATTATTCTGTTTTAACCACACTATCACCACTATCCCGCAAGATCCTGTGCGTGAAAATAGATTCTCTGTTTCTGACTTGTGAAGATAGAATCTCTGTTTCTGACTGATGAAAACAGGTTCTCTTCTGGCTGGCGAGCTGTTTTTGATGGACAGATTTACAAAAGATAGGACAGGTAAAAGCAAGACCCCTATTGCTTGAACATACTGTGTATCATTCGCAGATTGCAAATCAAATAAAAATAATATATATATATATATATATTATTTCTTTCCAGCGGACTGCTGGTAGCCTATCACTCTCTGAAGGACTTGAAGAAATGCAATGGCAAGAAGAACTGGGTGGTCTTTTACGTTCACCGCATATGGAGGTAAGATACACATACATGTACATTCTCGCATACTTTGCGTATACATACAACAAAAAAAGTTGGACTGTTATTCTTCATATCGGGAAGTAATGACACATACAGTGGTGAAGACGAAGTAGATGGACCACTATTCTCACTAGACCAGAGGTATATGTGTCAAAAAGGATTAATGGGATATTAATGTTCACCGAGTATAGCGGTAAGGACAGAGGTATATGAGTCAAAAAGGATTAATGGGATATTAATGTTTACCGAGCATATCGGTAAGGACGGAGATGCTCATCAAAAAAGGACTGGGAATTTTCACTTTTATCATCTCTGTAGTAAGGACAGTCGGTACATGCAATAAAATACTGGACAAAGTTATAATGTCATTAAAATAAGGAAAAGCCAGTAGGATATGAGTCGGAAAGGACGTGTGGCGATAGATGGAGTGGGCATCACGTTAGAAAGCACAAAGGGAAGTATCAACATGGATGAGGGAGCTTTCACTCTCACAACGTTCTGAAGAAAAGACATGGGGAGATAATTCACATGCTTTGACTTCCAACCGTTTACACTTCCTATCAGTGTTTTTTTTTTTCATTTATTCTTTCACTCTCCCTATCATCAGGTATAACACACTCAGTTACAAATATTCAATGGAAGGGAAAATGTCAAGGAATTATAAATTTACTCTTTACACTTTAGAAACATTTACTGACAATCATTGAATTTTTGTTCAAAGACATCAGTTATAAAATAGCTATTCCATTTGTGAAGGTCAATGCATAATGCATTCCGACTTCCGTAATGAATTTAAAAGCATTTAAGAATGGGTTGACTGTTCAAACGTTTAGGAGGTAAAAATCTTGTCTTAACTTATTTATACTGTGTCATGATCCTTTTGGTTATGTCTGTGTCTATAGTTTAAAGATAAGCCCCAGTGCGCAAGGCAGTTCTAAAACGTTATGCGTTTGTTTCCATTAATACTAGGTTTCAATCTGGCTAAGATTTGTATGCTGATGAAAATGGGGTAGACGAGTCTGTGTAGTTTCGAACTAAACACAATCTGTTTTATGGTTTGGATGTTCTGCAGTTTCGAAGTAAATACACTCTGTTGGTTTGGATACAGTTTGTGTGTTTTGCGTGCTCGTGTCCGTGGGTCGAAGACAACGCCAATCAGTTTGTTTATAAGTGCTCTATGCGTGTTTTTGTTCTTGATTTCACTGTGTAGAATTTGTGCTGACGATAATGGTGTACGGTTTCTGTTACAATTAGTTCAGACTAACCTTGGTCTACACCAGGGGTCTCAAACTCAAATTGCTCTGAGGGCCAAATGAGGACTTGTAAAGTAAGCCGAGGGCCACATCAGCAGAACATTTTTTTTTTACAGTGATAAAAAGTTAATAAAAAAAAAGTCAACATAATAAGAACATAGTGCTGTACAAATTTTATTTGATGTGATTTTTCGTTGGATCGATCGATGTTGGTAAAGAAACTTCTTTGTTTGTAGCATAACTTTATCTTCTCTAAATTTTCCCCCGTACGCATCATATTTCCCATGATGCATTGTTTTATATAATGCTAACGCACATTGTACTTCTTTGGAACAGCTATCGTCTTTTGACAAAAGAGACATTGAATTTTACCGCTAAACTCAGTGACAAAATATAAATCCTCCCATTTTACTTGAAAAACGAGGTTTCTTTTTTATCGAAACAGAAGACATTTATTTTGGCACTTATTTTTATAAAAATGTAGCAAAATAAACTTGATCACTTCCATTATATAAACCGGATATCCGCATTGTGCGCGACAAGTATAATGAATCAAAAGACTACGAATAAATAAGTAAGAACTTCTTATGGTTAAGACGGCATTAAGATCACAGCGGCGAGAGAAAAATAAATAAATGAAATGCCATTTTTTTAAATCCCAAAATTCTTCGCTGGCCACACAAAATGCCCTCACAGGTCGCATGTTTGAGATCCCTGGTCTACAGGTTGTTATGAAGACAAATGCCTATTTGTCACTCTCATTTCATAGTCCTTTGTCAACACTTTGGTTATGAAGACAAATGCCCGTTTGTGACCTTGACATCACAGTGATCCCAATGTTTTGTCCATGATAATGGTGTATTTATTTGTTAACCCTGATTTCAGAGTGACTCCGGTTTACATGCTGGTGATGATGATGTATGTATGCCTTAGTCCTTACTGGGGTTATGGTCCCCTGTGGCCAGAAATCCAGCCAGACCGGGATAACTGCAAGAAAACATGGTGGACCAATCTTCTGTTTGTAAATAATCTGGTTCAAACCGATACAATGGTATGTATATTTCCAGATTTTTTAATAGTAGAGTCTCAACATACATTAAATCCACATTCAAGATAAAAAATAAATGAATAATTGTAATGTTGATCGTTATGTTTTGTATATTCTTAAGATTTGTCGGCTTATATGTGTTACATTAGACTAAGTATTTTAAAATATTTTGTCAGATTATTTGTGTTATGTACTGAATTAATTCATCTAGATATCTTGCATTATAAGGGATTATTTGACAAAACTTTTGTTCCGTTAAAGTATTGTTTCTTTTAAACTACAAAGAAAATGCTTCAGTATCTGTGACGCCAAAGCCACCTTAGTTAACGGTTAGTAGTAGTAGTAGTAGTATTTAATCGTCCATAACTAATTACAAGTGATGAGAATCTTAATTTATGTTATTAATAATTCTCCAGAAAACACCACTCATCTCGCTGACTTGGAGGATATGTGGGCGCTGTAAACGTTTTCTCTCTTCCGCAACATTAAAGACAAACACTTACTGTCACAATATTTCCATAGGTGGAAAACGTCTTACCAAAGGAGAAGACTATCCATCCTTAAATATATATTTAGCGAGCCCCCATCCACTCACTGCCTTACAAACATATGCTTATCAATATGTGTAAGAAGGTCAATAAATATATTAAATCAACAATCAAATATACAATATATTATAAATAAAAAAGAGAAATCACGGAATGTTACATAAACATTTTCAAAATTAAAATAAACAATCAGATTTACCATTACAATAGCAATTGAGTATCTGATGTGTGAACAATGACTGTATGTACGTTTTCATAGACACATACTATTAACAGTAATCTTTATGTAAACAATTAGAAATAATAGTATAATTAATTAAGACATTCTAATTATACTAATGAAAAAAATTGTCTGAACAAAGAAGCAGGGGAAGGTCACACCATCTTTAAAGTGGAAAAAACCCAAATACTGATAACTAGTATGACGCTTTGGGGGGGGGGGGCCTTCGAGTCCAAGACAGGAAGTCTTCATGAATGCATCTAATATGGTTGCACTTGCATAACAAAATCAAAAGCACACGTTGACATGTACGGTATATGGCATTAATGCCAGTTTACTTTCTAACGCTTAATAAGTTAAATATACCATCACTCTCACAGTTATGTAGGTGGCAATAATTGTGTTGGACTCACTAACATAATGCATGGGAGTGTGCCATCTTTCTGACAGTGTATGTTGGTGGCAATAATTGTGTTGGACTCATTAACATAATAAATGGAAATGTGCCATCTTTCTCAAAGTGTATTAGGTGGCATTAATTGTTTTGGACTCACTTAACTTAATAAATGGAAATGTACCATTCTTCTCACAGTGTGTGTAGGTGGCATTAATTGTTTTGGACTCACTTAACTTAATAAATGGAAATGTACCATTCTTCTCACAGTGTGTGTAGGAGGCATTAATTGTGTTGGACTCACTAACCATTTCTAATAAATAGAAATGTGTCCTCTTTCTTGCACTGTATATAAGTGGCACTGATTGTGTTAGAGTCATTAACATAATAAATGGAAATGTGTCCTCTTTCTCGCACTGTATATAAGTGGCACTGATTGTGTTAGAGTCATTAACATAATAAATGGAAATGTGTCCTCTTTCTCGCACTGTATATAAGTGGCACTGATTGTGTTAGAGTCATTAACATAATAAATGGAAATGTGTCCTCTTTCTCGCACTGTATATAAGTGGCACTGATTGTGTTAGAGTCATTAACATTTAATAAATCAAATGTGTTTTCTTTCTTACAGTGTATGACGCAGACCTGGTATTTGGCTCTTGATATGCAGTTCTACCTGCTTAGCCCTCTTATCGTTGTCCCACTTTTCTAGTAAGCTTGAACATTTTAATTAATTTTTGCTGTTGTTGCGAGACACGAGGTAAAAGTCAAAATTATTTTAATAACTCTTTTAATCAATCCTTATTTTCTATCAAATATTATTCTCATCTAAATATAGTGAGTGAAGAATTTTCCTAACAATCATTGAATGTCTAAGAGTTATGCATCTTTATCTGTTAGCATATCAACATATCAATGATTGCATAAACAAAATGTAGGAGTGGTCATTGATTCCACAATAATGGGATTACAACGAGCAATTAATAAAATGACCAAAGAGTGCACTTATTTTCAACTTGTAAGCCTGTTGGTATTTGTCATGTGTCCGGTTATGTTTAACGACCGTCACTATATCAGATTCCAAAATATCAATATTAGATTATCGATTATTTTCCTGTAATACTAGCGACAGCCAGACGGCCTGACCTATCTTCCACGAATATGCCAAAGATTCAGGCTATTACTCAAAAGACATACTGACTGATAAATCAGCTGACGTGCCCAAACTGATAACGTAATCTCCCCCTTTATTATTAGTTATGATTAGGATATTATTTCTCTGGTTCAGCCCCCATACAAGCTTTTTAGTCAATGATTACAACAAATTATGTATCATGGGTGAAGATAACAAAGTAAAATTTAATAACAGCAATAGTAATAAAAAGACATCAATTTCGAGCACAGAAAATTTGAGAGTTCGTCTATCCCACCCTGCCCGATTATTCATATAAAGTTTGTATTATTCAATTGATCAGTTTATTTGGAGAGAGCACACTTAACTAGAGTCTCATGAAGACTGGCAACAGCTCACAGTTTCCTTGACAGAAGTGACATCACGTTGCGGTTGTCTTCCCGATATGACCAACTTGGCATCGAATAGGTAGGTGTGCTAGACATTGTCATCAGAGGATCCAGAGTCTTGCGTAGTTTCAGGCATGGAATTGGCTGTAATGAACAACATTCTTCCATAGCAACCTATAAGCATGAATAATCATGTGGGCTTCATGGCGACAGCGACAGACTACTCTTTACAAATTCATCACAACTCGTTAGCTACATGCTAACTTACAATTCATGCATTCAATAAAATATTTATAAGTAAATAATAATTACTTTACTTCTACAATTACATAAATTCTCAGATACAATGCATCTAGCAAGTGGTTCACAGTGATATTCATTAAACAATCATTTTCTCTCTATTTAGCTATACCAGCTACAAATAGTTTAACAATGCGTGAGCATGACGAATACACATGTTTATGACGTCACAACATTTCTACATAAATGTAATCATCACTAACACCACTTAGCTTCTGTGAGAAGAAATACATTAGTTCACACTATCATTTAAAAAATCACATAAATACTTTACACAACATTTTATCAATAATATATACAATATTTTAGAGAAGTCAATTATATTTACCATTCTCATGTGCGGTATCAACGAAACAAGCTATTTGCCCTTGGACATTTGGGTGCAGTGGATATGCGTCTGCAGATCACGGGTCATTGATATGTATATATGAATGGTTTCTAGGTTAGCTAGCAGATTCTACTACGTCACGACACGGAACACAAATGAAATATGGGCATCTCATATCTGGCTAGTGGTTCCCAAATCTTGCCATTCCCTTTTACCCCTCTGGGTCCTTCACCTTTGTGAGTGATCTACATCTTAATAGGTCGTAAACATCTATTGCACCACAGGTACGCAACCTAGCTAACAGTACTATACTTCTCTTAAAATAATAAAAGAATTATTAATTAGAAATTAGAAAAAACGTTTTAGTTAATCAGCATAATTTGCCTAGAACTCCTCTGACAGTATTCTCATTTCTTACATACATTCCATCCTACCCAAATCAAAGAATCAAGATCAGCATAGGTAACTGCAAAGACATTGTGAATGTCTATTTATTTTTTCTAAAGAGTGATGCCCCCTGTATTTTACATTTTGATGCAGTGATGCTGAGTTGTTTTATCATTTTGATATATTGTTGACATTTCTCTTGATGCCTTTTATCCAGTTCACCTATCCTAGGAATGGTTATATCTGCAATTTTCCTAATTGTCACAGTCGTCACTCCAGCTGCAGTAACAATGCAAAATAATTTATCGGTTGGGGCTTTAGCTTTCGTTGAGGGAAATTCAAGGTACGTGCAGAGGATTTTTTTAAAAATATGTTTGTGTGCATAAACATTTGTGTTTGTTTAATTGTGTTTCAGTGTGTGCGTGCATGTAATCATGTATATGTTAGATTCAGACTATGCAAGATTATTCTGACATTTGAGTATATAAACAGTTACTATTTCATACATACATTACTTTCAAATAAACCTTTTAGCTTCTGGGATGAATAAATGGGAATTTACCGAATTTCTCAAATAGAAAGAGTATGTGAGTTAATCCTAGAGAAGATAGCTAGTTTAACATACAGTGATAAATCTTTACTTTAAATACAATAACTCTATTGAGCGTCTTCTGTATGAATTGT
Organism: Sinotaia quadrata; assembly: GCA_028829895.1. NCBI lineage: Eukaryota > Metazoa > Mollusca > Gastropoda > Architaenioglossa > Viviparidae > Sinotaia > Sinotaia quadrata. The sequence goes on from CM054180.1 coordinate 120,439,777, forward strand.
ATAATTTTAAATTTAAATAATCTACAGCCTTAAAGTGAGCTATATCACTAAGTATTAATTCATTCCCTTTCTATCTGGATCCGTTCAAAGCTTTACAGAGTACTGGGATGAATATTATATCAAGCCTTACAACCGTATGGCTCCTTATGTTCTGGGCATGCTGACTGGCTACTTCCTGTATCATACAAACTTCAAGCTTCGCATCAGCAGGGTAAGAGTGCTGGCTACTTCCTGTGTCGTACAAACTTCTACCTTTGCATCAGCAAGGTAACAGTACATAATGTTGTGACATATTCTTGGTTAAAGCTGCTGCCATTGCTCCAGTCGGGAACTTCCAGATTTGATTGTTTTCTATGAAATGTTAAGAGAGAGAGCGTGAAATTGCTACTAACTACACGGTGTTCAGAAAGAAACTCAACCCATATATAACGTGTGCACACATTGTCAAAATTATAATTAATTATTGAAATATCAAATGGAACTGCTGAGATATGTATTTGATAACATGATTCATTGAATATATTTAAGAGCACAGCATACTGGCTAACATATTCAACAGTTTATGTAATTTATTAATTAACATGCATTGACCAGGGGGGCCCTGTCCCAGTCTAGAGCATATAGCTCATACGTTAACTGATTAAGATTAAGCACAAGAGAAATGTGCATGAATTACTCGCTCATGCGTTAACTGATTAGGATTAAGCACAAGAGAAATATGCATGAATTACTCGCTTATGCGTTAACTGATTAAGATTAAGCACAAGAGAAATATGCATGAATTACTCGCTTATGCGTTAACTGATTAAGATTAAGCACAAGAGAAATATGCGTGAATTACTCGCTCATGTTCGTGTGTGAAATTGGTGTGATCACACTCATGCTGATGATGAACAGATCCCTAAAGGAACAGGCAGCAGAGCAAGATCTTGGGTCCTCGACTCTCTCAGGAAGTTGGAAAGCTTACGAGGGATCCCTAACCGTCGTGACCGTAGTGCCTGCCCTGTCTGCTTAAAGACCGGACGCGCTAAAGATCCCTGACCCTGACACTGACAAAGGTCATGAGAGTAGGCTCTTAACTATTAAAAGAACAGACATTGAACTTATAAAATTCGCCCCAAATGCACCACTGAAAACTTCCCTCTCGTCCCCCGCCCCCCCTTGCGCTATGTCCCTCCTTTTCCGAACACAAATCTCTCACTTGGCGCCTGCATCTGTCGCCGGGGTCACCTCAAGGTCGAAGAAGATGTTAAGCTTAAATCACAAGCATCGTGCTACCTACCTTATTTCATGAAGTAGATAACTAATTTTAGCAATCGATCAAAGTGTGCTTTTTGGACCGATGAAAACGATACGCCTTCTCCTCTGTACAGGTGATAAATCTATGCATTTGGACGCTGGCCACAGCAGTGGCCTTGGCCGTTGTGTACGGAACGTATGATGCATACAACACCCGTCCTATTCCGGTATCGTTGGCGGCATTTTACAACGCCGTCAGCAGGCTAACCTGGGCCGCAGCCGTGTCCTGGGTCATCATCGCGTGCGTGACGGGTAATGGAGGTAATTATCGCCTGTAGAGACAAGTGCACGTTGTTTGAGACTAATTTTTGTAGACTTGTGTCAACATTCAAGCAAGTTTTGTGATAGTAGTTAATGGCTTCTCAGAACTCTGGGAAGGTTACGTGAATATGTTTGTAGGCTATGTGACGTGAATATGTTTGTAGGCTATGTGACGTGAATGTGTTTGTAGGCTATGTGACGTGAATATGTTTGTAGGCTATGTGAAAGTGTTATAAGGTTGCAAAATCATTTTTATAAGTCATTAGAATACATTAATGGCCGTGTGTCAATGTCACCTGTTTTTATTTTTATAATCGTGAATAATATGTTTGTAGGGTGAATGAAGAATCACCTTTGAAGGGTGTGTATAAAGGAATGTTTGTAAGTGTGGAGAAAGTATTGTACGCGCTATATAGAATGTATTTTTTTTTTAAATATGCACACATATTTGTAGATGTGTTCATCGAGAAGCAAATATTTGTACATCGCGTGAGTGTACAGAGATTGCTGGAAAGTATTTATAGGTTATGATGGCCTAGATTTTAGAAATTCAAAGAAACAACTGGAAAATATTTATACGTTGCGATTGTCAAGATTTTAGAAATTCAAATAAACAAATAGTTTAATTTGTTTGAAATTGTTTCTACATTCTTAGAAAGAGCGCTGTTTGTAACACGTTTGAAGTTATAGATAACTTTAACAAAATATCTTGCCTAAATTTTCGTCTTTATATAATTATTCAGATTAAAGGAACTTGACTCTCTCTCTCTCTCACACACACACACACACACACACACACACACACACACACGCACGCACGCACCCATATATATATACACACACACGTATGATTTTTTTTATACCACGTATTCAATAATGAGTTTTATAAATGTGTCAGGTTTTGTCAACACTCTTCTTTCTTGGTCGGCCTTCATACCGCTCGGTCGTTTGACGTACTGTGCGTACCTCCTGCACTTCATTATCTGCAATGAGTATTTCCTGAACTCCGGCTCACTGTTCTACATCAGTTACGTCAACGTGGTACGCTCTTGAGATAATAGCAATAATAATAACTGACAAGAGCCCTTCGCTTTTAAATGCTCTGCCTTCTCTCCGCTAGTGCCAGTAAAAAAAATTCACAATCAGTAACACACTGGCCACACATTGAAACATACTACGTAATGCACAGTTAGAAAACATAAATGGTGGTAAACATACTTTTTTAAATGCACACATTTGTGGTAGTACCAAGCCTCCATCTACTTCTCGTATGTGCCAAGAAACCCAGGAAGATGTTACGTACACGCATAGTTTTATAAGTAATATTGCTAGTAATTTCATAACCCAAGCACGCACACACACACACACACACACACATACACACACACACATACACACACACACACATACACACACACACACACATACACACACACACATACACACACACACACACACACACACACACACACACACACACACACACGTTAAATACATCTAATAATGTTGTCCTATTTTACATTTGTTTCGTAGGCCATGCAATTTGTGTCCGTACTGGTGATGTCCTTGGCAGCAGCATTTGTCACCAGTCTTGCCTTCGAGTCGCCTTTCATCGGATTAGAGAGAGTGCTTCTGTCCCGATTACAGCGAAAGGATTAAGAGACAGCCAAGGGACATCATTTTCTGTAGGCGTCTTCATTTTGAAGTATCTTGCGAAGATTTTGAACAAGGCCACAATATGAACAATGTGTCTCTCTCTCACACATACAATCCCACACTTATACACACTCCTGCATAAAGGCAGTTCAAAAACATGTAATATCTTAGTGGTTTTTAATTGCAGACTGGAAACATTTTACCCCTAAATACGTCTTCAAGGTTCTCTCTGATAAAATACAAGCCGATTTAGTACTTCTGTAAATCGATAGCAGTTTTACGTCATCACTGGAGCTTGCGTTGATCATTTCGTCCTCAGACTTCTCTGATCTGGAGTGCCCCAGTGGGACCCCAAATCATCACATTGTGTTCAGGTGGAGGGCGGGAGGGCTGGCGAATAGGGGTGAAAAGGTTTGCACCAGTTTGGCGCACACCCTCAACCGCCCTTCGTGGGTGGATAGTAAATATGTTGTTGTTGTTGTTCTGCTCACACTCACCCCAGAAGCCGCAATAGACCTTTCATCTTCACTATGTTCTCGGTCTTGGTCTGCTTCTGGGGGATCCCCACAGCCTCGCGGTGTGTCTGAGGTGGAGGGCTGGCGGAAGGGGGTGAAACAGGTAGCACCTATTTCCTATTTGGCGCACACCCTCAACCGCCCTCCGTCGGGGGGGGGGGGGGGGGGAGAAGCCGCCTTTTGATCTAGCTGGGTTTTGTTTTATAACCTGCAGTAAAATCCAGGGCAGTCAGAGATCTTTAGTCATTCCTGACGTCAGCACTGATGACGTCAAACCTAGCTCGGAAATTTAATATTTGCTTGGTAGGTTAAATAAATTATGGCACAACGTCAGAACATGATTGTGTTTTCAAAAATATAGATATGTTCCAGTTTCAAGATATGTTCCAGTACTATGATGTATCTTCAAGGAACTGTGATATAATAAAAGTTATGGGCCCCTGATAAAACTTTAAAGAAAAACAGTCGTTGGTGTCAATAAAGACGAGTAATTTTTATTTGTCAGTTCTCTGTCGTCAGTGTAATGTTCAATGCAGTTCTTGTATAATATGCTTGTGGTTGTCAGTTCTCTGTCGTCCATATTTGACCTTTTCGTAGTGCTAGTTCTATGTTATCCGTGAATGGTGTGGCTGTCATTTCTATGTCCTCTGTGTGAAAAGTGGCGGGTATTTCTGTTTCATTCATGAATATTCGTTCTTTGTTACCTGTGTGAAGAGTAGTTTTCAATGTTTAACGTTTTCTATTGAGATATAATTGTTGGTTTTGTTTTATGTTGTCTGTGACAGTGTTTCCCAAACTTGTTCTCGTGGAGAAACACGTAAAAAGAAATATCAAATCTCAAAGATCTATCTATCTATCTATCTATCTATCTATCTATCTATCTATCTATCTATCTATCTATCTATCTATCTATCTATCTATCTATCTATCTATCTATCTATCTATCTATCTATCTATCTATCTATCTATCTGTCTGTCTGTCTACCTGTCTATCTATCTATCAATCTATCTATCTATCTATCTATCTATCTATCTAAATCTGATCAAACTAATTCTCTTCTGTTTGCAAGTCAGCATTATGTAATTCAAATATCCTCGAATTACTCCGTTTTGCCTGTTTCACACATTTCAATAGTGAAAAAGCATTCACCTTGCCGAAAGAAATATATTTAATACTCACTTGTAGAGATTTTTGAGGCGTCATGCAAGATTTATTGTTCATGCATGCATGCTCAGAAACTGACAACGCCATGCAAGCTTTCACCAACACTGATGGCACGGCTAATGCGTCCAAAGTGCATAAGCGATCTCAGAACTTGAGGTCTACATTTTTTTAATTTTTTTTATAGGAATCCTGAGCAGACCGAGTCCTATGAAAGCTGGTGACGAGGTCTAGCAAAACAAGAAGCCCTTACCCATAGAACATGACGGTACAGAAGTCAGAAAACCTAGTTAGCGTTCGTATTAAAGGGACGCAACTTATTGTGAATTGTTTACAAGATTTTGTGTTATGATTAAATAAGCAGGTATACGCCAGTCCCATCCTCTACAATATATCAATATAATATTAATAGTGTTTATTCTACGCGAAAGAGCCAGGGGCCAATGGAGACAAAAACAATTCCTTTTGTAAAAGAGAAAATACATTGAATATATTGCACACAAATTATTTCAGTTTTACTGATGAAAATTGGAGACAGTACGTCATCGCTGAACTTTTGAATGTAAATGACAATTAATAAAGTTTGATTGAGATCTCTCACACTGAAAACAAAACAGCCTTGATAGTGTGGCATGGAAGACGCATTCTAAAGAAACAGGTAGGGAGGTGTCTTGCGAACACGCGGATGTTTTACTTTCGAAGTAGAATTTGCAACACTCGAAGAACTCGTAATCATTGAAAAGATACTGAAATAAATATTCTCCTTTCTTTTTATTCATAGACCCTCCCCAAACTCTGTGGTCACGTGCATCAGTAACTAATTTTTGTCTGTGCTACTTGGTGCGTGCTAAAACGACGCAGTCTCGGACAGCTTAATTAACCCTATAGAGGCAGTTGTTTTGTGCATGAACAGAATTAATCTAAACACAAAAAAGTCCACAAAATGATTGCCACATTTTGTTTGTTCAAGCACGGGCTGAAACTGTGACATCCAGAGGTCAGTATCTGTCATTAGGACTTTGTGCTGTAAGTTTGTATAAGGCCATGCAAATAGACTATTGGTCCACAGCTAAGGGTCATGTGCTGCTTATGTTTAGCGTGTAGATATACATAATACTAAAATAAAATTGTTTTAAATATTTAACTTTATATATTTTTTCACTTCAATTAAGATATACAAAGCAATCTTTACGATTAATCAGTGGAAAAAGAATCCTAGTTTAAAGTAAAATTATTTAATACAATTATGTTCTGTACAAAATGACAAACCCTTATTTAAATTGAACACCATTCATGAAACATTTATTTATTTCATCGTCTTAGTAATTTCCATTTTATTTTCACCCAAAAAACAAAAAAAAGAAGACAACCATTACTTTCTTTGTTTGTTTTCTTCAGTGAAATCCAAATCTTACACATCTCCTAGGATTACACACTGAACACATTTGTAACAAGAGCTGTTTCCAGGTAAGATTTTAAGACCCCTGTCAAATATATTCGTTCACGAACACTAGGCTCACTCTTCAGTGCAAAACAACTTTTCATCTGAACAGTTACTGAAGCTACAGTCTCGATAGTCATTTATATAGATTGCATGCACAGTTCAATTGTTTCATCGTTACATACAATTTACGGCCTAGGTTTGCAACGCGTGACGTGCACGACATACAGATGTGAAGTGCTAGAACACCAGGCATTATTTTGATACGAACAAAGAGGGGGGGGAGGGGAAATGGACAGCGTGAAGAATAAGAAACAGAAACAGTAACATTTATGATCCCAAAATACAAAACTCCAGTAGAATTTCAAGAAAGACTTCGAAATTGCACTCTAACGTCAGGGAAGGAAATGTCACGTGATGGCACGTATTGTTATTTTTAGAATGACGTTCATGATCTCGCTTACGAAATTACAATATCTGCTGGTTAAATCACGTTAACGTTTTATTGTCACATGTAGATGATTAACCTGTACAACGAGTGTGTGTGATTGATAATTTCGCTGGTTAAGCCACCTACGTCAATGTCTTATCACTAGTAGAAGATTCTTTTATTTAAAGGTGTGTGTGTGTGTGTGTGTGTGTGTGTGTGTGAAAACCTGCGTGCGACTAATTAATTGAACATAGAGCTCTGTATGTACCCAGACACAATTTATATAATTTATACAATACAAAAATACGATTTCGTACGAGCAAAACAAATTGCGCAAATAAATAAACATAAAGCAGGGATGTACGATGTCAAAGAGATTATGAAAATAAATTTTAAAAATGAAAATTCTTTTATGAATTGAAAAATGTAAAATAATTCAACAATACTTTTTAGGCTATGTCACTAGCTAGAGAGTTAGATTAAACATGATTTTAGGCCACATCACTATCTAGTGGGAGATTCAACACGATTCAGGCCACATCACTATCTAGTGGGAGATTCAACACGATTCAGGCCACATCACTATCTAGTGGGAGATTCAACACGATTTCGGCCACGTCACGATCTAGAAATATTTAATCAAACATTTTTGTGAAATGATGTAAATGTCAACGCTCTTTTCATTATATTCCTAGGTTGTACATTTTATTGTTGATTTAATAAATGTATTATTAATTTTACTAACCTAGCTGCATATATATTGAAACTATATATTTTGGAGTAATATCGGGTAAATGGGGGCTCATTAAATATAAATAAAAGGCGGATTTTTATTACTCTAGTAAGAAGTTTTTACTTTCAGAAAACATTATACGACAGTAAAAAGTCTATGTTATTATCGTGTAAAGAGTAGAGTTTTACGAAACCCTTATAATCCGACAAGTGAGAGATATGTTGGTCTTGTGGGAGAATTATTAATAACTATAAATTAAGATTCTCAAACACTTGTAATTAGTTATGTGTTATTAATTAATAAATAATAATCCTAACGAGTGAAGGGTGCCCAGAGGTGTCACAAATACCAATGCTGGCACTCACTGATACTTAATCGTACATCACAACTTCCACTCACACGACAAATCTACACACACACGCACACACACACACACACACACACACACACACACACACACACACACACAAGTGCACATTTATACATATACGTACACTCACAAATACACACATATTTAAATGTATACTTGTATACACTCGTACTCAAGGTCGCATATATTCACATTCCCAATGCACATACAGAACATATACACATCCACAATATCACAAACGCAGGTACAGATAAAGAGAGTCATGCACACATACACAAACTCAGTATACGGACACATTTAGAGATACCCATATTTTTATGTAAACACTCGTAAGCGCACGTGGATTAATGCATCGATGCATACAACACGCACACACCACACACACACAAACACACACACACATCTAATGCATACGTGTATTCACATACGCACAGATATACACAATTCACCTTTCTCAATCACACACTCATACGCACAAATAATAAAATATGACTAGTATTAATAATCTCATCAGCATTCTTGAGGCTATTTGAACTAAACAATATGGCCTCTTCTCTTGTTTGTTTTATAAACATCAAAGTGGCATGAGAACATGTAATTAAGCGCTTGTTGCTTAAATATCATTATACTAAATAGCAATTTCATATATTCAAATGAAGGAATTCGGTAATTTTTCAGGCTATGACAGATAAATTAATTTTTTAATTCACTTATAAAGTGCGCAAAGTTTCGCTATTTGAAATGTATGCAATAAGATAAACTATCAAATAAAAAGCTATTCGTACTCAATGTTTATTAAAACAATTGCTCGTCAGCAGACTGAATCTTTATCATCCAGTATCCCAGGTCATTAACTGTGACACATTGACCTATAATCATTTATCACGGCGGTAGAAAATAAGGTTTATCAAAGCTATATACTAAACTTGCACTAATACAAATGATGACATTATATAATTACGTGTGACTCGTCTGTCCAGCATTCTTTGGAATGCGCAAGAGATATGTAACACGATCTTCAACTTAATCTGTTTGTCAAACAAACTTTGGGATAATTGTTGTAAACAACTTTAATACTTGTTTGCAAACGACTACTGAAGTCTAAACGTTGAACATATTTCTCCACAATTAATCAATAGTCTACACTTTCAGAAGGGAGACAACCACTCTAGTTGAAAGACACCTTCCTAGAATTAACATCATCAGTTAGATCAACTCTGTGTTGGGTTTAAATAGTTTTCATTTACCTCTGATACGTGCGCGTATTGCACTGCAAAGTGACGTCATTGACTGCGGATACTTTGCAAGGTAAGGACTTCACTTTTTCAGAAGGAATTTTAAAGGTGATGACTTATATTTTTTCAGTTTGCAAGTGCCGAAGTATTTCGACAATTTTAGAGACTTTTGAAAGTTTCATAAAACGGTTTGCAGTTTAAAATATCCATTTTCTAATATAAAAGGTGTGATGTTAGTGCTTAATATCCAGTTATAGCCGGATGCACCATTCCTTTGTGGTGCCTGTGGTGACGGTTGTCAATGTACAAACACTAAATAGACGATGTACGTTACGTCGACTCCGTCTCAACCCTCACGGTTTAAATCACCGGCAAGTAACGGTATGAAGACGTTATAAACATTACAAAAGGAAGTTACATAAAATGAAATCTTAAATAATTTAAGAAAGAAATATTTGAAAATGAAAGTAATAATTTGCAAGAGTTTAATGTCACGTTAATCATAATTCATTCACTCCCTCTTGTTTTCACAGGTGGAGAATTGGATGAAATTCTCCACTTATCCATGGATTAGGGGGCCTGCATAAACCGCAGCCTGTCAGTCCAGACATTTCTGTTGTACGATATTCATGACTGATTTCTGTAATCTCAGTACCTCTTCAATAAATCATTAAGCATTTAAAGCTTCAAGGCCATTACTTAGTAGCAGTAGCTAAAATAAAAGCTATCATTTCATTTATTAGTCTGGCTAAAGAGTTACCTTCGTTACTGTAAAGTCGGTTACACTTTCTATTCGGTAATATCGATTTCATTTATTTAACCCACACTCTTTCTGCCACATACAACTCTATTCAACACGGTTAAATATTATAATGATCCACGAAAGCATTACAGACGGATTTATATTGTTTGGCTCGATATATAAATGTGTATTTCAAATTTAATAACGATGATAAACGGTTGTTGCTAAAGCATGTCATTTGTAAATTCATTTTCAATGTTTTCTTGTGGAGACATTTATACATTATATAAATTGTTTGATACGTGGAATCATTTTATTTTCTTTTATTGCTTTTAGGTTTCTTCTCTTTGAGGAGTATTTTTTTAAATTATGGCAAAGAGTTTAGAACTTTTATAAGAATAGCGCTTTATCAAATCTTGTAAACTATTATTTCTTAATATTAATTATTGTTCAAAGCAATTATCGGCCCATCCGATCTAATTATACCAAATGGAAAATGCTTATTTTTTTTAATTGTAATGGGTCTTGCTACAGCGACCACTTCTTAGGAAGAAAGGTCATGCGTAACTTTCGGTGGACTTGATGACCGGTCTCATTTTTCTAAAACGAAAAAGGATAATTCAACAAAATAATAATCTTCCTTATTGCCCAGAGATTACTTAACTCATGTTGGTCGCAACTTTCAATGCTGCTACACTGTATTATCAACTTCACATGTACGCTTGGGGATAAAAAAAAAACACGTTGATTGTTTACGGACCAACTTGATTAAGGCAATGTACCAGCATATTTAGAGGGCAGATGATATCTGGCATACTATCTCGAAACACAATCTGATGACATGGTCCTTTAGCTTAAAGTGCACGTAAAAGTACGTGATATGAACGAATACCATTCGTACCAACATCATTGATTAAATTTGTAAAAAAAATATTTGTTGTGGTTCAGACAATATATTCAAAAGAAGTAAATTGGAACTGTTCTAAGGTTTCTGTGGATGAACGTTATACATGGAGAGCGAGCTCTCTGCATGACTCCTGGTCCTTTAAGTCTCAACACTTTAGATACTAGACTTCATAGATAAGAAATTTAATTGGCATTTGTATAGAACTTCATTCCGTCGGGATTGGGGAGGGGGTGGTGGGTGCACGCACACGTCCACTTGAATTTAATAAAACTGATATAAGTCAGTTTCTATACAGCCGGAAATGAATGCACGTATCTTCACCATCCCCCTCCCCTCCCCCCCCCCCCAAAGCACTAGATTGATTGGATCACATCAGCCTGCCCATCTTAGACCGCATTAGCTTTCCTAATGGCAGAAGTGACACTTGGCACATAGCTTACTGATACCACGTGATAGCGCTGGGGTTTATGTTCTGGGCTACCAAGAGGTCAAAGGGTAATATGGCGCAGTGCGCGCTGCACTTGTGCTAGCTAGGAAAAGGGCGCTGTGGTTATTTTAATTTAATCCTCACATAAGTATTTAAAAGTTTACCCCAGGCTGAATGACTTAATTATCTTCGAAAGATATATCCTATAATTTGTTTCCTTCCACAGGGCTAGAAGACGACAATGGAAGCTTCCAAACAAGTGATGTTTGCAGTTGTCTTCTCCTACTGTGCGTTGTGTGTTTCGCATCGTGTCACCGCTATCAGATCTCCGACCTTCCTGAAGCCTGTGGTTACTGGCCCCTTGCTTCTAAGGAAAGATAACTCAGGAATCAAAGAAGACATTTTCAACGACGATCAGGTCAGCACAATCCGAAGGTATTTTACCGTCGAGGCTCCTGCCGTCCTAGAAGCACTTCTGGAATCTGCGAGGGCTTTCGCCGAAGTCGAGACAAATGGAACTTCGTTGAAAGGGAGACAATCCGGACAGGACGCAACAGAGAACAAAAGCGTATCGGAACTGTGTCTAACTCACGTGTTTGCTTCAATCTCTGGACTGTTGGAGGGAAAGAGCTGGGCTTTACAAAGTGAGTGCTGACGTCATGTTTAACCCTTAACTGATCTAATGACGTACAGTGCACGCCATAATAAAATGGCCGCCAAACAGTTCTATGGATTATGAAATATTCTTTAACTAATAAACAATACGCAAATAGAGAAACACGATTTAGAGAACAATTAGTGTAGTTCTATGGTTCTAAAATTATATGGGGAATTTTTTTTTGTTTCTTATAAATTGAATCACCCTATGATTAATAAAGATACTTTATTGGGCATCAAGTGAATGGATGACTAATGAACAAACTGTAAATGATGAATGCTAAGAAGGCAGTCTGGTCAACGAACTGTTAGGAGATGAATACTAAATATACTTTCGAGTATACTTCACAAATTCTTCAGTGATGTATGAACACTACGTTATTAGCGCTACTGAAGTGTTGTGGTAAAGTGTCCTTCATTTCAAATGATATATAGTTTTCTCGTGCATGGACTCTCGGGTGCATTATATCGTAATTATTCCAAAGCATTAATGTACTTCCGGTGTTTGCTGCACAGTTCCAGCAGTGTGCATGGTAAAGGCTGAGATCGGTAAAGGCTGTGTCAGATCTAAATGCGAAGGGTGTAAGGAGTGCGAAACACAATATAAAATGGGAAGTGATAATTTTGTTCTATTGCTTTTAGAAAATGTGTTTTAAGGCTATTGTCTCGTGATGTTTTGCTGCCCTTTATTTAGTCGAAGTAGAAGAAGCATTTATATTGGATGAGAAATTTTCCCGGCTTACTTTTGATTGAAACTATTAAAAATCTTATAACCAACAGCTCGAAACATGGGTAAATTCATGAATGCATACCCAAGATCAGGTAATATATATATATTGGATTCTTCTACAATAGGGGTCCGTGGATGGGCTTGAGGAGTTCCGTGAAATTCACAAAAGCTGGTATGGGGGCTGAGTCGGAGGAATAATATTATATTCATAACTAATAATAAAGGGGTAGATAACGTTACCAGCTTGGGCACGCTGATTTATCTGTCAGTATATCATTTGAGTAATAGCTCAAATCTTTGGCATATTAGCGGAAAGATAGGTCAGGCTTTCCGGCTGCTGCTAATATTAGAAGTGAATCGATAATCTAATATTGACACGTGGGACTCTGATATAGCAACAGGGGCGTTAAACATAATATTAATAGCTACAATATTACTATAAAATTCTAGTATACATTTCCTTAGTAAAAACGTTGCTATTTTCTATGGTGGTGGTGGGAGAGTTGATTTCAGAACATATTTGGATGTAGCTGACTATGAATGTACTTGTCTATAAATATATTTCAAAATATTTCATTTCCAAGTCAGTGCTTCGTTATTTTGACCTTTTTAATTTTCATGCACTTATTAATTAACTCAAAGTGCTTTATTTCACTCATCACTTGTCATTCTTCTTTCATGTACAGAACTCCTTCATTTGTTTCATTCTGATTTCTATATTTAGTGCTCGATGCTATGGGCAAACCGAGTCCTGGCATCCAAAACGCTAACCTCGCCTGGCCAGGAGCGTATAAATTGTGTCTTGATGTACGAGCCACCTCTATGAATGTGACACACGAGCAACTGCTCTTCTCAGGTCAATACTGCTCGGTCACCATTCCGCTTCAGGTGGGAGTTTTAAAAAAAATCTATTCTTAAAATATTTTCTTTAATTTTTTTAAATAACTGCAAATGAATATCCTCAACAACATAATCAGAAGCAACAAAATTAAATCTCCTGTATGTGGGTGATTGGGGCAGATTATTGTTTCCTCTTGTCACTAATAGCGAGATGTATTAGAAGTGTTCGTTTCATGGTCTCAAGTTACGTTTTGTATCTCTAACATGAAACCAAGGGCGATTACTTTTAGCATCATTGCACTTGGCGTTATACTGGTATTTTGCTCCAAGAAACTGACGTTGGCAAGGTCTCAAACCGCAACTCCACCGGCCCCAAACTCACACCTTTTCTCTCTATCCCTTTCTGTAAATCCTGATTTTGGCTTCGTTACATCGACAGGTGTACACTATAAATTACGTCATGTCTAGAATTGATACAAAGAGACGTCCGTGTGGTCACATCGTTATCCTTGTAAAATACAATTCATTCATTTCAACTCAGCGCAACTCAACTCCACTAAACTCATGTTTTCTCTCTGTCTGCCCCTTTTTCTGTCTCTCTTTCTCTCCTTCTCATCTTATAACATGCTACAATGCAAACGTAAATATACAAAAGCACTATTTCAGCATACTTTTAAAATGCTCTTTAAAAAAGTTGTATCATGTATCAAATTAAGTTTTGGCAATAGTTTAAAATTCAAACTTTGCGCATCATGTGGGTTGTGTGTTTTGCTAAAACGTGTGTGTTTTGTAAAAATTATGTGCTTGCTAAGACTTGGTTGGTTTGCGAAAACTTTGTGTGTGCTTTGCTAAAACTTATGTTTTGCTAAAATTTGTGTATTTGCTAAAACTTGTGTGTTTTGCTAAAACTTGTGTATTTGCTAAAAACGTGTGTTTTGCTAAAACTTGTGTGTGTGCTAAAACTTGCAAATAATTCAAACGTTTTAATTCACTCCCAACTGTCTTTCGGTGAACAGCAACACATACACTAGCGTCAAACATACTACATCAAGTTAATGGAACTCTTGGCGAGTCGTAATGTTGTATAAGCAAGAGCTCGTTTCGATACGAATACATAAATATATTAGTAGATTGTAAACAAGTACTTAATTAACAAATTTGTAAAGGAAACCAGCTTACCTCCATAATAAAGAATAGTTTCACACTATGTCTCTAGACTGTCCTTAAAGTCAACGGTTTCACAGCAGAAATAAAGATCATTCCGGGTCTTTGTGTTCCGGATTCATGCTCCAAGACCGATGTAGAACTTCTGCTTACCGATGGTTGGTGAAGACAATAAATGTCACCTTTGTCTTTATCATCATCACTTATCTGTCATTTTCATCATCAGCTTTGTCGTCGTCGTCGTCATCACTATCATCCCATGGTACATGTATTATTAGTAGCAAGCGAGATATCGAAACACAAGCACCTTGGATTCAAGTCATCAGTTCAATCACATTGTTATCAATGCAATATTAACATCTTCGTATTATCATATTCATTGTAATTAACATTATCACTGTGGTGAAGACCAGCTTTACAATCTAGACCAATTTCCGTTGCGTTTTGTTTAAAGATTGATTTTTGTATTGAATACTGTTAAAAATTATGAAACCGTAACAGTGTGTCAGTTCCTATAAGAGACAGGATCGTGCAAACTTATGTGTCAATCAATCACTGACATCTATATTTCTTTATAGCATAAAATCAGAAGAATTAAAGTTTGTCCTCGGGTCTAATTGTTTTTCTACTTTTCAGGGGAACTAATTCTCATTGTCTAAAAATAGCAGTAAATCCTTCTGTTTTCGCTCAATCAATTAATTATTTTATTTAAATATTTAATTTAAATGAGTGAAATTTTAGCCATATCCACTGCGACAAACTTCGTTTTAATTTTTTAAGTGAGGTTTGTAATTTTCGGTGGTATTTTTTATGTTTCTTTTTCTTTTTATTTTTTTTTTGTTTCTCGTTTAGTTCTAATCCAGCTAAATGTGACCAGTCATGTGACAGTGGAGATGCACCCGATGAGCAAACCACTTGACACAAAAGCCATCATAGCAATGTAAAACTACTACCTAAAGATAAGATAAGATAAGATAAGATACGATAAGATAAGATAAGATAAGATAAGATAAGATAAGATAAGATAAGATAAGATAAGATAATACTAGACAAGACGAGACGAGACGAGACGAGAGAAGATTTTAAAATTACACCATAATGATTGCTGAGATCTGCATTCATCTCTTTGAGAAAATAATATAATAAAGTAAAAAAAATACTGCTCTGTACTTTTATAAAAATATTAAAACTACTGTTTCTATATTTCATTATATTTGTGTATTTTTAGAATAGTCTGCAGTGTCCTTCTGTGTCTGCTAGTCATTGGGACGTGTCTTGACATTTTCATCGTTCAGATGCCAAAATGGCGGAAGTCGGAAGATTCAGACACCCCTGCTAATTTGGCTGAAGATCGCATATTGCTGGTTGGAAACAATAGTGGTTGCCACACTCGAAGACTCGGTAATTTAAGCAGTGAGTCTTATTGTTGTTAACGGCAGTTTCACAATGTATATCATTAGCCTCGACAAAACGATGGAAGCAACTAATTTTTTTTTCAGAGATCAGCAAACTTGAATAAGGAAGACGGTAAAAGGTATAACTCTTCCGTAACGACTTTTAAGACATTAACAAAGTAACGTCGCTAGTAATTACAGTTTGCTACATTACCTTCGATTGATACACATCGATCATTTTAATATGTGAGAAATAAGTAAGGAATATTTATAAATATACTTTTATTTGTTTAATTTAAAAAAATATTTTGATTGTGCAGAATGTATCGGTTATTTATACATATGCGCCTTACACATTTTAAACTGTTGAAATACTTTTAAAAAAATTCTTTATACATATGCATATTGCACATTGTCATCTTTGTCTTCTGTTGAAACTATTTTCAGTACTCTACTTAATTGTATTAACGATTTTTGAAACTGTGGAAATAGAAACGAAAATCAATCCATGTCTATTTCACTTTCTGTTGACATCTCTGTGTCATTTTTTATTTCACGATTATTTTATATTTTCTTTTAACACTGTCCTTGTATATCTTCTTTTGACACTTTATATTTGACACTTTCTTAACGGATTTTCTTTTTTACATCTTCTTTATGACATTTTCTTTAGATAATTTATTTCTGGTATTTTCTTTGGACCTCATCATCTTTTGGACATTTTTATTTGTCAGTTTCTTTTTTATATTTTCATTGTCAACTTCCTTTTATTTATCTGCTTAACGTTACCTGTCTGACATTTTCTTCACGACATTTGTTTTGACGTTTTCTTTATAATTATTTGTTTGAGATTTTTTGACATTTTACTTTTGACACTTTCATTTGGACATCCACTAACTGATGATTTTATTTGACAGTTTATTTCCGATATTTCCCTTTTCACATTTTCTTTTATATTTTCTTCTTGACTCTTTTTTTTAAAATTTATATTTGACAGAATTTTACAAGTTCTTTCTAAACATTTTCTTTTCGTATTTTCTATTTGACGTCTTCTTTCTGACATAATTTTATTTGCCAGTTTTCTTTTTATATATTTTTGGCATTTTTCTTTAGACAACTTCTGTTTGATATTTTTTAATTGCCAGTTTCTTTACATCTTTAACAACACGTTTTTTTTATTTTGATAGTTTCCTTCTGATATCTAGATTTCAGCATGAAGAGAGGAAGCTATAAGACAGCAAATGATAACTCGCTGAAAGACAGGAAATACGAATTAAGTCCCTTCCCTGCGGGAATGAATGCATTTTCCTTGAAACTCACAATTAGAACCCTGTTACTGCTCTGTTTAGCATTAACGGTACTATTTTTCTAACAGGCATTTGCACTCAGCTGCTGACGTCATTCTCTGTCTACACCAATGGCGCCAAGTTGTTGTCCACGGAGCAGGCACCTGGCAGCCTGACATGTATCCATGGCATTCGTTTTCTCAGCATGACGTGGGTCGTTCTCGGACATTGCTTTCCTGTGGACATTTATCAGACGGGTTCGTACGTACTCGCGCCAGATTCACAGAAAATAATTTCTTTTTTTTCATAAGAGACTGATGTTGTTGAATTGGGCTATGCGTGTATGGGAAATATAAATACCCTCACATGTTTTCAGCACCCGCCCGCAACCACAAATCAGAAGGAACGTAAGTGAGAAAGGAAAGAAGGATAAAGAGGGAACAAGCATAGATACTGAAAGATAGAGGGACTGAGAGATAGAGGGACAGAGAGAAATAGCACATGAGAGAGAGAGATATGTAAAAGTATAAGAACATGCACACACCCATATAAACATACATTCACACAATGCTATGCTCAAATGACTTGAAAAATACTATAATTTTATTTCAAATATATCATAAATGCAGAGATATATCTAATGAAATAAATAAATTATATAAAAATATAAACTTTTAACAGCATCAGCATATCTTGTCCGCCACATAATGGCTGATGTAGCCCACACCTACTCCTCCTCTAAAAATAGACTACAAATAAATCTATCTGCTAGAACATCTGACTTGTATCCCTAAGCTAGAAAAATGCATGAGTACTTACTCATTAAATTAACCAATCAAAGTGCAGCACAACCAAGGACAAACAAATGTTCCAGAAATCTACTTGTAATTTGGTAGTCCAACTCAAATCAATAGTAGAGGCAATACATGTTTGGCTCACAGTCATAATAGGTTATAGCCATAGTACTAACTCTTATTGCTGTTATCAACACAGCAGGAAATCGTCCTCTGTATATATTACTGCAGAAGGTATGTGGTTTTGCCTGCCAAGCTAATATTATATTCATGGTTTACCTCTTAAAATTAACTGTATTTTATATTGTTAAAGTTCGCTTATGATATTAATAATTATGATGACCATGTAAGTAAGAGTATGTCAGAGAATACATGAGGATGAATTCTTAGCCCATGTGTAATTTACTGATAAATCAGCACCTTATCTGAGATGTTGATTTCAATGAGCACTGAGCCACAAAACAACAGAACCACTTTATTTATCTTGGATGTTGACTTTGACGAGTAATAAACTGTTAAGCAACACTGGAGCAGAATGACCCATGGACCAAAGACTGATTCAATGGACCAATGAACAACTGGTATGACATCCATTGGGACCCTAGATGACATGTCAGGCAATCCTATGTTATATAACTATAAAGTCAACAATTGCACGGCTTCAGTCAACTTTTCTCAGCTTTATCTTAGTTTTCACTAAACAACATTCAGTGTTCTCTTATAAACTCGTTTATCAGTTCACTCATAGGATTAAACCAAATAATTACTAAAGTGCCATAGGATTGAAATGAACCTTTTGTATGACACTCTATGGATGTAATTATGAATGATACCATTTATACACTCTAATTGTAACCAGTGAATTATGTTATTTCTTGCTGAATTCATTATTGTCAATACTCAGACCACTTGTGTAGCATGACTCGCATGTTGTATGTTGTAGTCAGTCACCTGTATTTACTTACTATCCTGGCTGTATGTATCAGGGGGGGCTTCAGATATCTTCTAAAACTATCACTCTTCTATTCTAAATTATCTATTATTCATTTTTTTCTAACATTTGTGGCCAACCAGAAGATGTGTTTTGGAGATTAGACTAAGGTTACGGGCAGTGGAGAATTAACATCTTGCCCATCTCCCAGCAAAAGACACACAGTATAAAATCATTGATTACAACAAACACAAAGAGTAAAATCAAAGTCTATTTCAGAGGCGATTTAAAATACTAGAGAGCGAATTAATAATCACTAACAACTAATCTCGTTTCTGAAAGTGTGCAAAACGTGGGAGACTTGTCTTCCTCTGTCTTCTTTAGTTGTACAATCGATTTCTTTGTCATAAATTTGCAGAAAATTCTCTTCCGTATTATGAAGACGCCATTAAACACTGGACTTTCCAGGGAATCGCCAATGCCGGAGTTTCGGTTGATACATTTTTTCTTTTAAGGTGTGTGTGTTTCTTTCTTCATTTTGTCACTGCTAATTTAATTTATATTGCATTTGTGTCTGAACGCTTGTTTGCATATTTGGGAAATATTAACCTGATGACACTATTATAATGTAGTCATTAAGTTCATATTTATCATTAACATGTTTTCTAACCAGCGGGGTGAATGCAGTGGCACCATTTCGTCGTTTCTCATAATAGACTATTTTACAATTCCTTTTTATGGACCATGAGGTTATTCATAATATTATAAACTTTCGCGCTTTTGTCCATCACGTGTTTTGTTTTTACTTTCTTTCTTTCTTCCTTTCTTTCTTTCTTTCTTTCTTTCTTTCTTTCTTTCTTTCTTTCTTTCTTTCTTTCTTTTTTCTTTCTTTCTTTCTTTGGTAATGGCCTTTTATTTTGAGAATTAGTTAGAATGGTATTTTGCAATCGTTATAATAATAATCTATTCTGTCTGCCCATCTCTCTCTTTTTGTCTCTCTCTAATTTCGCTAAATATTAACATTGTTTCAGGAGGTCTTTTGTGTACGCGACTAATCTATGATAACAGAATCAAAAAGAGCATTATCTTTTTTCATGTCTGCCTACTTTCAGCGGGCTATTGGTGACATTCTTGTCGTTAAAGGAAATGAAGAAGAATAGTGGAAAACTTAACTGGTTTCTCTTTTACTTTCATCGATTTTGGAGGTAAGAAAAGACAGTACATTATATTTATCATTTCTTCAAACTTCTCCTTGTTGATATATTTGTGTTTGCACAATAGTAATGTTCTTGGATGATGTTGGTCACGCAACGATTGGTAACTCTAAATATTATTGTCCAATGCAGAAAATCTTAGGCAATTCGAAAGCGTTCAGGCAGAGACTTTTATAATCATTTGTTTTACTTCTGAAATGCTTTATTTTCACTCTATCATCTTCTGAGAGTATTTATGTTGCGTGGGTTCATTTATTTTAAAGTCGATATGTTGTTAGATAAGTGCTTAATTTTTATCAAAAGATCTGAACATTGAGAACATTAGAGTGTGGGCTAACTATTCGGATAAGTATTTTGTCATACGCCATTTGCTTAAATTAAACATCCAGTGTTCTTTTGCTCTTGTTTTGTTAATGAATGTTTACCTGATGAAATGCAAAACGTCTATTCTAATAACTGATTTTGGCTTTGTTCATGTAATGGCATAATTTTTTTAAAAAATTTATGTTGCATGGAGTATGAGTTTGTTGTGATGTTTGAAAATATGTCTGCATTTGCAGGTTGACGCCACCCTACATTCTGGTGTTAATGGTGTTTGTATGTCTGAGTCCACACTGGGGTTACGGGCCCTTGTGGCAAGAAAAGCTGTACGAGAGGGATTATTGTGAAACAGAGTGGTGGACAAACCTTCTCTATATCAACAACTTTGTCCATGTTGATAAGACTGTAAATTCCTGTAGCACAATTGTCATTTTATTGTTAATTCTTCTCGAAAAATCAAGTTTTTATGTCATTTATTAATGAATTATGTTATTATTTTTACATTGTTATCTTTTTAATTCTAATGTTTCATTATTTTTGCGCGCCTTCTCCTAGAACGTCATACAGAAACTAGATTAATATTTAAAAGCAATTTGAAGACAGGAAGGTTTCTATCTATTTTTGCAGAACCTCTTGGTAGTATACTGCCTTAACATTAAAAAAATCTATTTATATCTGCATTTAGTTTGAAACTGAATAAATATGGTGTGTTTAGTTTTATCTTTCATTGATAAAAGCAAGTAAGACGTCTTCTGAATGTCACGAATAGTAACATAAATTAATCAATTTGTCTTCATGCCTATGAGTGAATATTTCTTTTAACTGAATGTCATTTAATAATTCAAAGTAATGTGGGATTTGTGACTGTCTTCAGGGTTGATGATTTAGTGGCATTATAGAAGCTTATCAGTTAGGCATTATTGCAATTATCACCATCCCCCGCCCCTCAATCCGGAATCAACAAGTACTTGTACAGTGTAAGTACTTTGACATATCGACACCATTCCGGTCGAAAATTATATCATTACATAGGAAAGACTACTTAATGACTAAAAGAAAAAAACGGGGAGAGATAATTAGAGAGTCGCGTTTCAGGTACAAACGTATTTGTCCCGAATCTGTATCATATTTAAACTTCGTTTTGATACCTTATTCATCTCCGTTTATTAAAATTTTTCCTTTTCGTTATTGCCTCCTAACATAAATATATTGACATCTACGTTGCTAGGCATAATCTGTCTTAGTACGAATCCTGTCACAAACTATTTGTAACCTGCAGTCGCTGTGAGGTGGAGTGCTGTTCAATGCATATTCTTGCTTATCGTCATTTACTGTTTATATTTACACTCTGCCCTGTTCCCTTTTGCGAAATGACCGTGTCTTGTCTGTTGCAGTGCATGGGTCAGTCATGGTACTTGTCGAATGACATGCAGTTCTACGTCCTCAGCCCTCTCATCTTTGTCCCGCTGTTTTTGTAAGACGTGTTTTATTCTCATCTTTGTCCCGCTATTTTTGTAAGACGTCTTTTAGTCTCGTTTTAGTCCAGCTAATTTTGTAAGACGTCTTTTATTCTCGTTTTAGTCCCGCTAATTTTGTACGACGTCTTTAATTCTCGTTTTAGTCCCGCTAATTTTGTAAGACGTCTTTTATTCTCGTTTTAGTCCCACTATTTTTATACGACGTCTTTTATTCTCGTTTTAGTCCCGCTATTTTATGTATAGTTGTGAGTTAATTGTTCTGTGTAATGTTGTGAGTTAATTGTTTTGTGTATGGTTGTGAGTTAATTGTTTTGAAACTGGTTGTGAGGTATGATTGTTTCATGTACAGTTGTCAGTCTTTGATTTGTGAGGAAATTGTTTTGTGTATAGTTGTGAGGCAATTGTTTTGTGTATATTTGTGAGGAAATTGTTTTGTGTATAGTTGTGAGGTAATTGTTTTGTGTGTAGTTGTGAGGTAATTGTTTTGTGTGTAGTTGTGAGGTAATTGTTTTGTGTGTAGTTGTGAGGTAATTGTTTTGTGTGTAGTTGTGAGGTAATTGTTTTGTGTGTAGTTGTGAGGTAATTGTTTTGTGTGTAGTTGTGATGTAACGTCATAGGTTTTTAGAAATATCATTCACGATACATAAATATCGGTCATATTGTTCTATAAGTATTCACAGTGAAAATGTATCAAATGTATCATCTTACTCAGCATGTTGTTCCAAAAATCTTTATTAATCTTACTCTACATGGCTTACCAAATTCTTCACTGGTGATGTTACTCTGATTGCCTAGTCCGTCTTGGACAAATTCCAATGCTTTAATGCACCACCAACAGTTAATAATCAAAGATAGCTAGATAGTGTGGTGGAATAAATGTGATTATCCCTATTTCTAGACTTAATTGTTATATTATTAAATTTCGAAGAGACTCGACGTTTTGGGAACTCCTTATGATGGTATTTTTGTAAGTGTCAGAGTTGGAGTAAACAACTCGAGTTAAGAATATGCTAGAAATTGCTGATGCAATCCAAACCAGTTTTAACTGGATTATTAGTTTTTATTATCCAGTGTTAGGATTTACGAGAATGAGAACAATGGGCTGAGATTAAAAGTTTACCTGCTGTAGAGAATTTTATTTGAATTTGCTATGGCAGGTTAGTCCGGTCATGAAAGGCAGCCGTTAGCTTAATGGTGAGTTAACTGACTGATTGAGAGAGAATGGAACTTAGAAATATTTCAGGAAATGTTTCTATTGATATGTTACATTTGCGTTTTATGTGAGTAGACTATTCTTTTTATAAATTGTGAACTAGGATGCTTTCAGGTAGTATGCTAAACACTTGACATTGTTTCAAGTGAACCTGCTCATAAAACTATTATGTGTATGTATGTATCAGGCTAATAAATATTGTTGCAGAAAACTGTAAGTTGAGACTTGAATGTAAGAAAGAATGGAGTTAAAAAGGAATAAATTGGAAACTTTGTATTTGTTCCCTGATTGTATTTTACATGGAAAAAGCAGCCTTTCTTTTTTTACCTGAATCTCCTGATTTACTGATTATAAACCACTACATCCAATGATAGATGCAATAAATATCTACTGTAGTGTGTAAATGTAATGGATACGCTGCACTCCAGTGATGTATGGTGACAAAGTATGCTGACTATATTGAACAATTCCTGGTACAAGGATGTTACTGGAAATTGCTACATTTTATTATGGCAGAGGGATAGGTCAGCCTGTAGTGAATAGAAGTGAATCAATGTTATATAACCTGGGGAGGGAAACATGTGGAATTTATGTTAACAATAACTTTGTGCCTTTGTTATGAAAAGTGTGTGAAAAGATGAGGGTACGTAAAAGCTGTTATCACTTACCTCTAATAACCCCATTTCTGTTCTCTGAACTATCTTGTGATTTGAATTGACACTAATCTCTTGAATTGTAGTTTAGGATATAAAACTTATAGATATTAAAATTATTTGAACATGGTTTCGTGGAAAATAAAGATGTCAAGTAATGTTTTTTATAGTATTTGTTATATGTATATTTGATTGCTGATTTAATAAATTAATTGACCTTCTTACACATTCGATAACCTAATGTTGGAGAAAAATATGGGTGGATGGGGGCTCGCTAAATGTAGATTAAAGGCAAATTTGTCTTCTCCTTTAGTAAGACGTTTCCTACTGAAATATTGTGTGACGGTAAATTTCGTCTTTATTGTTGTGGATGAGATAAACGTTTACAGCACTCGCATATTCGATAAGTGAGAGAAACGTGCGGTGTCTGCTGGAGAATTATTAATAAGGTAAATTAAGATTCACATTAGCGGTAATTAGTTATGGATGATTAATTAATTAATAATAATAATAGCTTATTAGCTTGGTGGTGTAAAAGTCATAGATATATATACAGATAGATAGATAGATAGATAGGTAGATAGATAGATAGATAGATAGATAGATAGATAGATAGATAGATAGATAGATAGATAGATAGATAGATAGATAGATAGATAGATAGATAGATAGATAGATAGATAGATAGATAGATAGATAGATAGATAGATAGATAGATAGATAGATAGATAGATAGATAGATAGATAGATAGATAGATAGATAGATAGATAGATAGTATTTTATTTTCTTGCAGTTCTCGATTGTGGGGCCTGATTTCTGCATTCATTTTTCTGCTTGCAACTGCCATTACTCCTGGCGTACTTTCGTACAAGTATCATTTTCTACCAGGAACCACAACTCTAGCGGAGAACAATATAACCAGGTAGGTTCTTCAGCTATTATCCGTGATTCCATAAAATATTATTGTTGATCTTATTGCTTTATTTCTCCTATTGTCTATTCCTACTATTATTGCTGTTTTTTTCCTTGTTGATGATGTCTTTGATGGTTCTTTCTTGCCTTTTGCTTTCTTGTTGTTTCTCTGTTGTTGCTTTGTCGTTGTTGCAGCATTGTTCTTGGTAATACTTTCTATATTGCTACTTTCGAATTGCTCTTTCGGTGTTGTTTTTTTTATCTTTTGCTTTCTAGTTATGTTCATTTAGGTGTTGTTTTATCTCTGTTGTTCCTTTGATCTTGGTGCTTCTTGGTGTTGCTATAGTATTTGTCACTTTCTTGTTAGTCTCTATTGTTGAGCTGTCTTATGTATTAATTACTTAAATGTTCCCGCATTCTTAGTATTACTTTCTTCTTATTCCTTTTGATTTTAGTTTTTACATCTGCTCTGCTGTCCATTTTATTATTACTGTCTTACGTTTTGTAGGCTTTTCTTGTTTTGTTTGTTTGGGTTTTTTTCGGGGGTTGTTGCTATTCTTTTCGTTCAAACATTTTTCTTGCTGTTCCCTAAGTTGTTGCTTTTTACATTATGCTGTGTTGTTGTTGGTCTGGAGTCAGTAATATTTATGAAAATGGGGTCTGTTGATTACTTGTGTGAATAGTTGTTTCACGAAGCCTCGACACACATTTCTTTAATAAACTTAGTTCGTACTCAAGGCATCTCTTTCAATACGAGGAACATAATCGCTGTTGAATTTCACTGGAAATTTGAAATTAAAGCAGGATTCCATCTAAATAATTGACATCTTATATTTGACATCATCTATGGCAAAAGTGTCCTCATCTACTCTCATTTTATAAAGAAGAAATAAAATGCACCCTTCAAATCAAGAGTGTAAGAAAATCATCATTAATGTCACTTCATACGTATTATAGGTTTTTAGGTAATAATAGGTAATAGGTAATAATTTAGGTAAATTTTAGGTAATAATTATTTCTCTTCGTTGATAATTAAAACATGGTAAAACTGACACATTTGACATGGTGACACTATTTTCTTCTTGCTATTTCAAGTCCTGCTAACTTTGTGTCAGACTTCTACATCAAGCCCTACAACCGGATGGGGCCATACATCGTAGGCATGCTCGGTGGCTACTTCCTGTATTGCTCTGACTGCAAACTGCGCATCAGTAGAGTAAAATTAAAAAGAACAAATCTTTTATTGAAATGACATTGATTTTTGTTGTTATTATTGTCAGTCTTTATGGCAAGAAACTAAAGTTAAAAATGTAATGCAATTTTTAAAATATGACGTCAGTAATGTTCGCTATTTTAAAACTCGAAATTAATACCGATCATGAATGTGTGTGCGTGCGTGCGTGTGTGTATGTGTGTGTGTGTGTGTGTGTGTGGTGATTTCAAATCAAAATGGGATAAAATGCACCAGAGTAATATTTTCTTTTAGGGCACGGAAAAGATAACTTTTTATGAGACCATTCCTTCGGTAGTAGTGACTTCAAGATTAACGACCACAAGTATCTGTGGAACACTTTTGAGAAAATTAAACTTAGTTTTAAAATTACTGGGTGCACTTTTAAAATAGTTCAGCTAAAACAATTCCTTTAAAACAGAGTTAAACATTTTAGTTTAAAAAAACAGATTAGTTTAGTATCGAATAATTTAATTTGTGCTCAGTTTCATTTGCATTAAGTGTTTATCGTAAACGTTACAGGTAACAAATCTTTTCCTTTGGGCTGTGGCCACTGCAGCGGCTTTAGCCGTGCTGTATGGCTTGTACGGTGCATCAAATGATAACCCGATCTCGCTGGAGTTAGCGGCATTTTACAACGCCGTCAACAGGCAAGTGTGGGCGGCGGCCGTCTGCTGGGTTATCGTTGCCTGCGTAGCTGGCTACGGAGGTGGGCAAAATAAAAACAGAGCTGTGGTTAGGAAGGAAAAGTTGTTTAAAATCATCATCGTTGTCGTCGTTGTTGTTCTTTATTATGATTATTATTATTGATGTTATTATTATTATTAGTAGTATGTTATTATTAGTATATTATTATTATTATTACAGCCTCTTTCCACGACTTCTGTTGACTGTCGGTTGTGATCCAAGGTCTCGGAATCTTACCAAGATTCTGCGAGATCCAAGGTTTTACGGAGGATGTGGGCACTTCCGAGGAGCGCTGCTTTGAGTAGAGGAGCGAGTCTGTGGTTTCCAAGGAGTTTATTCAGATAGCCTTCAAATTCAGATGTTATGTTCCCCAAAGGTTCCTATCACTATAGGTATCACTTCTGCTTTTACATTCCACAGTCTCTGGATTTCTAATCTGAGGTCTTGGTATTTTTCTATTTTTTCTCTTTCTTTTGTTTTTATGTTTCTATCACTTGGAACAGTGACATCAATGATTATTACTGTTCTGTTGGACTTATTGAGAACTACAATGTCTGGTCTTCGTGCAGGAATCACCCGATCTGTTCTTATCTCGAAGTCCCACAGTATTTTGACTTCTTCTGTTTCACTGACTGCTTCTGGTTGGTGCATCCATGCTCTTTCTGGATATTTTGTATGCCATAGTTCTCACACAGATTTCTATGTGTTTTGCCACTTCATTGTGTCGTTTGATGTATTCTGTTCCAGCCGGAACCTGACATCCAGATAATATGTGTTCTGTTGTCTCATCCATGGATTTGCAGAGTCTACGTTTGAAATCATTTGAGATTTTCATGATTTTCGTTTTGTGTGATTTGGTGTTGAGTGCAGCTGTTATGAGTGCTTCTGTTTTTGCTTTCAATCCTGCCTCTTTCAACCATTTGTTCGTTGATTGCTTTGTTGACATACTGGCCATCGAGAGTTTTGGGCTCCAGGTATGTGCTAGTGCATTCTTCGTTGTTTTCTTCCATGTTTCTTTGTCTGTTTCTGGGGATTGGAATAGTCCACTCATCTTTACTGCTTATATCAGGTGATCATCTTTGTTGTTATTCCAGATGTAGTCCACAAGGCCAATGACTTCTCCTTCAATGACATGTTTGATTTTCTTGAGACCTCGGCCTCCCATTTTTCGAGATACATAGAGTCTGTCTACGTCTGCTTTGGGATGTAAGGCTTTATGTATTGTGAGTAGTTTTCTTGTTTTACAGTCCAGTTCATTTATTTCATTTGCTGTCCAATCTATGATACCTCCAGTGTAGCTTACTACAGGTATTGCGTATGCGTTAAGGGCTTGTATTTTGTTCGCCCCATTTAGCTTGGACTTCAGGACTTGTCTAACACGTTTTTCATATTCTCTCTTAACTTTGGA
This sequence comes from Sinotaia quadrata, assembly GCA_028829895.1. Classification (NCBI taxonomy): domain Eukaryota; kingdom Metazoa; phylum Mollusca; class Gastropoda; order Architaenioglossa; family Viviparidae; genus Sinotaia; species Sinotaia quadrata. Next base: position 120,467,869 of record CM054180.1, read on the forward strand.
CTTCACTTCTCTCTGCATATTTTCTTGATATTGTAGTATCCCAAGATACTTATATCCCTTTTCCATTGAAACATCGTTGATTTTACCGATGTCGAATTGTAGGCCCTCTGTTGTTTTGACCTTGCCTTTCTGGATCACAATTCTTACACATTTCTCAAGGCCGAATATAGTGTTAGTGTCCTCACTGCAGATCTTGAAAGTATTGATTATAATAATAATATTCTTATTATTCTTTTTCTTATTATTATTACTATTATTAATGCTATAAATGATATAAATGAAGATGTCGACGACGACAATCGTGGTGGTGATGTTGTTATCGTTGATGATGGTGGTAGTGTAAGAACGATATTTTTTAAGGAAAGAAGATTGCGCCTTTTACACATATACATCAGAAAGTGTTTCGATATGTTTCATTAACTAAAATATAAGTACATGAATGTCAGGGCGTCTTGTTAGGGCATTTTTTTCCGCAGTAATGTTAATAATGTAAACAATTCTACATTTGATGTCTTTTGGAGATGTTGTAAGTACATACAAATACATGTTTTCACTACTCACAATTTATTTGTGTTGTGGGTGTCGTTTTCAAAGTCGCTTATCAAAATTCACTTAGTTTTGACTTATGTATTGGATCAAAGAAAGCACGAAGGTATAAACGAAAGAATGTTTCCAGAGACATATAAACCACGTGCCTGGATCATTTACATTGCAATGGCAACACCTCAATGAATGAGAATTTGAATGAAGTATATGTCTTTAGTGAGTAAAACAGAATCTAATAGAAGAAAGGCTATATTAATGAGTTACAAAATTTTCATTAATAAAATAACCAAACGAATTGCTATGAATATTTTACGAGCGTGGTTTCCTTATAAAGTAAATAAAGGATTGTAATAACAAGCTAGGCGATAAAAGAGGACACAAGTGACAGTAATGTAATGAATGGTCCCTGACAAGCCATCGCGATAAGCAAGTTAGAAAGACGGTTGCAAATCAAACGTCAAAGTGTGACAGGATGATCTCTCTTATACTCTTCAGGATTTGTCAACACGCTGTTGTCATGGTCTGCCTTTGTACCACTCAGTCGTCTGACCTACTGCACTTACCTGCTCCACCTGATGATTTTCTTCCTTTACCTGGGAAACAGCGATAAACTGTACTTCATGAGCAACCTCAACTTGGTAGGGGATACGGTCATTATGTGAAAAAGAGAAATTGATTGATTGATTGATTGGATGTTTGATTGATTGATTGATTTATTGATTGATTGGTTGGTTGGTTGGTTGGTTGGTTGGTTGGTTGGTTGGTTGGTTGGTTGATTGATTGATTGATTCGTTGAGCAAATAATTGGGTTAGTAAATATTTTATCAGAATAATTAAAGCAAATAATTGTTTGAAAATAGAATGTGGACTACGTATTTAAACATATGATTCTTTCATTGGTTGATAAATGAAACATTTGAACAAATTCTTAATTAATCAAATCTCAAAGTGCTGATCATTGGTCCGTTGTCCGAGAAAACGACATATTCACTGGACAATTAATTAGCCTGCGTGAGTGAGTGAGTAAGTGAGTGAGTGAGTGAGTGAGTGAGGAAGGGAGCGAGCGAGCCATCGTTGACTAAAAAACGTTGATTAGATGGTTAACAATTGACTAATTGAATGTTTAAGCACATGTTTTTACTGAACGATTAATTGGTTTCGTGAGTATATATGTTTGCATAATATAAAGAACTTTAAATTTGATCGTTTACTAGCAAGATTGGTCGAATGATTAATTATTTGTTGAGTTGTTGCCTGGTTAAATAATTCATTAACTGAATGGCTGATCAGTAGATAAGGTTTTGGTGATAATACAAACTTATACGTATAAAATATATATGTCTTAACAATTTGTATAGGACAATGTGCAATCTTGTATGACCAGACGATGTAAAGGATTGTATACCCAAACACGTTCGTTATTCAGAAACAGTAACGAATTCTACTGATCTCAAAATATCTCTTTCTTTAAATTTTGTGAAGTATGGGAAATTCATACATGTTATCATAACAAATAAAAGTTTTCGTTGATAATATCGTTCTTGTCGTTCTTTTTTCGTTCTTTGCAATTTTCAGGTCATGTCATTCCTTGCAATTCTGGTCGTGTCTTACATGGCGTCGTTTGTTGCCTCACTTGCCTTTGAAGCTCCTATGCTTGGCTTGGAAAAAGTTCTTCTGCAATCTAGGAAACGGCGTGAAGTCGATAAATAATGTTACGTGACGTCATTGAAGCATACCTTTCGTTTGTGCTCGTGCACTTGACAACGATGCTGCTGTCTTGTATCATTTCGATTTTGAAAATCGTTTGTATTCTGCTCTTGTATTGTTTTGAGATACCGAATTATCCTTAGCCAACAGTAATTAGAGATTCCAGAAAACTTTTACATCTACGCATCGGAGACAGTCAATAAAAATCGATACACAATCTAACCTGTGTCTGTGTGTGGTTTGTGAGAAACTTTAATAAATCAAACAAACAATATCGGTTATTCTTAGATTGTGCACATGCTTCTCTCTGCATGTGTGTGTTTCTGTGTGAGTGTGAGTGTGTGTGTGTGTGTGTGTGTGTGTGTGTGTGTCTGTGTGTGTGTGTGTGTGTGTGTGATTTACAAATTTTAATATTTTGTACGATTTTGGTTATTTATAATAATTCATCATGGATCTATTCAACGAATATAATCCTGTATACTTATATGTGCATGTGTGTGTATGTTTATGTGTGTGTGTTTTGGGGAGTCAGTACCACAACTAAGATTTTTCACCGTGAGCTAGGATTTAGTCCCATTTCGTGATCGCCTGTTTTGCACTTTATATAGTGATTTATGCTGTAGATGATTGTAATTCCTATATTTAGAAATAGCCACTCCTTGGGTGATTTAAAGAGGAAAACTCGCTCACTCAAATCGGTCTTTCACTAATCACAATGAAAGGCACATTAAATAGTTAAATTCAGTGAAAATTCGCCTTTGTGTATCTAGCTTCATATTTTGAACCTCGAATATTTACGACAGCGTATCGATAACATCATCGAGAGTTCCGTATCCTGATTCTCTTGAATCACCATAGTAACAGTAATATTAACATACAAAGCGGAGATGACGCTCTCTGTTTCTGAGCGACTCATTGGCGCTGTAGAAAGCCATTTTTTTTTCTTACTTGCATATAATTAGAAAAAACACAAGAGAAAATATGCGATAATTATCATTAGCTGTGTACGTTTGTTATAATAACTACTGCATTTACACGTTTATTTCAAGGCGATGGCGCCTTTAAAGACAACACCTCTAAGTACCTAGATTACGCTGAGTCACCGCAGTGCAAAGTTGTGGTGACCGCATTTCTTTGCATCTCGGCTGGCCCTTGTATGAGGGCACGGACGCCGTAGACGATTTATTCTCTTCACCCTTCCACCCGTCCCCCCAAGTACCACCAAGACCCAGCCCCCGCCTTCACCCCCCCCCCCAAACCCCAGGGTGAAATCGGCCTCGGCCTGAAGTGCTACTCATAATTTCAGTCTTTTCTTTTTGACCCTTTAACCGAGGACTTTGTCAGTTTTTACATTGAATGATAGTTTCTTTTTCACGTGAAATGTCAAGTTGCCTGTTTTAGTTTCTTTTTCACAATGAATGAAAAGATTTTGTTAATGTTTTTTCCCGCATCACTTTGAATGACAAGTTTGTTGATGTTTCTGTTTCACATTCAATGAAAAGATATTTGTGTTCTTTCATGTTCAATTTAAATGCCAGTTGTTTGTTCTTATTTTAATAATTCAAAGAGATTGAGGTGATGGTACTTACTATGAGCGGGTGAAGATTTCTATCTAAATATACTTCTATGACCGTTTTCTTAATAGATCTGTTAAAGAAAGTGATTGTGTGGAAGTAATAGGAGTGGGGTTGATTCTATTATCTATCTATCTATCCATCCATCCATCCATCCATCTCTTTCTCTCTTTATGTTTGCCGCTTACCGCTCTGCCTGTTATCAAATTTTTCTGTCTATTTATTAATCTATTCGTCTACCATATGTCTGTCTATTAATGTAATTACAATTATATGAATTGTGAATTATAAAGTTTATGAAGTTCACCATTGTTCAAAGCGCATTGAAAAACAATACACACAACGACAAAGTGGATTTTTGACAGTGTTCGTCATAGATACTATGCAATAGTACGAAAAAATAAATCACGCTGATATCTGGTGTTTACACTCTACTCTACCAATGTTCCTTCAGATTGAGCAATACAACGAATGATTCACCTGTTGTCTGCAGCCTATAAAAGCAGCGCAAGAGTTATTCTTCATATAAATTGCAGATTATGTGTCAAGAGTTATCTCTTCCTGCCCAACTCAATGGCTAGTAAGGTAGAGAGAGAGAGAACAGTTAACTAAATAGTCACTAAGTGTTCGTGAATGTATTGGCGCATTTGGCAGCTAGAGATGAGTTAACCGAGCAAACATTATGACCATGGAGTAAATGTGCGTGATCATGGCCTCTTTTAATCCTGCGTATTTGTTGTGTGATGTTTTTTTTCGTCATGGAGACGTGACTTGCCAGTCATACACTTTCACTTAATCCGTCATGATCTTATCACTTCGTTAAAGTGCAAAGCAAGTCGGCATTTTACAGGTTTCAGCGGTATGAGTGTTTGGCTTCCTTGGTACACGGGCACATGACTGCAAATATACTCGAGTGTCGATTAATTATCCAACTTACATTTTGATAAAAGCAAACTGGGAAAGCAAAATATTTTTTCCAAAAAAATGTCTGCTAGAGGCCTCTGACGAGGACGTCATTAGGAGTGTTATTTCTTGTTCTGTGTTGATCGACTGGTTCATTTTCTTACTATTTTATTCAGATGGTTACTGGGTGACGTATTTTTGACGAAACGAAGTGAGGAACATTTACAAGTTTCTGGACTGTAGTAAGCTCGGGTGTTGTTAGCATTCTTCATTTAAGATTTTAATTAATTGTTGTGTGTAACTGCTCTAAAGCCAACATTTTGACAGTAACATTATTTCATATTAGATTTTCTGTTTTTGTATTTGTTAATCTTTCGTATAAGTATATTAATTATACGAATAAGTAAAGGGTGAATTGGTTGTTAGGTATTTGGTTGGTTAGTGTTGAGTGTCATGTTGTTTGGCTTGTAGGTTGATGAGTATGGTTGGACGATGAATTATTATGCAGTGTCTCGAAATTAATTTAAATGTGAAGTATTCCTTTTGTTTTAATTTTAAAGTATCACCAGTTGGTAATATAAAATTAGGAAGAACTGTTGTTCTACTGCAGTGTTAGATTTGAAAAGAAAATTTCTAAGTTTGAAGCATCAGTTGGTATGACACATTTCTGTAACAAGAACACCTAAACTACGCAACTAATACCAACACACTCAACAACAAACACATCGACACCCTCAAAAGCACAAAACCACCAGCAGGACCACCACCAATACAACAACACCAATACTGACAGCATATCCTCAACAACAGCATCAACAAAATCAGCATTGGCAAAAAATACAGACTAATAAAAAACATTAATAACGCACGCTACAAACCCAATCCGCTCTATATCTGGAATGTGTTCTCTTACCCGTTCTAACACTTCCCTCTCCATGAAATTGTGGAGGATTTATTTTTAAACGTGTTATCACAGTCTCTCCTTTGAACAATTTCAGAAAGGAAAAGAAGAAGAAGAATAACAATGACAGCTTGCGTGATCTGTTCTCTGCTGTCTCTCATCTTGGCGACCTCCGCGCTGCATCGTGCTGCAGCAGTCAGAGACCAGAGCCACATGCAGCACGTGGCAGCGGTGCGTCAACTTCTCACAGTACAAGAACTGGAAGCGGTACAGAACGTAAACAACAGTCAGTTGAGCGACCTTCTTGACCAGGTGGCGCTGCAGTCTACGGCTACACAGCGAGCGATTCAACAGTTTGCCAGTTCCTTGTTGATTCCAGGCGGAAGAATCGGGAGTACATTTGCAGATATTGTGGCCGGCGATGGCGTAGCGGGACTGTGCCTAAACCATACGCTGGCTGTGATTTCAGGCCTGACGCAGCAAAAGAGTTGGGCTGTTCAAAGTGAGTGGGGTCTTATCAGAGGGTGGGAAGTGTTCCTTTTAAAGTGATTGTGAAAATCTGTTTTCATTCTTAAAATTATTTACTCTCTTTACTGCATAATTATAAATATATTATATCAATTATCTGAGACATGTTGAATTGCGAGGTGCCCCGGGAGAAAGGTTATTGTTTATGATTGTATAAAAGAAGGATTCGAAAAATCTACCCGTAATTAATAAATATTTATACTAATAAAATGTATGTAAATAGTATGTTAATAGAATAAAAATAAAGAGTAGTTACTGCTATATAATGGGCAAAATATATTCTAAACTTTTATTGCCATAGTAACTTGTGTGCCTTCGTGACAAACTGATATTACAAATGCATATTTTTTTCTTTCAGTTTATGATAATTTCATTTCTATTTGTTATTATATATATTTTTTTTAATTTTAATTTTATAGTGCTGGATGCGTTGGGCAAACCAAGACCTGGTTTTTTGACTGGTAACATTGCCTGGATTGGAGCATACGAGCAATGCCTTAATGTACGCGCAACTGCCACAGTGATCTCCCCTCAGAACGTGACCCTAGAGTTACCGCTCTTTTCAGGAAAATACTGCACTGCTTCCATTCTAACTTCGGTACGACTAACACAGCGTACGATTGTGGATAAATAAAAAAAAAAGAAAAGAAATATTAATATATATATATATATATATTGTTTTATTAACTTCTCTATGATAGCTGTAATCATGTAAACTAATCGACAAGAAAAATGCAAAGAAAAAAATGAGACTGATCGAACAAATATTTTGACTTAAAACTATAGTATTCGCGTCAAAGTGAATTTTCAAATAATATTTACATAAAATGCATTCACACACACACACACACACACACACACACACACACACACACACACACACACACACACACGCACACGCACTTTCGCACACACACACCAATATATATATATATATATATGTAAATTATCACACATAAAAAGCAAAGATGTGCACAACAAACCAATAAAAGCAAACATCAACACACGCACAGAAACTCGCACGCACACACGCACGCACACACACACACACACACGCATACTCTCAAATAACCGCGCGCATAGAAAAATTGCATTTACACATTTAATACAAAACATTAATTAATTATGATGGCTTGCCATATAGATGTTTCCACTGAAATTTATCTCCTTTGAAGATGAGAATATTATGAGTCAGTTTATTTTGACCTTGACTTATTGAGCAAAGTTAATTATAAAACGAGAGTTGAATAATTTAAGTCTGGTGCCATGTTTTCTTTCTCCAGGAAGCCAGTAACGACAACGGCCCTTTCTACCTTTCAGTTGCCCTGGGCCTGTGTGTACCGGACAGCTGCTCCAAGAATGACCTTGAAATTCTGTTGGGCAAAGGTTAGTGATAAAGTCACATTTAAAAAATAAATCCAGAAACAAAATTGTTACACTTAACAATGCTCTGTTTTCTCTTTTCTTACAATCTCTTGTTTCTTCTCTCCTTTGTCAGTTTTTCAGAGTACTCATCATCAAATAAGTAGAAATAATGTTATACTGGGGGAAATGGGTGGGGGGAGATAAATAATTTAATAGGAGAGCGCTATATAAGCAGTTACTAGGAAACTGGGTGGCAGATTTCTTTTAAATCCTAAATCCCAAAAGATTAATAACTGACTAAAACGACATGATGACATGCTATTTCAAGTTATACTTCACTAAAGCATAGCGGTGTGTTTAGTTTTGCAAAACTTTAAAACATGAAAGCACACACTCACACGCAAGCACATGCACACATACACTCACGTGTACATTTGGCCATCAACTGTTTTTATTAGTCTACTTATCACGTGATATCTATAGTGAAGTGGCTATAGCGTACATCATGGAGAGGGGTATCTTTTGTTGATATTTAAGTTGCTGACCCTTAAAATTTGACAAGAGATTTAAAATAACAAATGTATGTATGGCGTGTATAAATATATGCATGACCTAGACTCCTCTTCTACCTTGTCATTTACAAATAGAAAAAAAGTACTTGAAGGCATTTTGATATTCTGTACTTTGGTGTACTTTTAGAGGTGTATGATTAGAAGCCTAAAGAATGGTATTAGGAAATATATATTTTAAGAAATGGTAAATGATCAGATATTATGTTGAATATAAAATTGTCTCGACGTACTGTAATAGCGAGGATTAATTAGAAGGCTTTTTAAGATTAATATCACACTTCAGCTGAAGTCAATGTGATTTTGATCTAGAACCACCATCGCTTTGTAATACTTTGCAAACAATTAGTTAAATTTTAATAATGCAAACTTGCACACAGATTATGCAGTTGCATGGCATTTGTTGCTGATAATTGAAATTCTTAAAAACTGAGTGACTATGTCGACATTAGTAAGACACATTTTTAGCCAAATATTCAATCGGAATTAAAGTCTATGACTTCTAAACTAAGACCAACAATTACATAATTTGTCGTAGCCGTCGACTAAAAAGCTGGTATGGGGTCTGAGCCGGAGAAATAATATCATAATAGTAACTAATAATAAAGGGGAAAATAACGTTATCAGCTTGGGCAAGCCAGCTGATTTATCTGTCAGTATGTCATTTGAGTAATAGCCCAAATCTTTGGCATAGTCGTGAAACATAGGTCAGGCCGTCCAGCAGTCGCTAGTATTAGAAGAGAATTGATAATCTAGTATTGATATTTGGGAATCTGATATAGTGACATATGACACCAACATATATCTACATCGGGCCTTTGTTTATAATAAATGAAATCAAGTTCATATTTAGAGAAAAATAAAACACCGTCATTACACATTGCTTACATCCCAATATTTTTCACATAACGCAGTCACCTGAGTTAATTATTTATATGTATACTATTGCATTTTTCAAGATTTCTGTTAGGGGTGAGGAGGTGGGAGAGGTAGTGTGTGTGTATGTGCGCATACACTTGTGGTAGTGTGTATCTGAGTCTGTTACATACAATTTCTAAAGTAATGTATATGTGTTTGATCTTGAATACCCCTTTCTGGAACTAATGCTCCCATCGGCAGCAAGAAATAAACAAAGGAAGATGGGGGGGTCACTCTGTGGTACTGGTGAGGAGATGATATGGTTAGGGTACGAGGTGACTGAAGTGTACATACTGGAATTTTCTTTTAATATTCATGTCTTTCTCTAGTTAAATCACGTTTTTATTAATATTATTTGCCTACATAGCCAAATGCAGCTTATCTTTCTGTTGTGGTTGATGCTGGTGTTGTTCTCATTCAGTTCTCCACCGACTGAACATGTCAGGTCAGGCTTCAGTGCAATTCCACCCGAAACACAGATCGCTCGACGCCAAGGCTATCGTAGCAATGTAAGATGTGCATATACTGACAGATAGAAAAGTAAGACAAGCATATATATCAGTCGACAGGCAGACAAACAGATATACTTTTTGTTACGCTTAATTTTTCATATTGCCCGCAAGAGAAATCGGAACGGGTTCATTATGTACTTAGTTGATTTCTTACTTAATCCTTCATGCAATTATCCGTTAATAATGGTTGGTTTTGTTGTTATTGTTGTTGTTGTTTTAATTACTCATCATGATAAATCCATGACTTTCATTAAACAAGAAAGAAATCGATCTGTATGTACCGCTGTAATTTTTTATATGTCTATTTAAAATGGCCCACTATGGTAATAAAAGGAGATTTAAGGAAGGTAAATTCTCAAGAGAGCATGCGGTGAAAAATAATGTCTATAAAAGAGAGGAAGAAGAAACTAAAAGAGTGGTATTGACAAACCTAGAACAGATGAAAGGAAATAGGTTTCACCCTTAATCCCACTGACTTATTTGTCTTTCCTGTTTAGTGTACAATTGGGTTACTTGTCTTTCCTGTTTGGTGTACAATTGGGTTACTTGTCTTTCCTGTTTGGTGTACAATTGGGTTACTTGTCTTTCCTGTTTGGTGTACAATTGGGTTACTTGTCTTTCCTCTTTGGTGTACAATTGGGTTACTTGTCTTTCCTGTTTGGTGTATAATTGGGTTACTTGTCTTTCCTGTTTGGTGTACAATTGGGTTACTTGTCTTTCCTGTTTGGTGTACAATTGGGTTACTAGTCTTTCATGTTTGGTGTACAATTGGGTTACTTGTCTTTCCTGTTTGGTGTACAATTGGGTTACATCAGGTTTTAAGAATTTGAAACCTAGCTTGATGTTCCACTGATTGTATGCACTCTGTTTTAGCTCTTTGTGCGGTGTCATTCTAGCATTGATGATACTTGGCACTATTGTTGACGTCATTTACATCCAAAGACCAAAATGGCGAACATATGGCGCTAATGACCAGGAATCCGGGGATATAAATGAAAATGTTGCCAAAGTTCCTCAACTTGGTAAGACAATTGCTGAAGTAACAAATCCTAATTACTTGGATTAGCAAAGAAGTTCCGAATTGTTATTTGTATCTGTTTTTGTTTTGTGTCGGAAAACTTAACTAGGTTTTGCTCAGATCATGACGTATAAAGCTTATGTTGTTCGTACTTCAGTCCATTTGGCCTTTAAAGATAATATCTGAATTTTAGATTTACATTGTATTTGTTTATTTTCTGTTTATTCTTGTACTCAAATATTTAAGGTGTTTGCACAAAACTAATTACGTCATTCTCCGTCTACACCAACGGTGCCAAGATACTGTCCACTCTGCAGCCTCCTGGCAGCCTGACCTGTGTCCATGGCATTCGTTTTCTTAGCATGACATGGATTGTTTTCGGGCATTGTTATCCTTTTGACTTTTTGCAAGCAGGTAAGGTCGCCATCATACTGCTATCTCTTTTACTCTTTGCAGACAAGTAAAATACTGCTATCCTTTAAATCTATTACAGACAGGTAAGGAACTGCTATCCTTTTGACCTTTCGCAGACAGGTAAGATCGTCATATCGTCGTCGTCAAGTTCGGGGGGATGGGGGGCGCTTCAGATAAGGTACTGATATTCTTGTGTCCTATTGTGGGCAGGTAAGATTCTGCTATTCTTTTGACCTTTTGCATACAGATAAGGCACAAGCACTACACACACACGTCGGGCTAACATTAGAGACTGATGAGGCAAAAGCTCTAAATACTCTTCAGGCTAACACTAAATACTTGTAGACCTACACTAAAAACTGGTAATGTCAGCTCTAAATACTTGTAGACTGACACTAAAATCTGGTAATGTCAGCTCTAAATACTTGTAGACTGACACTAAAAACTGGTAATGTCAGCTCTAAATACTTGTAGACTGACACTAAAAGCTGGTAATGTCAGCACTAAATACTTGTAGACTGACACTAAAGGCTGGTAATGTCAGCACTAAATACTTGTAGACTGACACTAAAGACTGGTAATGTCAGCACTAAATACTTGTAGACTGACACTAAAGGCTGGTAATGTCAGCACTAAATACTTGTAGACTGACACTAAAGACTGGTAATGTCAGCACTAAATACTTGTAGACTGACACTAAAGACTGGTAATGTCAGCACTAAATACTTGTAGACTGACAGTAAAGACTGGTAATGTCAGCACTAAATACTTGTAGACTGACACTAAAGACTGGTAATGTCAGCACTAAATACTTGTAGACTGACAGTAAAGACTGGTAATGTCAGCACTAAATACTTGTAGACTGACACTAAAGGCTGGCAATGTCAGCTCTAAATACTTGTAGACTGACACTAAAGACTGGCAATGTCAGTACTAAATACTTGTAGACTGACACTAAAGGCTGGCAATGTCAGCTCTAAATACTTGTAGACTGATAGACACGAACGTAACGACCAGAACGTGCATTCACTAGCATTATAAATATTTTATTATTTCCCTTTGGCAGAAGACTAATTCATGTCCGTGCAGAATGAGTCTGCCCAGATGTGATCCACAATGGATGACAATATTATTAACACGCACTTGTCCAGCGCGTGACAGATATTTCTATTAAGTAGCAGTTAGTGAAAACTCATGTTAATAAAAATGTATTAATGTTACAGAAGTATCAGTAGCGTGCTTGTTGTGCTGAAATTTTAAACAGTATACTTTAAACAGAATTAGAAAAAATATTTTTTTCTGAAAAAAAATTTATTTTATTTTAAAAAGAAATAATAGTTGGCAATCTTATACATCGTATCGTGTTCGTCAATAGGTCACATGTTTGGATTGAAGCTTTGATGTACTGATGTAAGTAAGTCCCTGAAGACACTAGCGTCAGCACTGATCGTCATCATCGTCGTCATCATTATCATCATAAAACATCAACATTAGCTTTACCAGTTTTAGAATTAACAGCTTCATCATCAGAATCCATTTCATCAGTATATTCATCAACGTACAACATTACATTTATCTTCATCTACAACACCAAAGTCAAGAACAACAAAGTCAGCAGCATTATCACTATGAACTTCATCAACATACACAGCATCGTCGTCTTCGAAGCCGTTATTCCCTCTCCCAAAATCAACCTCATCAATATAATTATAATTCTCATCATTGCAATCATCATAATTACCATGATTATAGTGAACGTCGTCAAAATGATGTGGAAATTCGAACTAGAAAATATTACTATAAAAACATTCTAAGTTTAAAAATAATGACATTTTACCTTTATTTTTCCTCTTTGTCTGTATTTATATTTTTTTTAAAAGCAAACTTTTTTTTTTCGCTTTCTTTCTGTCTATGCTTTCAGAGAACATAATTCCTTATTACGGTGACGCAATTCAGCGCTGGACGTTCCAAGCAATGGCCAACGTATATGTGGCTGTGGACACGTTCTTTCTCCTTAGGTCTGACTGACATTTTGTGCCATTCATTGCCGAAGTATTTGTTGCGCTTTTAACTTCAATGAATTGTTTAAAGCTACTGTGTGCATGCTTCACTTGATTGTTGGATGATAAACTGAGTTTCATATCGATCACAACTTCACTTGATTGTTGGATGATAAACTGTGTTTCATATCGATCACATTATCGATCATTCATTCGTTCCATTATTCATTCCGTCGTTACTGCCATTTTGGGTGTTTTTATCAGTTGGACACTGCATTCGCCTTTCACGAGGAAATAGAGCTAAAGTATATGCCTTCGTTTTGTCGAAAGTGATCACAACCCTGCAAAGAGGGCGTGGAGGGGGGTGACAAGATATAACCATGCAAGCTATCATACGTAAATAACATAAAGACAGATGTATATATTCATAGACATATACAGACTTAACACAACAAACACACAAACATGGACACTCGTATGTATGCAGGTATTTAAAATCATTCATTTAATTTCTGAGCTAATATCATTCTGTTTTCTGTTGTATAAATCCTGCTAACCTCTCGTTTCATTCAATGTCGGGGCTTTTTGTCTTTTGGATAGATTTAAAGAATTCCTGTTAGTATTTAATTTAATTTTACTGCTCTAATGCATGTCTGTCTCATTTATCTTTCTTTAGTGATCTTCAAACTTTTCTTCCTTTCCTCGTTGTTTTCCTGACTCTTCTCTGCTCCAGCTAATTTACCAACGTAATCATTTTATACCTTTAAAATCCAGATATTGAACCAGAATATGTGTGACCATTTTATTATCTCCCATTACTTTTCTTGTTGATTCCGCTGGCCACTCGTTAAGTCTCCTCATTAAATCAATTAACCTACCTTTCTAGACTTTCTTAGCCAGGGCTAAGTTATGTAACTTTTTTTATTCTTCATTTTTCCCTTCTTTTTCCTTAACAATGATAATCAAATTATGCTCTTTGATGCCAAATGTGGGCAGCGGTCTATTGGTGGCTTATCTATCTTTGAAAGAGATGAAAAAGGAGAATGGAAGAATGAACTGGTTAATCTTCTACCTGCACCGATTATGGAGGTAAGCAGTAAACACCGATATAAACCATCATCCTTTAAATTATCATTAAATCCATCCGTAATTCTCTAAAGAATTACCATCATACATTTAATTATCATTATATCCATCATTAATTCTCTATGGACCATCATGCATTCAATTATCATTATATCCATCATTAATTCTCTATGGACCATCATCCATTTAATTATCATTATGCCAATCTACAATTCTGCATGGACGCTTATCTCATTTAATATTTTATCCATCTATAATTATATGTAACTATCATTCATTTAATTTTCATTATATCCATGAATAATACTATAAAGACCACTAAACACTTAATTATCATTTTATCTATCAATAATACTATAATAATAATAGAAATATTACTGAACAAGATTAAAGTCATAGATTAGCGTTAAATAGTAAAATAAGTTTTGCAATGTCAACTTGCCCTTTAATGTTTTGAAAATGTGATAGATTAACAATAATTTTTTTCCTCAGTGTATGTGAGTGTGAGAGAGAGAGAATGCAAGAGAAAACAAGAAAGATAACCTGTGCGAGAGCGCTTATGCCTGAGTCGTGCATATAAATTTTGTGCATATGTTTGTGCGTGTGAGTCATGTCCGTGTGTAAAGACCACACAAACCAGTTCATGTTTAAATGTTGATTTTCTTTTTTTATAAACGTGTGGTTTCAGACTAACACCGCCCTACATGCTAGTCATGATGGTGTATGTCTGTCTGAGTGGTTACTGGGCGCACGGGCCTCTCTGGTTTGAATACCAACCGGACAGGGACAACTGTCAAACAGAGTGGTGGACTAATTTGCTGTACATCAACAACTTCGTCCACATGGACAAACTCGTAAGTCACAATTACAAATAATGCGAACGTTATATTTGACCAATCACAACCCCGAACCAGCACGCCAGGTAAATTCCAAAAGTCGTGTGCAGTGTGAGGTTATTGGCTAGTCTGTCAGTCTATATAATCATGTTGGTTTTCCACACCAAAAATATTAGCAGGTTTTCCTCAGACTGTATGTAACTTCTTGTAATAAATTTGTGCAGAATTTTTACATGCCACACCTTCGTATTTCTCATGAAATGCTTAATCTGCTTAAGTGTATTTTGCTTCAAGCAAGTGAAAATCTTCTTAGAACCATGCTTATGAGGACTTCAAAAATATGGCTAAACTGATCGGAATTTAAAATTGCTTTAGCGCTTGAAATGACAATCTAAATATTTGACTTATGAAATATTATTAAAGCAAAGCTTTTGCCATTCTCTTGCACGACTGCCGTTAATGCTGCCTAGAATCGAAGTTAAACTGAGATTTGATGTGACGATTATCAACAGCAAATAGTTCACAACATATTGCATTATTTCAATAAATAGAAATGCACTTAAATTTAAGTTTTGTTATTTTTCTATATGCGTATACTCTTCTAAGTATGGTTACATAAATCGGTAAAATCATTTCTAAACTGTTTCATGTTTTAATTTTTAAACATTGCCATATAATGACAATTTCCTTTTCTGAACTGAAATTAATACTGATCGATAAACCCAATTTCGATGTTAAATATACACGCAGCGAAAGAACTATCGAACAGTAACGTCTTACGAATCTTCAATAATTTTTTGCATATAGTCATCCAGAAACAGCTGCAATAATAACTATTGGACATTTATCTGAGATAAATTATAATCGCTGAATCTCTTTTAGTTTGGGTGCATTAAATGTAAAATAATCTTCTAAAATTGTTATGTTTCAGTGTATGGCTCACAGTTGGTATCTGGCCAATGACATGCAGTTTTACATTCTCAGTCCACTTATTTTCGTACCTTTGTTCTAGTAAGTTGTTTTAAAATATATACACACAGGGGTTGATTTTGTGTTTATCCGTGAAAAGAATCATTTTGCGTGCTAATTATGAAAATGGCGGCAAACGTAATATCAGAACTATTCCCTTTACTTGCTGGTGCCTGTAATTCTTGAAGAAAAATGACATCTCACCCAACAAACTCTCAGCCACTATCTTCGGCACTGAGTTTTTAACAGACTAAAAATCCAAAGAGTGTTGTCCTATAAATTGTTTGGTTCGTTATATTTCTTTTGATGTTTAGTTTAAACAAGAAATATATGATGATATCTTCATTAGTCGCTGTTTTAAACAAAACTTCATGACGTCATGAAAAAACTATTAAGCACTATTCACAAGAATGGCTGCCGAGTGCTGTAGTGAGCCAAATAAAAAGTCATGTTTATAAGTAGGGATGGTGGTTCTGACACTGAAAACATGGCGAACATGTTTGGATGAAAAAGGAAAGTTTTATAAATTTCGTAGTTCCCAGCACTACACACACTGTACTGTGAGCAACGCACACAACTTCAATCACATTACTGGTTCCATGGGCATCTATGTAATGTCGTTTGTGCCACTGGAACATTCTAACACTTTTAGCAACGGATATTTTGGGGATAGTCGTGCACATGAAATCTAATGATAGATTGTTAATGCAAGCAGTTTTCAAAAACTTTTAAAATTTAATTATCGAGAAGGTGGTGTAGAATATGACAGTAAGAGAGTGGCAACATGAAGGAGTCAATAAGTGGAAATTTGGAAAAGAATGAAATTGGACAAGTGACAAAATGGCAAGATAAGATTACAGCAAAGTAATAAAGTAAGAAAATAGTGGAGTAGGACAGTGGCAAAGTAGCAAAGTTTGGCAAATTGGCAAAGTAGGAAAATGGAAAGTTACAAAGTAATAAAGCAGCAGAATGGCAGAGTAGAAATGTACAAAACAGTAAATTGGTACCATAAAAGTGTTGCCAAGTTAACATATTCCCAACTCGAGTCGTTTGCTCCATCTCTGTGACACTTACAGGAATACCATCATAAGGAGTGCCCAAGGTCGAGTCAATTCAACAATTTAACAATTTATATAACAATTAAGTTTAGAAACAGGGATTGGCAAATTCACTCTTCTAAATCATACACTGTTTGTGCTGAACATTCATAGCAGCTTCTATACTAGCTGCTATTAAATTCCATGTTATAAAATTTGTAAATATCATTTTGATATTTTTTAAAATTATTATTAATTTGATTTATAAAGACATGTTATTGAAGTCCATTCTGACTTTAATTTCATTGATTCACAGTTCCAGGATATTAGGGGCGATTTCGTCAGCCGTGTTTTTGCTGGCGACAATTATCACGCCGGCCGTTTTGACAATGCGTGACCATTTCTCGCCGGGAACTGTAGCTGCAGTTGAGGGCAATGCTGCTAGGTATGCATATGATTACAAAGTTGATAAACATTATTTTCATTATTTTTCTGCTTGATAACAAATATTCGAATGTTTCGAAAATAAATATTCTATAGTCACTGCAGAAAGACTGAACAACCTTACTAGACACACTTATCTCCAAAATGGTTTCAGAACAGCAGCCAGATAAGTTAAGGCTTGGTTTAGCAATCAAAGAATTCTTATTCACTCAGCAAACAGTTAACTATATTTTGATCAAATAGTCTTGTATTCCTTTCTATTGTAGCAACCTTTTATTTATTTACTCTCATTATTTCTATTTATTCACACCCCAAAATAAAACCTTTTACTTTACAACAGTAATTTATTGTGTTATTCCATTTGCAATTACGTATAGTGCTGTATGAGCATCAGAAAGTGGGGATCACAACTATATGGGGCTCGTTAATGAGTTATTCTTGTCAATTTTATTTATTCTCGCTGATTCTGATTGATGATTGCTCTTGAAGCGTGTGTGGGGGTGGGGATATTGCCACAAAGTTTGGGCGTCTCAAAGTCATGAGTTAGATAAAATGGACATGGCCCACCCATTCCTTCAAAGGCCTGACGGTACAAATCAAAATAATTGTTTGAAATCAAATGCATTCCAAACATATTTGTAACACATGTTTTTATTATAATCATTGACACGTAAGTTATTATTGTTCACGCTAAGGTAGACGTTGAACATAAACATATAAGCATGCTGGCGAGTTTGATAGATGGTACTTTGATTTGAATAAATACATTTTTAATAAAGATCAGTAGATCAGTTATAAACTACAGTTTCCTCTATCCGTTTAATATCTTGATTTATGATAAAATGGATTACGTCGATATATCATTAATTGTAAATATTAGCATTTCGATAATTTCCCCATTTGTTTAAACGAAATTGGTCTATTTGAAATTAAGCTTGACTAAAAGAAACAAAAATTCGACAAAAAAAAAATGCTGTCTGAACAACATAAAAAGTATTAAACTGTGTTAAAAAAAACATCACTAGCAATCGCAATGGTCTGAAAATTCATACTGCTCATGTAAGGATCTGCTGTCTATAAAATCAAAATACTCCTTACTAAAGGTCAATGATCATACTTAAATAAAATAAAAACCACATTGTATTAAGATGTGATCTGGAAAGTGAACACTATTGGTATGGTTTGTTTATGCTGTTTGAATACGTTTATTTAACTTATCATCATAGACTTAACAAAGAAACGCCTCTTTCAAATCAAACTGCAAAACTGTGTTATTTCGAAGACCTGAAGACTATTTAGCTGATATCTACTACAAGCCGTACAACCGGATGGGGCCATACATCGTGGGCATGCTCTGTGGCTATTTCCTGTATCAAACGGACTGTAAACTTCGCATTCACAAGGTAAATTATGATTACATTATGGTGACTTGTGAGGTTTAGAAATAGAAATCTAAGACGTATCATTTAGAATCCCAACAAGTAAATTATATGCTGATTAACATTTTTTCTTGCATAATATATGTCGCAAAATGCAGTCATATTTCATATTGCAGTCATAAATACATGTGAATCATTATTTGACTTTGCATGCATGAAAACAACTAACATACTTCGAAATATATTTACAAGTAAGGGAAGACAATAGTAGGTTCAGTCATGCTTCAGAAAAGTTTCAAAATTTATTTATTTCATTTCTAAGAGATACTAAAGAGGTCTTTTTTTTAAAAAAGTCCAAAGAAAAATTAAAATGTAGGAAATGTAAAGATATGTTTCTTCTGATGTTTCGGGTTTTTTGGTTTTTTTGAGAGGAGTGACGGGGGGGGGGGGGGGGTAGAGGCTGTAAGAGACAGTTTAAATGTGTAAAGCAATGTCGATAATACTGACGATTTCGAGCATTTTAAAAAATATTATTTTCTCTTTACAATAAAACTAAATTTTAAAAAAAAATAGTTTTAAAATAAATTGTCAATGTTTTATACTTAAGTTATATATATCATTGTAAAATGATGCATGTGATTTGATAAAATATGCAAAACACATACAAATATATATGCCCATTCAAATGCTATTTTAGGTCACCAAATCCAGTAAAATAATAAATGATATTCAAAGACTTTTAATTAATTGCATGAAAATTTGAATAACTATTTAAAAAATATATGAAACATGTTTGGGGAATATTTCCTCCAGATTTAAATAATTTGTTTTAATTTTTACTCGAATTAAAAATGTGTGATCTTGGTAGGCGGTGAGCCTCTGTCTTTGGGTTGTTGCTTTGGCTGCAGCGTTGGCTGTTCTGTACGGGTTATATGATGCCTGCAACGGTCACCCGGTCACGCTACCGGTATCGGCACTTTACAACGCCCTTCATAGACCGGTCTGGGCAGCGAGTGTGGGCTGGGTCATCATCGCGTGCGTCACCGGTTATGGAGGTACGCAAACGTTTCTTACGAAAAGCGTAAAAGTTTGAAGTTGAATACTAGAAAAGTAACATTTTACAAGTTTGAGATTACAATAAAAACTCGAAGATACGATGCTGCCAAAATGTGGAAAGCAAGCAGCTGGATCCAAAGGAGATGTATGCTCCAACAGAAAATGTAGTGTTCCTAGTTTCAAAGTTCAAAGGTTCATTTTTTAAAGCAGCTCTGAGGCCTGCTTTATGTTAATAGATTACGAATTATTTTATAAGAATAATTATTGATTTATAATATTTATGTTTCTTATTTATTTACAGTTATTAATTACAGGAATAGCTTTACCGTTTACAACAGACTGGCGTTCAAGTAAAACAGATAATGTTTCGTTGAATGGTCCATCAGAAATGTGTGGCGTTTTATCAATTCTTAGTTTTAAAAAATATAGATGCATTTTTATTAATAAATTACATGTCTTTATTTCCGTGCTCAGTTTGTTCATAATATTCAAGGCGATCTAATTACTGATGTTTATCAAATTATCTGATAGCATTCTTTTACACTCGCAATAATATTTATTTCTATATCAACTGGTGAGTTCATATCAGTTTGTGCACATTACTATTTTTACAAATACACTATACATGAAGGGATGGATATGATGTGCGTGTGTGTGTGTGCGTGCGTGTGTGTGTGTGTGCGTGCGTGCGTGCGTGCGTGCGCGTGTGTGTGTGTGTGTGTGTGTGTGTGTGTGTGTGTGTGTGTGTGTGTGTGTGTGTGTGTGTGTGTGTGTGTGTGTGTTTTGGGGTGGTGGGAAGTCAAGAAACTGGTGGTTAAGCTTGCACAGCGTCGTCATCAGTCTTTTGTATTTTTGTCGTCAGGTTTTGTGAACACGATATTGTCGTGGTCGGCGTTAGTTCCCCTTAGCCGTTTAACGTACTGCGTCTACCTCGTCCACCTCGTCATCATCTTCGTTCACAAGGGCAATATGAACACAGCGTTCTTCTTGAATGACGCCAACATGGTAAGTATGAAGACAAACACCTTGCTGTATACGCCCGGGCCTGTAAGAAACGCCTGGCTTTTTACGCCCGGGCCTCTAAGAAATGCCTGGCTTTTTACGCCCGGGTCTATAACAAACACCTGGCTGTTTACTCACGGGTCTTTGACAAACATCTGGTTGTTTGCTCTCTAGTCTTTGACAAACGCTTGCTATTTATGCCCAAGCCTTTGACAAATATCTGGTTGTTTACGCCCAAGACTTTGACAAAGACCTGGTGGATTTTTACACCCGGGTCTTTGACAAATACAAAGCACAATCTGTGTTAACTCTGACGTCACTTACACGTTAACTCAGTATCTACTGTTCAGCTCTATTCAAAAAGTTAATTTGTACAAGTCAATATTTTAACATTTTCGTTAGGTAACAGTCCACGTTTAATTTTGAAATGTATATTTTAAAAACAAATTAATTTGTTTGTTTTTATTCAAAGGCGCTTTAGCCTTTGCATTTTGTTTCTCTGAATGCAGGTTACCAAGTCTACGAAGTGATTCTTAAAATGTCATCAGTAATGAAAGGGAAATTGACTAAGCCGGTAATGTCGCATTTAATGATAATTGCCCGGGTGATGGCCTTGCTGCTCATATATATATATCGAAGCGTTTAAAATTCATGGAAAACAAGACACAAAGGAGATCTAGAAGAAACTAAAAAAGAAATAGCAACTTCTCAGATCTCAATATATCTGTCATAACCACATAGCGAGGAAATGCGGGACAGTCTTATAACTTTGCGACGTGTTTATTCCTACCAGGGGCCTTCTAGAGCAATTTTCCAAACAAATGAAGTCATCATTGTTTTACTATTATCGCATATTTGATGTCATTTTACAAGAAGCAGTTCGAGATTTTGTGTGCATGCGCATTACAAGGATTATAATCCATCAGTACACTATTATATTTATTGGCTTTTGCATTGCGCCAACTTATCTTCGTGATTTCACGGAATGGAGACAGTACTAAAAAATTCACTGGCGATTCAAATGTCACTTATAAACACATGTTCGAGTGACGTCGATTTCATATATAAAGTAATTCACTTATGACGTAAGATGTCAACTATAAATTCATGTCACTTAAGACGTCACCTGTTATTTACAAATTCATTCACTTCAAACTTCAATTTCTACTTGGCCCTGATTTTGTGCACTTAACAATCATGAACATAAATTATGTGTACGTTATACGGTTTCTGAGTTATATTTCAAACGTTTCAATCAAAAATTTTAAAGAAATTTTACTCATTTAAATTGAAAGGCCATACCAGACAAGATCAAAACTATTAGTGACAATTTTATTGAATTTAGAAAATTCTATTGTAGTCTTATAATTCCAATAAAAAGAAAATAAATAAATAACCAGCATTGTTGTTAAGTGTAGATTTCTTTTAATTAATTTTTTTAATAAATTGTTTATGTATATATGTTCTATAGTCTCCCTCTGTGTCTATTATGGTGTTTGTCTTTTTTTTTTTTTAAAAAAAGAAAGAAAATCAACACATTTTTGTCTTAACAATTGGTTACTTTATTTTGACAAGGCAAGTACCTGTACGCTTCCCTTTTTTTTTCAGGTCACGGAATTTCTTTCTGTTCTGGTCGTCAGTTACATGGCATCATTTGTTGTCTCCCTTGCGTTTGAAGCTCCCATGCTTGGCTTAGAAAAAGTGCTTCTCCAGCTTAGAAAACGAAACGATACCACAACGTAGTCATGTTTCAAATTACAACAAACATTACTGTATCAGTTGTTGCCATGCGAGTGGTAGAGGGAAGGTGACTGGAATGTTAATGTATTTTATTTTGTTTTCTTACCGACGGAATTCGGTGGATGGTGTGCGCCAATCTGGTGCGACCTTTTTCATCCCCTTCCACACCTCCACCTCGGAACGCAGTGTGAGTTTGTGGGGTCCCACTGGACCAGATCAGATCAGATGACATCTGGTGACGAAATGATCAACGCAAGCTCCAGTAGTAACGTTAAACTGCATTCGACCCCCAACCCCATATGCACATTACAAATAAAAGCTGTATGTTTTTATTCTTACATATTATGGTCTATATATTTGTTATTTTATGCATAAAATTAATGTGCAGCTTTTAAATTATGTGCGTGCACATATTCTTAAAAAATAATAAATACCTTCGTTTGATCTGTGACGACAAAGCTTAAATCGTAGTGTTTCCAACACAAATGCAACACACACACACACACACACACACACACACACACTAACAATATTTCATGCTGTTAAGTGAATACTAAATATTTTAAATCAGTTTATTAAAAAATTTAGTACAGACTTATTGCATGTCATAAAAAAATAATTCTTCTTCACAGTTAGTGTATATTTTCCTATTTTCTACAACTCATTATCCTGTTTATAATAATCTGAAAGTACAAGAAATGAATAAGTGGAGTAAGATAAAGAAATCATATATTGGAAGGATTAATCCGTATTTTGTTTCTGCATACTATGCACGTCCTCTCAACCTTTTGTTACTGAGTAGTCACATGTATATAAAGGAAATCACCGAGCATTCAAAATTATTAGTTATGTGGAGTTATTTCCCCTACTATAAAAATAATACTAAATTAATAATAGCTGTAGAAAACGTAAATAAAAAAAGACATCTTTTATATTATAATAATATATCTAAAGAAATTGTGAAAATCTGTTCATTATTTCTTCATAAAATTAAAATATTCTATTAATATATTTATTAGCCTTTACATTTGTTTTACTTCTCCCTATCTTGTTTATTGTTCTGAAGAACTCTCCTAGAAATGTGACTACGCAAATATTTTGACAATAGATTTCTTTAAAGCAGGTATTTTTGAGAAGCCGTGAGGCGGATACGGCTTTATTAAAACTAAATAATATTAATAATTACCTTTCATACATCCTCTTCCAGCGCTGTCAAAAACTTCGTAAGGGAAGTGATAGTAATTCCACTACTGTCCACTTGTAATTTACTCATCTGCTGCATAGAGAGGTGTTACTAGTAAAAAAAAAAAAAAAAAAAATCCAAAGAGGGGATTTAAGACGTTGGGACCCCGACCCCACAGCCTCTGAGGTGGAGGGCAGGACGGATGGCGGAAGACGGTGCAAGCCTCCGTCTGTGGGGGAGGGGGGTTTACAAAAAGCACACACAGCAACAATATTACAATCTGTTACTTAAATCAGTAAAAAAAAAAAAATAAAAAAAATAGTACATAATATACTGCATGTCACAAAGAAAATAATTATTTTTCACAGTTCGGTGTAAATTCTCCTATTTTCTATAACTCATTATTCTGTTTTATAATAATTTGATAGTAAGAAATGATGCAATTGGAGTAAGAGTATTCAAAATTATAATAGTTAAATGCAGTTATTTCCCTTTTATAAAACATAATACCAAATTAATTGTATTATTCAAGTCCATGCAAACTGAAAGATGACTTTTATATTATAATAATAAGTCTAATGTGATTGTTACAAATTATGGAACGATTAGTTCATTTTTATAAATTCTATTAATTCATTTATTAGTCTTTACATTATCTTTACTTCACCCTATTGTGTTTATTAGTTTAATGAATTCTCATAGAAATGTGACTAAAATAAATTTAGGGAAAAGAATTTTCTACAGTAATATTTTTGTGAGGCCGTGAGGCGGATACGGCTTTATTAACTAAATGATATAATTATCGTTAACATCTCTTCCTTTCGATTCTCCTGCACTATATCAGTATCGGCATGAAATTATAGTACTTTCCATTAGTTTTACTTTCAACTTATAATTTATTCATCTGCTGCATACAGATGTGTCGAAAAAAACAAAAAACAACCCAAACAGAATTTAGTTATTTTGCAAGGAAACTATCAAGTCCAGTTTTCATTCACTCATTAGCTATATATGAATGTGTGTTTGCATGACTCACGCCTGACAGCTCCTATTTAGACATTAGTTCCCTCCATTTCCCAGGTAAAGTATATTTATCCCATTAGTTAATTTGTTTACCAGAAAAGGCAATATACTCATTGCTATTTTATTTCAAATGTGTGCTATATACATTTTGACTTTTAATGCACTATGTTCTCAATATATAAATTAATCTAACCTCAAACAATAATAAATAAGTGTGACATCTGGTGGCTAAAAATGGTAGTTTGTGTGAATGTAACACACACACACACCCCTAGATTAAATAAAATTACAGTCCATATTCCAGGACTGAACCTCCGCAGAGTAACTATGGATGATGTAATAGATAGCTGATAGATAATAATCTAACAGCTCTAGCCCATAGCGATCCAACAATCCTGATTATTTAAAAGATAGAAGATGTGAATAAACACTTACTTCTAATTTACTTGCAGTTAATCTATCCTGCTTATCTAAGTACTCAATTATGTGACGAATAATGTTAATATATTAATAAGTTCACCTAATCAATCCATACAACATTACCCGGAAAAGACTTTATGAGTGTAGACGAGATATCTCAGTCATGTCTCTAAAATAAATGAACAATAACATTACCTGTACTGACTGGATTTAATCCACCTACCTCAATTTAGACACCAGATCAGCTACACTATTGTCCAAACTGGTTTGGCCTTCACACACCTCATTCCCTAGCTGGACCATTTACTAAAGCCTTACAAAAAATAAACAAATGGTCCCCCACTTCCCCTTCAATCAAGACACCACGTTTCCTTATGAAGTGCTAAGTGCAAAGTGTTAACAACAAAATTTATTTAAAAAAATGATTGTTAACTAAGTAATGACAAAAGCATATTCGAGTATATCTAAACATATCACACACACACACACACACACACACACACACACACACACACACACACAAAAACAACAATATTTCAAGCTATTATTTAAATACTAAATATTTTAAATCAGTACAGTAAAAATTTAGTACATACTTGGCATATTGCATGTCATAAAGAAAATAATTATTCTTCACAGTTCAGTGTAAGTTTTCCTTTTTTCTACAACTAATTATCCTAAAATATATATTTATAATATACTCAGATAGTACAAGAAGTGAATAAAATTGGAGTTTTCAAAATTATAAGTTATATGCAGTTGTCTCCCATTTAGAAAAATAATACTAAATTAATTATACCTAGTAAATTCTTAAATAATGAAAGATATCTTTTATATTATAATAATAGAATATTAGAATTGCTTAGGATTATTTAATTCTTTTAAAATTTCTTAAAATTTCTTTAAAATTCTTTTAATACTTTTATTAGCCTTAACATTATCTTTACTTCACCCTATCGTGTTTATTGCTTTGATGAACTGTCCTGGAAAAATGACGGCTAAGTAAATTTAGAATTCTCTACAGTAAGTATTTTTTGGGAGGCCGTTGGGCGGATACGGCCTTATTAAAAAATAAATAATCTTTCATACTTCTTCAATTTTATTCTCCGGCGCTGTATCAGTATCGGCAGTAAGTTCTAGTAATTTCCATTACTGTTTTACTTTCAGCCTAAAATTTAGCAGCGTACATATGTGTACGAAGAAAAATAACCCAACCCAGAGAATTTAATCATTTTGCAAGGAAACTATCAAGCCCATTTTGATTCATTCATTCGCTATACATGAATGTGTGAAAACAGGTCTTATTTTGACATTGGTTTATTCGGTCACCCTGATAAGTTACCTCGTATAATATTATCCCATTAGTTAATTTGTTTACCAGAAAAGACAATGTACGCACTGCCTTTTTATTTCAAATAAGTGTGCATTATGCATTTTGACAGAAATACATCTTTTAATGCACTCTGTTCTCAATATATACATTAACCAAACCTCAAATAATAATAATAATAATAATAATAATAAACATGTATGACTTCTGGTGGAGTGGATGGTCACGAAAAAATGGTAGTTGGTGTAAATGTACCCACCCCTTCCTCCCTATATTGACTAAAATTACAGTCCATATTCCAGGACTGAACCTCCGCAGAGTAACTATGGATGATGACATAGATATCAGATAGATAATAATATAACAGCTCTAGCCCACAGCCATCAAACATTCCTGATTACTTAAAAGATGGAAAATGTGAATAAACTAAGCAACTTTGTGGTACTAGTGCAAACTATTTATTAATGAATAAACATTAGCTATAGGTGCAACTGTGATTTGTAGTATAATTAGGATACTACAATGTCCATTTTATACAAATCACCGAATGGCTAGAGTTGTGGACTTCTGGCATATAGCTTTGGGAAACATCAGTATTAAAATTAATTTTATTGAATTAAGTGACTGCAGTAAGGTTCCTGACGTAGTTGTTCAGTAGAGGTCAGTCAACACTTATATCGCCCGTAGTCACCGAGTATTCAAAATTATTATAGTTATATGCAGTTATTCCCCTTGGTAGAAAATACCAAATTAATAATAGCTACTACATTCTTTAAATATTGAAAGATGTCTTTTATATTATAATAATAAATCTATGGATATTGTCAAAGATTATTTAAAATTTCTTCTGTTTATTTAAAATTTTATTAATAAATCTATTAGTATTTATATTATCTTTACTTCACCCTAATGTGTTTATTGTTTCGATAAACTCTCCTAGTAATGAGTCCACCAACTAGTATTTAGATAGCAAAATTCTTTATTGCAAGTATTTTTTGGGGAGGCCGTGAGGCGGATACGGCTTTATTAAACTAAATTTTTATTGTCTTTCATACCCCCTTCTCTCAACTCAACAAATTAGGATACATTATAGCCCATTTTTTACAAATCACTGAATGGTCAGAGTTGTGGACTTCTGGCATATAACTTAGGAAATATCAGTATTGAAATTATTTTTATTGAATTAAGTTATATCAACGAGGTTCTCACTTATCTCTGTTGTTCAGTAGAGGTCAGTCATCCCCCATCCCTTTATGTCCATGTTTGAGACTGGCTATATGAGGATATAGTATACACATCATTGCAGTTACTCTTTGACACTGGTCCAAGCCCCGTGATCAATCCTTTGTGGATATGCTGTGTGAAGCTGTAGCAGCAGTTATAAATATCAAAATGCTGTCGTCTTAAGAGAAATTATCACTTTTAACATGAGTTCACTCTAGACACAACATGACTACAGGTCTCTCTCTCTCTCTCGCTCTCTATCTCTTTCTCTCTCAAAGACACGAAGATATACATTATAACTACTAGTTAAATCACAAGGTTATTCAGCAGGGGTGACATGAAAGAATGTGTGATAAGACATTTGTTGACATGACACAACACCTCCTATCAGTCAAGTTAATTAAGTTTCTGCAGTTCTTAAACACATGTACCATATTTAAACATAATCAACAATGTCATTAATATTTTTTCAAAGAAAATGAATTTATTATATAAGTTAATCAATGTTTGTCAGAGAATTTACAATTATCAATTAGACAACTGGTTGATTACATTAATCACACAATGAAACAAATAGTAAATGTAGATTTAACAACTGCTGGAACAAAAGGGTTTCTTGTACTTCGAATTACTAAGAATAAATAATATTGATTGTAATTCCTGCCGTTGTATTAATGAAATAGTTTTGCTCACCTCGACACACCAGATTTAAACTCCATTATGAATTTACCTCAGTGCATTTATTAATCAACCAAGCTAAGCACTCCATCTGTTTTCACAAGAACCATGGAAAATGTCTGCCTGAGTTTGTGTGTGAACTAAGGATTTACTAATAAAAACTATAGTTTTCAAACCTAATGATAAAAAATGTCTGGAAATATAAAAAGGTATAAGTTAAGTGGCGTTAGCGATGATTACATTTATGTAGAAATGTTGAGATGGCTTAAAGCACGTGTATTTGCCATGCTCACGCATTGTTAAACTATTTGTAGCCAGTGGAGCTAAATAGAGAGAAAATGTTTGTTTAATGAGTATTGCTGTGAACCACTTGCTAGATGCATTGTATCTGAGAATTTCTGTAATTGTAGAAGTAAAGTAATTATTATTTACTTATAAATATTTTATTGAATTTATGACTTGTAAGTTAGCATGTGGCTAATGAGTTGTGATGAATTTGTAAAGAGTAGTCTATTGCTGTTGCTACAAAGCCCAAATTATAGGTTGCTAGTATAGAAGAATGTAATTCATTCGGCTGGTTCCAGGCCTGAAGCTATACCAGTCTCTGGATCCTCTGATGACAACATCCAGCATACCTTCCTGTATAAAACAGATTGTAAACTTCCTGTTGGCAAGGTACTTCATCTTTTTTCATAAGCTACAAATTTATGAATGTTGACTTAAAAATATATAGATTATATATATCTAACAACATAATGTGACTGATTTGCAAAATTATACCTTTGAATTTGATTCGCCAAGGTGTGAAACATTCACATAAATAAACAAGTCAGTATTGCTGCATCCACTACGAACTGTTAACATCACCACTTATTAGCTATAATGCACTTATTATGAAAGATGTTTCTTTATCAAACAGACATTGTAGACATATAGCTTGTTTAATTTCAATTAAGCTCACTAGTGTGTAACATCATGTGATATAATTATAACTATAAGAATTACAGTCAAAACTTGATGTGTAAATTATCACGCAATAGAAAGTAGCACAATATGGAATTAAATGTGTGTCACGGTGACATAATCTTGCTCCATGCAAGAAAAGTTCACTACCAGACAAGGTCACTGGGTCATCTTCTTGCAAGGAACTTTCACGCACACCGAAATATAATCTTTTCACTCAGCCAACCTCACATCTGCTTGACTCATCAATCATTTCGTCTTACGACTTACGCACATCTGTCGGGGGTCGGGTGGGGAAGGCCTAGGACCTAGGTTGTATGCTGCTGCAGCAAACTGGGTCGCGCTTGTCTGACCCTGACCCCATTGCCTACAGCAGTAAAGAGTGAACTAAGTGAACTATGGCAGAACAGAAGTTCTTTGTATAGTGTTGCCTAACAGAAGAGTTTAGCAGACTGCTATGTGCTGAGGAAAAAAATCAACAGTTTCTCTACGATCGACAATTTGCTTTGGAAACAGACTGTGAACACCTTTGCTTCAAACTGTTATTAACCCTGCCGGTAGCGAGAATTACCATTCCATATTCATATCACTTGTCCTGGGGTGGGTGGGGATGGAAGGGGGCCGACTATGTATTCAGGTCAGTGTGGGTTGTTCTTTGTGACCTACATTTGATTCGCAGTGACCTGAAATGCATCTTAACCATAATTCTGCTGTCTTTTGCTGCTACTACTTTTAATTTTGTCTTTGATACAATCTAAGTGTCGTGTATTCTTTAAAGTTAGTGAAAATATGCTCCATTTCTTAAACTTAAGACATGGACCATTCAGAATTAATAAATTTCTGTCCCGGTGATCAGGAATTAGTGTGGGTGTGTGGTGTAAATGTTTGGTTTGGGTTGTGACGACATATTACCGTCCTTAAGATAATAATTATCTTAAATAAAATATTAAAGACTCACAGTAAGAGAAATGTTTTCCGAACCCTGTTAATTAGTATACTGATATTTTGTCTTCACTTAAGAGTGCACTTTTCATGAAATATGGAAAGCCGACTCATAATTAGTGTACAAATAATTCCTGGAACTAGCCCCACTTTGTTGATGGGTGTTGATTAATTTCATTCAGACTGTGCTTATGGAGTCTTAATCAATTCGGCATTGTACTGTTTTTGGTTTAAGTTTTTAGAAAAACAGAATTCAAACGTTTGAGGGATAATTAAAATATTTGTATTTTGCTATATTTATCATATTGCTGAAAAAAAATGTAGTCAAGTGTTAAATTATATTCAATGATCACAAACGTGTTAATGAGGTCATAGCGTTTGTGAGAACATTCCTGCATCAAACTCTGGTAATCCGAAAAAATAAAAAAATCTTAGAGTTTAAACACAGGCCTTTTTTTTTTTAATTAAAGAGTGTCTTGTTAAAACAAATGAAATTTTATGTCCTGACAAAAACTGTTTGAAAGCATAAGCTTGTCCGCTAATACTGTTGCAAGCAGAATTTCTGCTGTAAAGCAACAACCGATTCAAAAGTTGAACAAATTAGAATTATTTTTAATAGCATTTAGTCAGAGTACAGGTGTTTCTGGAACCGCGCAATGCGCAGTGTTTATCAGAAGTGTAGAAGTCAGTTTAATAAATATAACTGAAGAGTTGCTGGACTTAGTGCCAATGAAGGATCCCACAACAGGATGTGACGTATTTCAAGGATTAGAAGAGTGCATAGAAAATGCTGCACTACCATGGAGCAAACTGGTGTTTGTTCTACGGATGGAACGCCAGCAATGTGTCCTGCAGACATTGGTGCTGTTAGGTTACGTAAGTCTAAATTGAATAGCCTCACTACACCACAAAATAATTTCACAAGCTTGTATTGTAGTTTGCATCAAGAAGCTCAGTGTAGTAAAAGTATACAAATGAAATAAATTATGGATGTTGTTCTTAAAACTGTCGATTTTATTCGTCTAAGAGGATTAAATCACGGACAGTTTACATCGTTTTTAGAAAGTGTTGAAAGTAAATATGGTGAGCTTTTTTTTTTTTAACACGCTGAAATTCGGTAGCTGAATTGAGGAATCATTTTGTAGCATTTTTTGTTCATAGAAAAGCGATTGAAACTTTCGTGCAAAAACAAAGATGTTTCTATTTTTTCTAATTCAAACTTTCTTTGTAATCTCGCTTTTCTAACAGACTTAACAGAACATCTTAACACTCTGAACTTACAGCTTCAAAATAAAAAGCAATTAATATCCAAGATGCATGGTTGTGTTAAGGCTTTCAAAGTGAAGCTGACATTGTGGGAGAAACAGCTTACGGGAGGGGACGTGACCCACTTTTCAACATTAAAATCTTACGGGATGGGACGTGACCCACTTTTCAACATTAAAATCTTACGGGATGGGACGTGACCCACTTTTCAACATTAAAATCTTACGGGATGGGACGTGACCCACTTTTCTACATTAAAATCTTTGTGAAACGTTGAAGCCACATTCTTAAAAGAATATGCTAAGATCATTTCTGACTTGCGCAAGCAGTTCGATAAGTGATTTAAAGATTTTGATGCACTAGAGCCACAGTTCCATCTTTTTTCAATCCCTTTTGCTGTGGACAGTGACACATTTTCTACAGATATACAAATGGAGCAAGTGGAACTTCAGACACCTTTTTAAAGCAGAAATATATGGACATTGGGTTTCCAAAGTTCTACACGTTTCTGTCTCGAGACAAATTCCCCAAGTTGCTATCTGAACATACAAAGATAATAGCTATGTTTGGTAGCACTTACATATGTGAACAGTCTTTCTCGACTATGAAGAAGAATAAGATAGTGTTAAGGTTAAGACTGATGAACATCTGGCAGCAACCTTGAAATTGGCATCATCTCAGGATATAAAGACAAACACTGATGTGCTGGTTGAGGTAAAATGCTACCAAATGAGTAGCCAATGAATTTGGACTGAAGCTGAAATGATCGCATCAATTTGCACGTACTGATTATTATTGCTAATTTTTTTTTGTATGTTAAGTATACGACGACATCAAAAGTACAGCCTATTATTTGCTATATTTTTAATAACTATATACCGTATCCATTTAAATTCATTTAACAGAGTACTAGACGCTAGCTTTAATAATGATAGATAGAGGCGTATTGCGGCCCTCTGGGCAATCAAAATCATCCTCGTGTGGTCCTCAGGGCGGTTGAGGTTGAGACTTCTGCAAGACAGTATACGGTCCAAGGGAGACAACTGCAGTTTCACTTGCAAAGATAATGTGAATCATCTACCCTTAACTAATAAAGGCGTGCTGGATATTATATAGATTTAAGAGTTCAAACAGACATATTGCACAATACAGGTTTATTTGGCGTCTAATCCCATTGGTAATACGACAGTCTTTGTTTTTTTCTTTGTTCATTTCATGACTGAAAATTCCGACTTGAAAAATTAAAACAATAAACTTAAATATTTACTTCTCTAATGAGCATAACTGTAACACTAAGTACAACAATACGAATATGCCGTGATTTTATACAACAGTTAGTCTAGTTTGATTAAATGATACAAGTTATGAAGTCTAAATACTATCATGTCCATCCTGAGAATGAAACTGCATTGTTCTCCATAGGTGAACTACGCAAAAGTGGTTCTGCACCATGCTAGTTATCTGTGTATACTGTCTCAGACGAGTCTCAAGGTGCAGTTTTAATACTCTAGCTGTTCAAAATACCAGTACTAATTTTATTTTACGAGGCAGAAACACTTGATAAATGTTATCTAATAGCCCACTTTTAAGTGTACTTTTTAAATGGCACAAAGATTCTGAGTTGACCTAACTTCGCATTCAAATAACTGATTCGTATGCTGTTAGATCACAGACTAGTATAGTAACTCGGTGCACAGCAAATAGATGAATGATTTATTTACACACATATATTACAATTTTCTGTACAAAGGGAGCAAACCAAGCAGTATACCATATAATAAAATCTATCTTCCAAATTTAATGTAGTTATGTCGTGGGCAGAAGTACAAAGTCCATATTACCCTGTACTTTTACACGTTCCCTTCATTTGTGCAAAATACTTGCTAAATACAACCGACGACACACGTCCACTAATACTTTTGTAATAATATCATTGGTTTAAGATAAGGGTGTCATACCTGTTGTGCAAGCAATAAATATATATGTAGTAAGAGCCATAAATAACTGATAACCTAGTCCCGCGCTATTGTACCGATATTTTTATCAAACAGAATCACACTAAATCAATTGCTTGTGTTTTTCAGCGAAAAGTTGTTCTCTGGGTAGGCAAGAAAATTATAGATACACCTCAGAAAACATATTACCGCCTAAGCATGTGCTTGATATGCGTGCATTCTGAACAAGAGCCGGAAAGATACAAAAGTATAAAATACATATGGTATGTACACTTTCCATTTTTACTAAAACGGTATTATATATGTACACACACATGCATATATTTAGGCCTATATATTGCGAATCGAATCGCTGTGGGGTCCCACTGGGGCACCCCAAGCTTGTTTGTAACACAAAACTAAACTCACTCTTGCTAATAGTAATACCCTAAATTTAGCAACCTTAAATTTTACATTATCATTTTAGAAATTTCAAGAAATCTGAACAATTTATCTTTTGTGCTAATTACTATCTTGGTGATTGTTACAACACATTATTTTTTATCAAATACTCAAAAACCCACCACTGTTTCTGTTAGAATTATGTGTATTTAATCATTATGATTTGAGTCCAGATTGATGTCATGAAGATGAGGCAGGGGCAGCTATTGTTCACATCTGTGGTGTCTACATACCTTCTGTGTCTTTTGTCTTCTGCTGTATCTCAGAGGGTTCTCACCCACAGAAACCAACATGCTGCCTTGTCTCACTTCATCTCACAGTTTCACCATGGTCAAGATATGAATAATTACATGGATAATAATATCGGCAATCTAGAGGCAGTAAAAATTATCAATGAAATCTGGTGGCTGACAATTGAGAGTGCTCAAGAAAGAGTACTGGAATGGTCAATGGGTGTTTCTCATCTTGGAGAGGAGATGGTCAGATACTTTGATCAGACATTGCAGATGAATGTGTCACAGCAGTGTTTGAATAACACCATTGCCACCTTTGATGCTTTGTTAAGGGGGGAAAATTGGGCCATTCAAAGTGAGTATCTAGCATATTTTGTGTGCTTGTTATTTCATATAAAAATAATTTATATTACATTTATTCTGCTAATATAATAGAATTTGTGAACTTCTTTACATACCAGTCACAGCATATTTTTTTTGGTGATTTCTGAAGTCTATAGCTGCTGGCTTTGAATTGCTTTATTACAGTTTTATTATATTTCATTATTATATTATATGGCACTGGGTATTAAATCAGTACACATACTTTTATTTTTTGAGTTGTCAGTGTGCTTTAAATCATTGTATATGCACTTTTATATTTAGTTAAATCAGCAAAAGCTGGAACAGAAATTAAAATCTAAATCAAAACAAAAAATATATTTAAGCAGAAAAATGTCAGACACTTTTATAACTGGCCTTAGAAATGACTTTATTTCTGCTTGTACATTACATTCATTAAAAATTATGTATAACTATAAGACAAATAATCAGACTTTTGTTTTCAGTAATATTTTTAAATCATATCTATTTATGTGTACATCTACCGGGAGTATAAAAAACAGTGGGGATTGCATACTTAAATTATTATTAAATAAATTGGATCATTGTACTTGTATTAGTATGGGAACACAGAGTGAAGCTAAGAAACTTGTTTAGTAACTGTATTAATGTACACATAAGGCAGACAAATTGGTAAATATATTAAGAATGATATTAAGAAATCATATGTGTGTTAGGCTAGCCATCAAATGATACTCTAATGTAATACTAATAGTCAAAATGTCTGGTTTGTAATTTTAGTGTTGGATGCAATGGGCAAACCCAGTTCCGGAATAATGAATGGGAACCTCAACTGGCCAGGAGCCTTCAAACTTTGTCTTGATGTCCAAGCCACAGATGCCACCCATCCAGAAAAAGTCACAACTGACCACCTGTTATTTTCTGGACAGTACTGCTCTGTTACATTGCCACTTGTTGTGAGTATCATCTTATGGTGTGGAAGAGACCTTTTTGTGTCAGCATTTGTTTTTGCATATTCAACATTTTAAAAAGCACTGAGAAAATTTGGGAGTTTGTTGAATTTGTTGAATTTGCCTGTTTTTTGTATACTTTAGAATTATCTTGAAACAAAATGGTGTCAACCCTTAATGAAGTCCAGCAGACTACTAATAAATCAAAATGGCAATTCCAAAAGTTATTTATACATCTTGCAGAAATATCCAGCTTCAAATTAAAGTTCATACTTTTCTGTTTTATAATTTAATTTTAAAATGATGAATTTCATTTAATGTTCTATATCTTAAGATTCATTTCAGGGGGACATTAGTTTATCTAATACTTTATTAGTAATACTGTACTGTAATATTAAATCAAATTACAGATATAGCCATTAATAAATAAATCCCTTAAATATAGCAAACATGGTTTTAATTACAATATTTTGAAATGGTTTGAGACATTGCTTTTAATTGGAAGTCAGTCACATACTAGAAATTTCAAACTGCATGCTATAATAATGTTCTTTAAAAGAATCAGTAATTCTTAAATAATGTGCCTACATTGCACAGGGTGATTTTCTTGCCTATCATTTCTTTATATTGTAAGCATTTAGCATCTCAGCAGGATACAGTTAATTAGATATGGAAACATCACAATCAAGACAAAAACAATATGAAATGGTAGTGTTCACAATTCCTTTCTTACTGTCACTTTGTATTAGACAAGTGCTCTTTGGGAGTCCGCACTGTTCATGCATTACTTAAATATATTTAATTTTACATTTTACAGAATTCTTCAGAGGGACATAAATCTGTTCTTCTTACTCCAGAACTTAGGGTGGGTGTGTGTGTACCCGACAGTTGTTCTGCCATGGACATACAGCTCATGCTTAACAGTGGTAGGTTAAGATGAACAATGAAAACTCATATTCACTATTTAAGTTTGAGTCACCTTGTGACGCTCTGAAGTGTTCCAAATATTCTGACTGCACCCTTTATCATTGCAGTAAGTATCATGTCTTCATTAAAGCATTAGAGCATTTGAATCTTTTCAGTAAATTATTGGAGCGTTTCAACCTTTTCCTTAAATTATTGGGGTGTTTCAACCTTTTCCTTAAATTACTGGAGTGTACGAACTTTTGTCTTAAACTATTGGATCATTTCAACCTTTTCCTTAAAATATTTGAGCATACAAACTTTTGTCTTAAATTTTTGGAGCATTCAAAATTTTTTCTTAAATTATTGGAGCATTTGAACCATTTTGTTAAATTTTATATTTTTAGAGTGTTTGAAAGGCACTCCAAGTGGAAATAGAGTAGTAGAAGTTATTCAAGTAGTAGAAACAATAGCAGTAGCATAGAGGTAGATGTATTGTAATCGCTAAGTCTGCAGGTCCCTGCATAGTTTATCTGGCTATCCTGTCTTTATATTGATTGAGTCCTGATTGAGTAGTGGGGGCATTCTATGATGGGGTTCCA
This sequence comes from Sinotaia quadrata, assembly GCA_028829895.1. Taxonomy (NCBI): domain Eukaryota; kingdom Metazoa; phylum Mollusca; class Gastropoda; order Architaenioglossa; family Viviparidae; genus Sinotaia; species Sinotaia quadrata. The sequence goes on from CM054180.1 coordinate 120,504,828, forward strand.
AAGGGTAGTGTGTGTAAGTAAGCTAATATATCCGTCTTATTATTATTTTCTTAATTAAGTCACAGACTTTCTGGTCCAGAAGTATTTTTGTGCTGCCTGATTGGTTTGGTTCATTAAGTTCTCCAATGACAATTAAAATTGCAAATGTTAACAGAAACAATTGTATCAATGACAGATTTACAGTTATATAAATAACTAAATGTATCACTCTAGGATGAGCTGTATAGACAAGGAAATAGAAATGACAGATATATTAAGAATATATCAGCTAAGATTTGAAAGAATTGCAACTTCATAATTTTACATTTGATTCTATAGAACACATTAATACACACACACACACACACACACACACACACACACACACACACACACACACACACACACACACACACACACAAATTATATAGATATAATTATAAATATAACAATTTGTGCACCAGTGTTCTTTACAAGACCTTGTGTAATGTTCTGGTTTTACACCGTTTTACTATTTAAGTTTTTTCTTTAATTAAAAGTTTTCTGTTAACTATTTCAAGGTCTTGTTATTTAACTGGCCATTAATTCATGAATCACACATTGCACTAAGTGCATTTGTGGGAATGGTCTCAGCCAGTCACATCTTCTTGATACTTGTTTTCATAGACACTGACCTCTGTTATATTTTTGAAATATCTAGCACCTTTTTCCTCACACCACTCAAATAATGAAGTAATGGTACTTGAATATCTGAATACTTAAATCATTATAAATAAATTAATTTCACTCTACTTTCAGTTTGCTGTATTTACAATAACTGAAATTATTTCAGTCTGTACCTGTCCTCTGCAGTGGAATTAAAGTTTTAACATCATTCATTCAAAACAATGCATATACTAGCTAACATCTATTCCACTTGTATACCCAATTCATGATCAGATTAGCAATGATACAGTAAATTCAGCAATAGTTTAGCATACACACTTCCATGTTTTCACACTTAATTTTTATTTTGTTCTCCTTAATGAGTGTACACAAACAAATCAGTTACACTGAAATGTAGTTGCTTTAACTTGAACATTTTTGCCACCATCCAGACAACACCATGAAGTTTACACCAACCAGACAACACCATGAAGTTTACACCAACCAGAAACACCATGAAGTTTACACCAACCAGACAACACCATGAAGTTTACTCCCACCAAACTTATTCTGACTACCTCCAGTGAACAAAGTGATTCATCAACAAAATAAACTTTGTGAAATTAATGACAGATTCTAGACAGCAGCACCCTTGATCAGTCTTAGGACAGTTGCACTTGTTGAGAGACATTAGGTGTACATAACTCTTCCTTTTCTCCCGTAAACCAATTCATATACACATGATTGCATGTCTATTTGTGCAGACACAAGTATGCAGGTACGCACACACACACATTCACACACACACATTCACATACATACACTCTCACACAAACTCGCACACACACTCACACTTTTAACACACACATACACACTCTCTCTGTCACACTCACACACATGCACACACGACTGACTGAAGTTAAAAGTAATCATTGTCTTACTTTTGCCACATGTTGACTGAATAGTGTCTGTCTCAATGCCAATCACTTTCCATTCATTTCTGATTATGCTATCTAGTCAACTCCCAATATCGCCATACGCTTGTACTTATTTTCAAACCCTTACACAAAAAAATAATGGTTGTTCGTCAGCTCTCAAGCATAACCACTATCATTTCATTTAGTTAGTGTACACAGTTTTGGGAAAAATCCTAGGAGTAGGATAGTTATGGTAGGGTTAGGATGTTTAGGCCTAGGGTTAGACTTTAGAGTGGATAGGTTTTGGGTAATGGAGTGATAAATTTGCTTACATTACTCAGAATTCATCTTAATAAACAAAATCATATGTAACTTTATAAGAGAGTTAAAATTTATGATAAATGCTGTGGAATTTTTATCATTATACAACAGGGCAAATAAATTTAAAAAACATTTTTAAAAAATGTTAATAATTATTTGTTATTTAATTACTTTGTTAAAGTCTGCATGAGTAATGTCCCATTTCATGTGTCTTTCCAGCTCTTGGTAAGCTGAATATAACACAGAAAGCCTCAGTTTCTTTGCATCCGAGAAACAGGTTAATCGACACAAAGGCTATTGTAGCAATGTAAGGAAATAAAAGTTTTTCATTTTTAAATAACGAAATTCATTCATTAACAATAGATAAATTGTTATCCACTAGTGATACCAGAAACTGTACTTGTATGTATTTTCAGATAATCTTTTGATTATTCAAGAGTATGTCTCTTTATGACATTACTGAACTTGTACTTTGTGTTTATTGATGCTGTATATGTATATTCGTAAAAGAATAACATTTACATGAAGGAACTACAATATGAGTTGCAGTGAATATATATTTGTGTGTGTAGAAGTTAGGATCTCAAACACTTATGAATATTAACTAACATATTTTGTTTGTCCTGAGTAGATGCTTCATTGCATTCACTTGATTATATATTTATTTATTTATTTATTATTTTATTTAGTTTTATTGTCCTCAAGCTGGTTGTTTTTCTTTGCTTTCATTCAAGTCGGATGTCCACAACACTATGAATCATAATTACTCAGGGTGCAATTTTAATTAGAGAACTAAGAATTTCATCAATCAATCAAGATAAATTTTAAAGTTTTGCAGCCACAGTCAAGACAATATTTAGACAAGTGCCATTGGGCACTGACAGTTATTCTACCTGTTGCAGACAGGCAGCAATATTTGCCACATCTTGTTACCCTGTCTCTTTGTTAAAGAGATGTTATTACTTTTAAAAACAAGTATTTCTTTTGTTTGATGTTTCAGAGTAATCTGCAGCATATTCTTGTTGTTGATGGTGGTTGGCACAGCTATAGATATCATTTATATACATTTTCCAACATTGAAGTTAACTAGCTTTCCATATTCAACTGCAGCGGATGACACTGTTGTAAATGAGCGACACCCTCTTTTACATGTAACCGCTCAAGAAATATCAGTTCCAGAAACAGGTACTGTGGTCTTGGTCAGTTACATACAATGTATATTTTTAGATATTAGTCTGAAGTACTGGAGATACACATCTTTAGCTGTTAATTTAGAATAGGTGAGATATATACATTCAGTTTTGAGTCTAGACAAATGAGATATGCATCTTTACTTTTTTGGGGGGAGTCTAGAATAAGGAAGATGTTGTTGTTGTGGTCTGTAACAGAAAATGACCATTGGAGCTTTTTGGTGAGTAAAACAAAAACTAAAATTATTCCACATTGTTCTAGCATTTGACTGAATGTGTTCTAAAACAGTTTTGGAAATGTAAATTTCTGTATTGTTGGAATCTCAGTTCTATTCAATTTTGAGCATTGCCCCAAGCAAAATTCTTTGTGTTACAATAAAGTTATTTTTCAGTCATTATTATTGTTTTAACTAATAAAGTTATTTTACAGACATTATTTATGGTTTAATAAAGATATTGTACAATCATTATTGCAGCTTAACTGACAAAGTTATTGTTCAGTATTTTGATAGTTTAATTAATGAAGTTACTCTACACACATTATTTTAATTTAATTAATAAAGTTATTGTACAATCATTATTATAGTTTATTCTACAAGGATCCATAAAATGCCACATCTTAGACATTTCTTAATATTTGTTTATAAATTTGTATGGGATAATTGTTAATTTTTCTAAGGCTGCTGGCTTACTGATTTAACTAAGGAGAGATCAGAAATCTTGCATTGACAAGAACTTGCCTTAATAGTGAATAAATGTCATATGTGTACATTATTTTAGGCATCCTTGCATTTACTTAGTGGACTACTTAAAACAGCAGAAAAAATAATACACTATTATCGTTGTTACTCTTTTCCTTTCAGTTTTATGCATGATTTATCAAGATAGAATAATGAATAATGATAGGTAGACTATTGAGAATAATAATTTAAGTGGGGTTTTTTGTTGATTTTCTTTTTTACAGGTCTCTGTACCAGACTGATAACATCATTCTCTATCTACAGCAATGGTGCCAAGTTGTTGTCCACACAGAAGACAGCTGACAGCCTTACCTGTATACATGGCATTCGTTTCTTGAGCATGACCTGGGTCGTTCTTTCTCATGCATATGAAGTGCCCGCTTTAGCGTCAGGTGAAAGCAGTATTTGATTTTTACACCTTGAAAATAAATTGTCTGCATACATGGGACAGTGATATATCACCTTTGAATTTTACAATTTTGTTCTTTTAATTGTGATTTCTTGGACTCTTTGATAGTCTTGTACCTGTAATTGGCCAAAGTCTAATTATTTCTGCTGCTATTACACAGCTGTTTTGAGTGTTTGCAATTCTGTAAGATATCTTCATATTTGATTGGCCACATGAATGCACAGTTAAAGTATTTTTGATTGGATGCTGGATTGCACATACACAGTTGAAGCACCATTTGATTGGACATTGGATTTCACTTACACAGTTAAGTACATTTGTTGGACGTTGGTTTGCACTTATGTAGTTCAAGTACATTTGTTGGGCGTTGGATTGCACTTATGCAGTTCAAGTACATTTGTTGGACGTTGGATTGCACTTACACAGTCAAGTACATATGATGCACATTGGATTGCACTTAACACTTTACAAGCACATTTGAACTGCATAAGTGCAATCCAATATCCAACAAATGTGCATGAAAAAGTCTTTATTCTTGTACTGCATTTTAGAGTCAAGCAATTATTATTTAAGTTGTGGAAGTTATTGTATTTTACCTGATTATGGTATAAGATTATATTTATTTTTTAACAGTCCGTAATTTTCTACTGGTCATTTGTCTATGTTGAGATAACTTAATTTTAAAATATTTTATATTTGACACCTTAATTTAAAATACTTTATTTCTTAATTGTATCTTTCTTTAGCCAATTTTGTGCCATTTATTCAGAAGTCCATCAAGAAGTGGTCATTCCAAGTGATTGGAAATGGTGTTCTATCTGTAGATACATTTTTTACCTTAAGGTATGGGGAATACATTTTTTACCTTAAGGTATGGGGAATACATATTTTTCCTTAAGGTATGGGAGATACATTTTTTACCTTAAGGTATGGGGAATACATTTTTTACCTTAAAGTCTGGGAGACACATTTTTTACCTTAAGGTATCTTTTATTTCTTTAAGTTGTTGGGAATACATTTTTTTATGTTATGGGAAATACAATTTTTCTTTAAGATGTGGGGAATGCATTTTTCTACTTTAAGGTGTTGTGAATGTATTTTTCACTTTAAGGTACAGAGAATATATATTTTTATATTTTAAGGTATGGAGAATTTTTTTACTTTAAGGTGTGGGTAATATACTTTTTACCTTAAGGTTATGGGAACTATCCCAGTTACATCATATATGACCATTTATGTTCATTCGCTTACACAAAGGAGAGAGTACATGTTCAAATTCATATGTTTGTGGGTGCATGCATGCCACTTACTTGTGAGGTTGAGTGTTATGTTTTGTGTATGTTTACATGTGAGTGTGTGTGAGAGAGAGAGAATGAAATGTGTTAACTTTGTGGTTTGCTTACATGTGTGTGTGTGTGTGTGTGTGTGCGCATGTGTGTGTGTGTGTGTGTGAGAGAGAGAGAGAGAGAATGTATGTGTTATGTTTTGTGTATGCTTACATGTGTGTGTATGAAAAAATGTTAACTTTGTGGTTTGCTTGCATGTGTGTGTGTCTGTGTGTGTGTGTGTGTGAGAGAGAGAGAGAGAGAGAGAATGTATATGTTATGTTTTGTGTATGCTTATATGTGTGTGTGTGTGTGTGTGTGTGTGTTTGTGAAAAAATGTTAACTTTGTGGTTTGCTTGCATGTTCACTGGTGAATGCATGTGTTGGGATGGTGTTTGATTATTTGAATGGCTACTTTATTGGTAAATTTACTTTCTTTATTATTGTTAGTCACCATCTTTGTGTTCTGATAAATATTCTGCATGACTTAATTTGCTCAGTACTTATTTGATACAGTAGTAATTTCTTAAATTACTGCAATGAGATATTGTGAGCTGATTTTATTTCAAATAGTTTCTTGAAAGCCAGCACCTCATTTGAATAAATATGTTTAATATATAGTATTGTTTTTAACATATGACGAAAGCAGCTATTGTCTTTTTCTCCCTTAGCGGGCTTTTAGTGGCATACCTTTCATTAAAGGAACTGAAAAAAAACAATGGCAAACTCAGTTGGTTTCTCTTTTACTTCCATCGCTTCTGGAGGTAAGTTAATTTTTTAAACGATGATTTATATTTTGTAGTTTGATTGGAAGCTAGTGAATAGAAAAGTCCTCTATGGACTAAAACAGTGTTGATGTCTTACAGTTGATAGACCTTAAGGTCAGTGGGTGAACATTTTATCGATAAGATTGTGGAATATATTTTTAGAATTCTGTATTCCTGAAATAGGCTTGATGTAATTACTTTGTCCAAATTAAAGCATTATATTTTGTTAAGTATAATTTTAATGTGCTAAATACTTTATAATCTTTAATTCTGACAAACATTTTCCTGTTATTAATTCAGTTTGAATTAGATTTATAGTCAATCATATACATGCACAGTGTATTATTTAATATTGTCAGATATTATTATATCATGCAAACTGCTCAAGCATGACTGAGTGAAGTAATAACAGTGAATTTCTATTTCCTTAGCATGATTAATGCAATATTTAATATCATTGTCAATCTTATTAGTTTTCATTCATTAACAGTCTCTAATTTTGTCATGTATTTAGTCCTGGTGTTCCTTGTCAAGTTAAAATTCTATCTAGAATTTTCCAGTTATCTGCGGGGTTTGGCATCACCAATATTGATCATTGATGTCCTTGATGTAGAACTTTAAAATATGGTATTCTTTTACAAAGTAAAAATACACTACTGATAGGGTTTGTCAAATAATGGCTTATGTAGCCCACCCCCACCCCTCCTCTAAAAATAGACTAAATGTAAATCTACCTTTCAGAAAAGCTGACCCTTATCCCCACGCTGGAAACATAACTGAATATTCCTGACAACTCACTAAACTAACCAATCAAAGCACAGCTCAGCTACATGAACGAATGTACCAGAAATTCACCAGTAAATCATTATTTGAATGCAGCTGACTGTTGAGGCAACACATATTTTGGCTCCTCATGTTAACAGAGTATAATCATATTCTAAACTTATTGCCAGTTATCAACACATAAAGAAATCATCCTTTGCATATATTACTGCCGAAAGTTTGCTTGCGTAACTAATATATTCATGTTAATCTCTTGACATTAACTTTATTTTATATTGTTATATTTTGTTTATGATATTTAAATGTATGATGACCATGGAAGTAAGAGTGTTCTGTCAGAGAACACATGAGGACAAATTCTTAGCCCATGTATATTATACCAGCAGATCGGCACTTTGTCTTGGATGTTGGTTTGACAAGTGCTAAGCTGCAAGCAACACCAGAGCAGAATAACACACTGGCCAATGACCAGTTCAATGGACCAAGTGCCTGTCTGCTAACAACATTCACTGAGGCCCTAGGCTACCTTAGATGACCTAAAGTTCTGTATTTATAAAGTCACAATTACACAGCTTCCCTTATTGACTGGTTATGTTTTTCTTTTAATATAACGTTATTCCAGATTTGGTAACTGTGTTGTTTCTTTGTGTTCAGACTGACCCCAGTCTACATGTTGGTGATGATGGTGTACCTGTGTTTAAGTCCGTACTGGGGTCATGGTCCACTGTGGGAAGAAGACCAGCCAGATAGAGACAACTGTGAGGTCAGCTGGTGGACCAACCTTCTCTACATCAACAATCTAGTCTACATAGACAAAGTAGTAAGTACCTTTCTTGCACAGTAGTCATTGATCAGCTTGTGAAATCTAAATACAGGTTTGAAGGAATTACTTTAAAGTAACTTGTCTTTCTTTTCCCTCAAAAAACACTACAGTCTTTTTGTTTTAAGAGTCCAGTAACTCAGTTTGCTGGTTTTTACTAAGTTCGACTATTTGTATCAGTTAATAAATTTATGTTGTAATATGAAAGTCAACAAAAATGGAATGATGAGAGAATAATGGATATGATGCAGATATTCCCTCATGTATTATGAGCAAAGAGCATACACAAAAAAATACTAGGCAATAAAACATTCATTCTACCCTCTCAGACTGGGTATCTGCTGCCATAATTTTACAGGGACCAAAAGCCAAAGCAGACAAATTTTCAAATAGAGTCTGGAGGAAACGTGTCTTCCAACCTTCCACTGCTGCAGTCACCTTCAAGACAAAAGCTCTGTCAAATGCCAGACCGGATGAAATAGCTTTGTGATTTCACAGCCATCATAGAATTTGTTCATGAATATGTAACATTTATTTATGTTTCGCTAACAACTTCTTTCAGCAATGATGACAGGGTCTGGCTATAGCATTATAGAATGCTGACACAGCTAAAGTGACTGGTTGGCCATCGAAGGCATTGTATAATCCATACACTACACCCAAGGCAGCTGCAGTTGCTAAAGCCCAAGGACAAAGATTGGTAACTTAGGGATTCAGAATAAATGTAGTGAATTGTTAATGTGTTACTTCTCTTGACATTCGTATTGAGATTATTATATTCTGTCAGCAACATATTTCATCACATAACAGATGTCAACACAATTCACCATAACAGATGTTAAAATATTGCATCACCTATCAGATGTCAACACAATTCATTTTATAACAGATGTCAACATTATTACATCACATAACACATGTCAACACAATTCACTACATTAAGTTAGAAATCTCTTCTAACTTTAGGAGAGAAAACTCTCCCTTCATGATTGCGATTTAAAGCAGATAAAATTTTATATACTAGAACCATGTGGCAGCCATAGTTTTTGCCTTTTGTTTCACACTAAACAGGAGTAGCTAGTCATTTTATTGCTATCTTTCCCAGAAATTCACAGTCTTGCTCAACAAAGCATCTTCCCATACCAGGGCAACAACAAAAATGGTACTCGAGAATAGACACTACATATGATAAGTGACCTTATTGTTGGTGAGCTTTCTCATGTTTATTTCCCCTTGGGGTTGTGTTTATGTGCATGTGGGTGGGGGCAAGGGCTCTTAGCTCTGGCTTACCAAAAAAGTAAGGGATTTGTTCATATTCCTGTGGTATTTTTGTCTTGTATGACAGGAAGTAAAACACATTTTCTCATTTTTCAGTGTCTCGGCCAGTCTTGGTATTTGGCTAATGACATGCAGTTCTACATTCTCAGTCCTCTCATCTTTATGCCTCTATACTTGTATGTATTCACTTTGCTTATCGAGAATATTCATATTTGTGTATGTACGGTGGGAATGGCTTTGGGGTGGGTGAGGTGGAGATAATGAATGGGTTCTGTAGATAATGGCACTTGTCACAACCCAATTAGTTCTCCACAGCATACTTTATATTACCAGAATGATCATGCAATTGCTGCTGAATACATCTGTGTTTGCATTTTCAAATAATGAGATGTATAGTGACTAATACCATTTCTTAACATGAAGCTGATTTGCTAGTTTTTGTGTGTTTATGTTTGCTTTTTAGCTACAAAAACTAAACATTATCTCAGTTTATTCACTGTTTATTCATTATCACAAAATAACTTTTTTTTTGCCAGCTGTCCTCGATGGGGTGCAGTCTCTTCACTGTTGTTTCTTTTGGTGACATCACTGACTCCTGCAATTCTTACAGTGCACAACAATTACCCCCCATCCATATTTGTTCAACTTGATATTAATAATACAGAGTAAGAAAAGAATGATAAATTCCTTTTTATTAATTTTACATATTTTCATTTTAGTTGTTAGGATCCATTTTCTCTTGAGTTTTATGTTTGAATGATTATTCATCGTCCACCCTCCCACCCATCCCCAAATACAAGAAGAAAAAAGGAAGCTTTTCAGCACTTTTGTATAAACACACTGTGTGTACCCTGTTTGAATTACTGTGGATAAATAAATGTACAATCATAGTGTGGGTTTCGGTCTGATTCATTATCGCAACTGATTTATAATTAATTCAACATCATTTACCATATTTGTTTTTATTTTGAATCAGTAACAACTGGCTGATAACCACATTTAACATGTTTTGTTTAGCACAAGTGGTTTTGCCAATGATTTTTACATACGGCCATACAATCGGATGGGTCCATATATCATTGGTATGCTTGCTGGTTACTTCCTATATCGTACAAATTGCAAGTTATCAATAGGAAAGGTAAATTCTTTCTTCTTCTTTATTTAATCAGAGCAAGCAGAAACCACAACCTTTTCAAAATTGTAAAACAAGTGAGACTTTATCAAATAGTCTTTATATTATTTTACCTAAAGAAGGGTTATCAGTTCGTAAAATTAACTCTTTCACTGCCAGGCTTTTATAAACAGCTTAAACTTGTTTCCTCAGTGATCTGTTAGTGTTTTTACACCATAATTATTACATTCTCTTGCATTTAACTAGATAGTGATGATAGAATAAAAGTGTGAGCAAAATTATATTCTTTAAATTTGACAAAGAATAAAAGTGAACAGCAAGATCTTTAACAAGTATGTCAGAATTGTCTCTACCATAAATTTGAGTGGACTTACATGAAAGTATGGGGGTCAGTGTTGACCACAATTTATTATATAAAAATTTGAAAGGTACTGCCATTTTTCAAAGTCATTCAAGTTTTAGTGAATAAGATTATATGATACTGATTATTTCCTCTTCAAAGTCTTACACCATGATGTAATTTATTTTTGACACAAAAAACAGGCAGCACCAATGCCTCCAACCAGGCAGTAATATTTCTTTAAAACCATGTGAATATTTTTTTAAAATGGACTTTCTATTTGGTAAAGTTAAAGAACTTGTTACTGCTTGAAAATGTGTATTATACTAAAAGTATTTACTAGTACAGACAATATTTTATATTACGATTCTTTATGACAGAGGGTATAGTCATGTTGTACATTTTCTCTGCTGTTACATGATTCAATTGTTATAAATTGTATTGTTATGTAGTGAATTATGTTGAATTGTGTTGACATGTGTTATGTGATGTAATAATGTTGACATCTGTTATGTAATGAATTGTGTTGACCTGTTATGAAATGAATTGTGTTGACATCTTTTATGTTATAAATTGTGTTGACATCTGATACATGATGCAATATTTTAACATCTGTTATGTGTGAATTGTGTTGCTGACAGAATATAATAATCTCAATAATGCATGTCAAGAGAAGTAACACATTAACAATTCACTACATTTATTCTGAATCCCTAGGTTACCAATCTTTGTGCTTGGGCTTTAGCAACTGCAGCTGCCTTGGGTGTAGTGTATGGATTATACAATGCCTTCGATGGCCAACCAGTCACTTTAGCTGTGTCAGCATTCTATAACGCTATCAACCGACAAGTTTGGGCAGCATGCGTGTGCTGGGTCATTATCGCTTGCATCACTGGCAATGGAGGTAAGGGACCATTCATCTAGTATGCACACATGAATGGGGAAGGAGGGTTGACATTTGTGGGCTTTCATATTTGGGGAAGTATTAAGTTGTCTGTGCATTCATGTACCTTAAACAAGCCATAGAGATAAATGAGTATGTGAAATGCTCCCTCTAGTTTATTGTTTATATGTATACTTGAAAGAATAACAAGATAATTCTGACATAGTAATAAAATCCATAATGATCATGGTTTGTTATGAATTTATGTACTTGAGCACAACAGAATCATGTTACAGGTACTGGTGGAAAAGTACATTGCATGAAACGGGTATGTGTCTCTGTAAAAATGTACATGACTGTGAAACTTATGCATCGTGCTGTGCAACTGATATATATCATTGTGATCTATTTGTGAACACTTTATATATTTAAATTTACTAATTTATAGTAGCATTGATAACAAGGGAAGGCACGCAAGATGGAGTAAATTCACAGGGCTAATTTATGTTGAGTGCACGAGTGCAAGGTATGGCTTTTACTAAGACGAAAAGATGGCATATCTTTCCATGAGCAATTTGCAACTGATATCTTTTGTAAAGTTACATTAACATTTATACATTTCATTGTGCTTTGATGATGAATGGGAACTGAAAGTACTGGAACAGAGCTTGAATTCTGGCAAAAACAATTAAAAACATTTACTTGAGTTCAGCAAGTGCTGGAACACAGCTTGAATTTGTACTTTTATTGGTGGAATGGGATTTACTTCAATGAATGAGTTAAGATATGGACAGAAGATGGTTGTTTGTCTATGAATGAGATGAGTGTTACGTTTCCAGTATTTATTTAAAGACCCTGCTTAGAATAATTAAAAGACTTTAAATATAATTAATTCTTCCTCTCATATTCTACGCAGACTGGTTGCTCAATTTATTATCTGACTAATTAAAAGTGCGTCTTGTAGTTCAGACGACAAATTTACAGACTAATAAACTGCGAACTTTTAGCTAGATTTGAAAACAGTTAAATCCCTCTAAATTAATATGCACTCGTCATCAATCTTTCTGCTCATCCGCCCCCATTCAAATCTAAGAATTAATCTAATTGGTCTATTGTGCATAGAAATCAACTACTAAGAGGTATTAACAAAGAAAATAAGATTTAATAAAGTTTAACAAATTAACAATAAATCGAATGCAACGCGAATAGTCTTCACTCTGTCTTTACGCGCCTATGCCTGATTTTTGTCAATCTAAATTGCCAGAAAAGTGTTCCTTTGAGATCTGTACACTTGATTTTGCACTTAGCTCTATTCTTGTATCCTTGGTCTCAACACTCAGTCATGCTGATTCGTTCCCTCAGTCCCCCTTTAACGACACACGTGGTGCATAAGGAATGATGTCCCTTTGTTAGTGGCTAGGAACTGGAATTTTTGCAGCATGGCCCTCAGAGTGGATTTCGACACGCTTACACCAATAAGCTAATGCAGGTGAGGCATGGGTGGACATGAACCATGAGCCGACCTGTGGATGCAACGTGTTTGGATATAATTCTCAACCTAACAGCCCTACTTAGGCATGGCTCAATTAAATGCGCTGAACAAAGAGTTTCGACCTCGCGTCGCTTACAATTAGATTTAGAAAAAATATAATCGTCTCACATGTGTTCCATTTAACAGTCATGACGTATGAAGCAATAAAATAGATACAACGTTAAATTAATGTTCATACAAGAGGTAATTCAAACCGACAGAGCGCTTCACAATTTACAATTAAAATTACACGCAATAATTGAATTACATGAAGAATTCATATCGAGCGCAGCATTCTGGCTCTTAGTGAATTAAAACAATATAAATTAAAGTACAGAAATGGAAAAATGGTTACAATAAATTTATATTCCGTAACATATAGGTTTTCAGCTATTTCTCTGAACCATGCTCAAGTGTATAGGGAAATCATATAATACATAGCACAAATACATACTTAAACAATACATAGGCAAATACTATTAAATAAAATGATACCTTTGAGAGAAGTCGAAGGGTACCTTGATTCTCTATGGCGCCGGCTGCCTCTCACGACCCGAGTAAGCTGATGGAATTAGCTAAAATGTGCTCGAAGTGAGGGAGCGGAAGCGTGTGGGTACATATATAGAAAGGTATATTGCGTATCACGTGACTGTTCGCAAAGCATGTGGTTGGTTCGAGAACTGGACAATGGTCCTAAAGTTACATAACATCTTGACCTGTTCTAGAAGCACCTAGAAAAAGGAAGCTTTGAACAAAGGGCCAAGGGTTTCAAATATTCGAATTTGAAGTAAACAAGGCAAGTGGGTCACGAAGTCGGACAATTTTATCAGACTGTGACACCCCCTTGCTTTTGAGGCGTTTATCTTGCCAAAGATAAAATGCCTCCTACAAATTATGTATGATAAAATGTAGAAGTCCACAATGAAGAAAAATTTACACAAAAAAAATTTCGACATTCCTAGAAATAAAGTGTGCAACTATATTTCATATTTACAGGAAGGAATCCGTAGGGTTCAGTTAATTGATTAAACAACATTCTATCAGTACCGGCACTTGATGGCATCAAGCACGACTCATGTAATCTGCGCCAACATTCAAAGACCCTTTGATGTAATGAATATTTGCGTCATACTGTGTCAGAAACAAAGACCAACGCATTAAACGGCTGTTCGTAAATTGCGCCTGTCCGAGAAAGGCCAACGGCTGGTGATCGCACTCAATGACAAAGGTTTTTCCGTACAAATAGTTTTCGAACTTTTTTATGGCCCAAACTATTGCAAGACATTCCTTTTCACTGGTGGAATATTTCTGTTCAGTAGTTGTGAGTTTACGGCTTGCATATGCAACTGGGTGTTTGGTGTCATTGTGTTCTTGTAATAACACTGCTCCTAATCCTGTGTTGCTAGCATCAGTCCTTAACAAGAATGGTTTTGTCAGATCTGGCAGTTTAACAACTAAATCTGAAGTCAGTCTAGATTTCAGTGTGTCAAAAGCGTTTTGGCATGCATCAGTCCACACTACTTTTGTAGGCATATTCTTACGTGTCAAGTCAGTCAGAGGACATGCAATGGCACTAAAATCTGGTACGAATTTTCTGTAGTAGTTAGCAAGACCAAGAAAACTTCTAACTTGTGTTTTTGTTAGCGGTTGTGAAGTGTCCTTAAGTTGTGCTATCTTAGCTTCACTTGGCGACATAGTTCCATGACTCAACTTGTGTCCCAAGAAGTCTAAGGAGAATTGTGCTATTTCACACTTCGTAGGGCGGGCAGTGAGGTTGGCTTGTTTTAATCTGGCTAGCACATCTCGTAAGAGTGTTAAGTGCTCCTCCCATGTCTGGGTGCCTAGAATTAAATCATCCATGAAGTTCTCAACTCCACGTCCGTACAGTGGTTCTAACAATGACCGCATCATTTTAGAAAAAATGCTCGGAGCGTTTGAAACTCCGAAAGGCATAACTTTCCATGTGTAGTTTCCTACTGGTGTAGTGAAAGCTAGTATGTGTCGATCAGTGTCCTTGACCTTGATTTGCCAAAAACCGCGTGACAAATCTATTTTGGTATAGTAATGAGCGTTAGCTAGCTTAGTGAAGATGAGATCCGGATCAGGAAGAGGTTCGGCACAAAACTCTGTCACTTGATTGAGTTTGCGGTAGTCTACGCAAAAACGGAACGAGTTATCACGTTTTTTAATCAACACGATGGGTGATCCGTAGGCACTGTCAGTCTTCTCTATGACCCCTAGATCTAGCATAGTCTTAATCTCACGTCTAACGTCATCTATCTTAGCGTGTGGCAACGGATACGGCTTCAAACGTATCGGTTTGTTGTCAGTCAGCTTCAGTGAAAATTCTATTAAGTCTGTCAACCCTGGTTTGTCTGTCAGAGTAGATGAGAACTCATTAAGCAATTCATTCACTTCTTTTTTCTGTCTTTCTGTCAAGGCTTCATTTACCCTAACGTCTTTGACAGTTTCGTCCGTCTGTAGAGGACAGTTTGGTAAAGTACCAGTGACGCAATCAGTATCCCCCTCGTCTTCTGTAACTATCGTCGCTACGACAAAATCAGCTTGAGTGGTTTGATCCTCACGGCTTATGTACTTTTTGAGTAGGTTAACATGAAAGATTTTCTCTCTCTTTCCTGTCTGCACCTTATAGTTCAGTCCCCCTAGCTTGGCGGTAACTACAAAGGGCCCCTTCCATTTCATCTGAAGTTTGTTATGTGCTTCAGGAAGCAACAGTAACACTTTGTCATTAACTTCAAATTCTCTAGGTTTGGTGTGCTTATTGTAATATTCTGCCTGTCTAGACTGAGCTATCGTCAAGTTTTCCCGTGCTATCTTGCCTATAGTTTCAAGACGGTTTCTTAAGTCAGTGACGTATGTATAAGTTGTCTTAACTTCGTCATCTGTCTTTTCATCAGTCCAAAGTGCCTTCAAAATCATCATCGGTCCGCGTACAGTACGTCCGTAAAGTAGCTCAAATGGTGAAAACCCGGTGGAAGATTGTGGCACCTCCCTATATGCAAATAGTAGGGCAGGGATGTATCTGTCCCAGTCTTTCGGTTTATCTGTGGCGAGCTTTTTAAGTGCTGTTTTTAATGTCCCATTGTATTTTTCAATCAGACCATTTGCCTGGGGGTGGTATGGTGTGCAAGTAAGATGTTTGATGGAAAGTAAACGATTTACTTCCTTCATTACGTTGCCTATGAATTGACTCCCCTGATCCGTCAAAATTTCAGTAGGAATTCCAACACGACTCCAAAGACCGAAAAGGGCTTCGGCGACAGTTTCAGTATCAATATTTTTCAATGGTACTGCGTCGGCGAATCTTGTTGCGTAATCAATAGTGGTCAGCACGTATCGATTACCTCTCGTTGATGTGGGTATTATAGGCCCAATCAAATCCAATGCTACGCGCTTGTAGGGTTCACTGATCAGTTCAGGCTCTCCTAACGGTGCGGGTCTGATTGAATTTTTAGACTGTGTTCTCTGGCATGTGTCGCAACTTAACACGAATCTACGGATATCGGCAGTGATGTCCGGCCAATAAAACTCACTTGTAATACGACTAGTTGTTTTTTGTACACCCATGTGTGCACCAAAAAGACTCTCATGACCTAATCGTAATACGTCATTTCGTTTGGTTTGTGGAACGACTAATTGTTTCCGAAATTCGTCTCCCACTTTCGAATAGCGGTACAATAAACCCTTTTTCAGAATAATGCACGCTTTCTTATTCGAATCGTCAGTGTTGACGTCACTAACAAGTACAGCTTGTCTGCGTAACTTGTCTAGTGTTTCGTCCTCAGCTTGTAATATTTTAATCTCGCTAACTGTTGCTTTATCTACGGCTGGTGCGGCAGACATCGGTGCAGTTACAGATTTGTCTTTACTACTCGCTGCTCTGGTTACAGCGTTAACCAGTGGTGGTTCAGTTGAAGTTTGTTTTTTGCACGGCAAAACATACTTGCAACCAAGGATCACGTCATGCGGTGAGTTTTCCATAACTGCCGCTTTGACTGTTCCTTCTACAAAGTCTGAAACAATCGAGACTTCAGCTACTGGTAAAATGTCTTGTTCGCCGTTTGCAAAGGTGACAGAGATTGTCTCCCCTGTGTAGTCGGTACGGTTAACTAATGATGCATTTACAATAGCGTCTAGCTCACACCCTGTATCAAGCAAAGCGATTGTATCGTGACCGTTTGCCTGTACTGGTGTTCGATTCGACTTTTCTGTTTTAGGTGTATGACTTTCTACTGCGTAAACTTTAGCTGTTTTCTTTTCAGGACATGTTCGTGAAAAATGGCCACTATCACCACAAGTGTAACATGCAAGATTCTTTTTATCTTTCTGTTTGTCGGACTTGTTTTTAGTGTCGGGTTTAGATGTTTTATCATCACGCTCACTATGTGCCTTCCCGTCATTTTTCTTATCCTTTCGAGTCTGCGGTTCGTTCGGTCGAGACTTGTTGTTCGCGTGTGCGTTCGAGAATTGAGAATGTGCGTCATCAAAGCGATCGGCGGCGTTGCCTATCTCCTCTAGCGTAGATTTTTCCCTTATTGCTAAGTGAATCAGTAGATCTGATTTGTATGACCCGAGAATGTGGTCTTTTACCATTTCATCCCTAAGACCTGCGTACGTCTGTGGAGTTTCGGCTAGATCTATCCATCTTTGGAACAAGTCAGCTACGCGTCGTATGTACTGTGCGTGCGTCTCTGAACTGGCTTTAGTGGCCTGTTTAAACTTACGTCGGTATGTATCTGCTGTGAGTTTGTAACGTTTCAATAATGCGGCCTTGACTGTGTCGTAATTATCTGACTCAGAATCGCTAAGCTTATTGAACTCGTTTTTCGCACTGCCCTGCAATAACCCCGATAAATTTATCGCCCAATGTTCCGCTGGAATGTTCGTTGCTCTGGCTAACTTTTCAAACGTTTTTAAATACGCGTCTATTTGATCTTTGTTCTCATCAAATGGGACCATATTTATCTTTGGAATGATATTTTCAATTCTACTGTGATTATTTCCATCGCTAGAACGCGAATCACCACTGCTTCTGCGATCACGGTTTGGATTGGTAACTTCTAGTTTCTTTACTTCCCATTCTAACCGTTTTATTTCCGCGTCTGCGGCGATGCGTTTGGCTTCTGTATCCGCTGCGATGCGTTTTGCTTCTGTGTCCGCTGCGATGCGTTTAGCCTCGGTTTCAGCTAGTCTTTCAGCCTCTAACTTCTTAGCTTCGCGGGCAGCTAACCGTTCTTCCCTTTCTATCTCTTGCCTTTCTTTGTCCGCTTTTTCTACTCTCTCCGCTCTCTCTTTCTCTAGAGCTAACTCAGTTTTGATGTAGTTTGTCAGTTCGTCACCTTGATATCCTATCATGATACCGGCTTCTTTCAGGTCTTCGATAACCTGTTTGCGATCCATTTTACTGTCTTAGCGCGCTGGCTACAATAAGAATGTATCTCGTGAATTGTGTGTTTTAACCGTCGGCGATAACTCCGCTTATCCCGAAAATAACTTTTAGGCTACAACCTTACAAAAATTATTTAATTTACTCAGAACACCTTCCGAAATAAATTACGCGTTAACTCTTTACACGTTTCACCTGCTTGTCACAGTGTCCGCTGTTCCAAGACTTCCGTAATGTCACGGCTCCTACCATACAACATTACACATTATATCTAGCACCCTAAATATAATAGTCCGAAGTCTGTTACTACCGATAACTCTCCTAGCTGGCGGTATAACCTTCGACTCCTCACAATGAAGTACTCAGTAACACAATACTAAATAAATCATTCAATAGCTAACATGACATATTTAACTACGCTTAAATATATCAACATTAACTAACATGCACGCTACTCTGCAAAAGAATACATGCACATGTCACAACAAAAGCAAAGAAAATCAGTGATACAAAAATCAAAAGAACAATTGGCAATTCTGTTCGTTCGTTCGTTTCTAGGTTATGATGCGCCCTATGTATAAAAATGTTACAATTTACAATTTAATACATATCAATCCCGCGACGACCCACACTTGTTACGTTTCCAGTATTTATTTAAAGACCCTGCTTAGAATAATTAAAAGACTTTAAATATAATTAATTCTTCCTCTCATATTCTACGCAGACTGGTTGCTCAATTTATTATCTGACTAATTAAAAGTGCGTCTTGTAGTTCAGACGACAAATTTACAGACTAATAAACTGCGAACTTTTAGCTAGATTTGAAAACAGTTAAATCCCTCTAAATTAATATGCACTCGTCATCAATCTTTCTGCTCATCCGCCCCCATTCAAATCTAAGAATTAATCTAATTGGTCTATTGTGCATAGAAATCAACTACTAAGAGGTATTAACAAAGAAAATAAGATTTAATAAAGTTTAACAAATTAACAATAAATCGAATGCAACGCGAATAGTCTTCACTCTGTCTTTACGCGCCTATGCCTGATTTTTGTCAATCTAAATTGCCAGAAAAGTGTTCCTTTGAGATCTGTACACTTGATTTTGCACTTAGCTCTATTCTTGTATCCTTGGTCTCAACACTCAGTCATGCTGATTCGTTCCCTCAGTCCCCCTTTAACGACACACGTGGTGCATAAGGAATGATGTCCCTTTGTTAGTGGCTAGGAACTGGAATTTTTGCAGCATGGCCCTCAGAGTGGATTTCGACACGCTTACACCAATAAGCTAATGCAGGTGAGGCATGGGTGGACATGAACCATGAGCCGACCTGTGGATGCAACGTGTTTGGATATAATTCTCAACCTAACAGCCCTACTTAGGCATGGCTCAATTAAATGCGCTGAACAAAGAGTTTCGACCTCGCGTCGCTTACAATTAGATTTAGAAAAAATATAATCGTCTCACATGTGTTCCATTTAACAGTCATGACGTATGAAGCAATAAAATAGATACAACGTTAAATTAATGTTCATACAAGAGGTAATTCAAACCGACAGAGCGCTTCACAATTTACAATTAAAATTACACGCAATAATTGAATTACATGAAGAATTCATATCGAGCGCAGCATTCTGGCTCTTAGTGAATTAAAACAATATAAATTAAAGTACAGAAATGGAAAAATGGTTACAATAAATTTATATTCCGTAACATATAGGTTTTCAGCTATTTCTCTGAACCATGCTCAAGTGTATAGGGAAATCATATAATACATAGCACAAATACATACTTAAACAATACATAGGCAAATACTATTAAATAAAATGATACCTTTGAGAGAAGTCGAAGGGTACCTTGATTCTCTATGGCGCCGGCTGCCTCTCACGACCCGAGTAAGCTGATGGAATTAGCTAAAATGTGCTCGAAGTGAGGGAGCGGAAGCGTGTGGGTACATATATAGAAAGGTATATTGCGTATCACGTGACTGTTCGCAAAGCATGTGGTTGGTTCGAGAACTGGACAATGGTCCTAAAGTTACATAACATCTTGACCTGTTCTAGAAGCACCTAGAAAAAGGAAGCTTTGAACAAAGGGCCAAGGGTTTCAAATATTCGAATTTGAAGTAAACAAGGCAAGTGGGTCACGAAGTCGGACAATTTTATCAGACTGTGACAATGAGATGTATATGTTTATGGACAGGAGATAATTGCATGTCTTTGAATGAGATGAGATTTGTATGTATAGGAGTCAGATGGGATTCACACATGGCTGGCTGACTTATGTAATAAATTTGCTTATGAGCTGTTATATTATAAATTTGTTTTGAGCTGTTTTTCTTCTGTGTTGTTTAGGAATTGTATAAAAGTAGAATGGAAGTTATTAAAACAATTAAGTTATGACAGTTGTGCAGTTTTATATAGGCACCATTATTTTTGTTCATTTAATAAACTGTTGCTTATTGTATACTTTGTTAATTTTCTAAAATTTTGCACTTGTAATCACTTCTAAAAATTTCAATCTGTGTTTTATAATTATTTTTGTAAAGACAAAAAAAAATATTTTCAGTAACTTTACAAAAATAGTTTGCATATTAAAGATGTACATTAACCCATAAACTATTTATTGTTTAAGGGAATTATCTGTATGCCTTCAGTTTATGTCTCTGATGACAGTTTATGCATATTTGTCTCCATGATCCTTGCATAGTTAGATTGTGAAATTTCTTACTATATTGATGACAGGTTTCAGAAGATTTCTGTCATCATTTTTTAATTGTTTCACAGAATAGTGAAGAGTTCAGCACTGCAAACAGAGTAATGCAAAATATTCGCTTTATTTCAAATTCATTCTTTAGTTTTTCTGTGCAGGTTTTATTAATATGTTACTGTCATGGTCTGCATTGGTGCCACTGAGTCGTCTCACATATTGCGTGTATCTTGTGCACCTGCTAGTGATGACTGTATGCTTATTTAATGGAGGAACTGTTTTCTACATAAATGACATCAATTTGGTGAGTAATATTGGATTTTGTGTAATATTTTTTCTAAATTATCTTTTTAAAAAAACATGAGTGGCATTATTGTGGTAGTGGCATTTGTATTTATTATGTACATGAGTGACTTTATTATACACATGAGTGGATTTATTATACACATGAGTGACTTTATTATACACATGAGTGACATTATTGTGATAGTGACATTTTCATTTATTTAATGGTTAAAGTGTTGAGTAAATTTTTTGTGTACGAGTGACATTGTGATTTGCATTTTATTTAATGGTTAAAGTGTTGAGTGTTTTTTTATGTACATGAGTGACATTATTGTATTTATTTGATGGTAAAAGTGTCATGGATTGTAAAAAAATATTTTATTTTATTTTACAATAGTGAATCTGCATGGTAGATGATGTTGGTGTTTATTTCATATTGATATGGTGTCTCCATGAATGACTCCCATGTGATAAGCAGCATTTATGTTAATTTATTCTAATTTTATTTCTTTGTATTAATTTTATTTCTTTGAATATGAATGACATCTTTGTAGTGAGTCATATGCCTTAGATTCTAATTTTTGTGCATGTTAAGACTGCCAGAGTAATGGCAAGACATTATATTAAGTACCAAATGATACAGTGCTACAAAATTACCTGTACAGCTTGGAATCCAAATTATTAATAAAGATAAAATATAAAAGATTATAGTTTGCACTGTATCATCTGCCTGAGATAAAACTTATTTATTGTTATTTCTTTTTGTGTAATGATTGCATTTATGATAAACAACTGGGGGTCATTTGTGTGTTAGAGAAGACTCCATTTATACAGCATACTTGCAGGATTAGGTGACTCACCTTTTCTCTTATTTTGATTTTCACCACCCACCTCACATACCAACTACTACAGCTGACCTGTAGGTAAACGTTAATGGAGTTGTAAACTAAAATATTTTGTTGTTCAGATAAGAAAAGAAAGAATTTGTATACAAAAAAAATGTTTTTAACAATAGCTGTTATACACACTTGTTGTGAGCAAGTTTTAATTGCAGTGTTTTTTCCGTGTCTTTCTTTTAAGTTGTTTGTCCACATGTTTGTGTAATTATTGTATGTAATAAATTAATATAATATTTGTTTTGCAGGTCATGTTAATAAATCAGTATATTATTTGTTGTATAAGACATGTTGATAATTAACATATTATTTGTTCTGTAGATCATATTAATTAATAAATTAATATATTATTATTTTGCTTTGCAGATCATGTTTTTTTTCAGTGTTCTTGTACTTTCCTATTTGGTGGCATTTGTTACCTCCCTTGCATTTGAAGCCCCGATGCTGGCTTTGGAGAAGATTCTTATTCATGGCAAGAAGCCAAGTAAAGACCCACCATAACAACCCACGCATCAAGCATTCTATCTTAGGCACTCATTTACAAAATGGCTTCTTAAAATTCCTTTGTTGAAATCTAAAATAATATAATTTTATCATGCAAATATGAAAATTTCAGTCATGATCAGTTTCAATAGATGTAGAATACGTAAACTGCAAATAAAGTACAAATGCAGAGCATTTACCAGCAAACATGCACTCACACACATACCGACACACACACACACACACACACACACAGATTAAAGAGAAATAATCTTTTGCATTGGTGATGTAATGCTTCAATATCATGTGTGTGTGTGTGTGTGTGTGTGCTTGTGTCTATGTTTCATTTCCATAATTGATTTCTTTTTACATTGTAACTATTAACAAATGCAACATTGAATTTAGAAATTTAGTACTAAATAGCTTTTCATCAGGTCCAAAAGGAAAACAGATGGAATGGGAAAATGTATAGATATAACCAGACCTTGAATTAATACCTATGTTATTATTATAAAACTTTTTGGTCACTTTTAATGTGACCTATCTCTGCATATTTAATGTAGATTTAAAGGCAAAATCTGTAAAAGGCTGCTTCAAGGAAATTGTCACAAATCTTTTGCCTCAAAGCGCTAAGTCATATCAAGTTTTTCAATTACTGTTTCTTTTTTTGTAAAATTGTTTATAAACATGTACATGTTTTGCGTTACTAACATTACTGCATTATTTACGATTGCTGTACCTTGCAATAGATATTACTATGTTAAACTAGTTTGGAATGTGTCTTCCACATTGAGGTTTCGTTTTTTAAAAGAATTATTAAATATTAAACCACTATAAAATGTGCTTCTTATCCTGTATGTTTTTACTTATGGGTAAGGAATTTCACCAGTGAAAACTCTGCATTACATTTTCTTTCATATGGAGTTAATTAAAATTCAGGTGTCTCTAATAAACTGGCACATTATGTGTTATTGCTCCTGTTATGTTTTATTTATATCCAATTTTACTCTGTTAAATGCTGTACATTTGTGTTTAATTTATATTCAAAGACTTTACTGAGTTAAACTAGCACGAAAGCGGCGGAAGCCGGAAGCGCCCCTTACACTAGCAAGCAAGAGTTAAACTAGCATTCAACTATTGTACTTCACATTTGTACTAAATTTATATCCGTAAATGTAATGAGGTTTTGATTGGACCATTAGTTAATGTAAATGTAATGAGGTTTTGATTGAATCTTTAGTTATTGTAATTATAATGTGGTTTTGAATGAAACATTAGTTAATGTAAATGTAATGAGGTTTTGATTGAACCATTAGTTAATGTAAATGTAATGTGGTTTTGAATGAAACTTTAGTTAATGTAAATATAATGAGGTTTTGATTGAACCATTAGTTAATGTAATTATAATGTGGTTTTGATTGAAACATTAATTAATGTAAATGTAATGAGGTTTTGATTGAACCATTAGTTAATGTAAATGTAACAAGGTTTTGATTGAACCATTAGTTAACGTAAATGTAATGTGGTTTTGATTGAAACATTAGATAATGTAAATGTAATGTGGTTTTGATTGAAACATTAGTTAATGTAAATGTAATGCAGTTTTGATTGAAACATTAGTTAATGTAAATGTAATGTGGTTTTGATTGAAACATTTGTTAACATAAATGTAATGCAATTTTGATTGAACCAACATAAAACATCCAGTAACATTATATAGCAGCAATACATTCTAAGCAGTTAGTCATAGTAAGTCATAGTAAGTTTGTGTAGGAGAGAAGGAATAATGAGTTTATAACACAAGAAATGGCAAGATTACAGAAGGAATAGAGTTGTGAAGAAAGGAATGCTAGATTTGGTAAAAGGAATGGATGATGATTTTGAGAAAAATTAGAAATTATGAGTATGAATAAAGAAAGAATTGTGAGTTTGAGAAAAAGGGAAAGAATTGTGAGTTTCACAAAAAGAGGAATTATGAGCTTGAGAAAAAGAGCAAATTGAGTTCGAAAAGAAAACTGGAATTCGTGAATTTGAAAAAGGAAAAAAAATTGTTAAGTTTGAGAAAAGAAAGGGATTGTGAGTTTGAGAATGGTGAGATTGGAGGAATACAGAATGGAGAGACTTGTGAAAAAGAATGGTGAATTTGGAGGAATAAAGAAAGATGAGTTGGAGGAATAAAGAATGACAAGTTTGGAGGAATTAAGAATGGTGAGTTTGCAAGAAAGAAGGAATGGTGAGTTATGTGAGCATATGAAAAGCACACAGAAAAAGATTTTATTGTGATAAAATTCTTAGCATGGGTCACTTCAATACATTTTATATGGATCACTGTGTTTGTTATGCTTTTTAGCAGGAACTGTGTCATTAACCTGTGTTTTATGCCAAAAAATATTACCATGTATTAACAAAATGTGATTTCCATCTGAAGACTTTTATTTAACCAATCCTTTCTTGCCAAAATTGGGATGAAATATATATTTTTAAAATACATATTTAAGCAAGTTCTGTGCATGCCAGTTTTATTTGCAAGACATACTTATATGTAACTGTGAGTTACCATGTCAACCCCGTATTTATAAACTTTATTATGTACGACACCAGACATAGTGACTGTCAAGGTATGTAGGTCGATGCGTGATAACAGAAGTGATATCAGTATAGTATCAGCTGCCTTGTCGTTCAATTCTTCATGTTGCTTTTGTTTTTAAAAATGTCATTAATTTCCATCAGCATTAATTATGATGTTCTGTAGGAGTAATAGCTGCAGGAACACCCCAAGAATGATAGATTTCTCTCCAGTAGACGATGATGATCCTGTTTTTAAAACAATAATTCAGATAAATAGAGAGAGAGAGAGAGAGAGAGAGATGTAGGTAGATAAATAGATGAACAAATAGATAGATAAACAGACACATAGGCAGATAAATAGACAGATAGGTAGATAAAAAGACGGATGGATAGGTATGTAGATGATAGATAGATATAAGAATAACAATTCTAAATCTCTGTAATCCTCTAATAAGAACACTTGACATTTTCTTGTACCCAATATTATATACTTCTAGTAAAAATAAAATTTTAACTACCTCTTGCTACATTAATATTTTATGGGATTCTTGTGATGAGCAAAGTTGCCCACACGTGTTTTGATATAATTAATGTATAAAATAATATGCATGGGACGTAGTGAAGTAGTTATCATTTACCTCAAGCTTCAGGATGCTGTGCTAATGTAAATAAGCCTTAAGAGGACCCGCCCATTAATTGAAAATTAAGTGACAGACGACATAGGTAGGTGACTATGTCCCCAGCTGACATATTCTAAAACCCCAGATAAACAAGCGCCACACTTTAGCAAATGCAATAGCTTAGATCCCCAGTCATTTCTCTCTCTCGGTACTTCGATACTTTTGTCATCAAGTCTGGTATCAAAGGCAGATCGAGAGCTGTGGTGAGTTGTCTGAATGATAAAGAAAGAGTGGGCTTAGAAATATTTTTTTGTATACTTAGAGCCACTGATTTTTATGGTTTGTCATTAGACTTAGAGAAGACTTGATGTATTTAGAAGTATTGATTTTATGGTTCTGTAATTTGAATTTGAGATATTTGTGTGTTTTGAATTTATATTTATATGGCTTGTAATTAGAGAGATTTTGTATATTATGATGCTGTGTGTATGACATTGTTCCTAATGGATATGTTAACCTTAAATTTGATAATGGTATATTTATGCCCACATGTAGGAATGAGGACTATTGCAGGAATGTAGAAACAGTTTATAACTAAGTCTTAGGGCTGTGCCTTGATTTCCTGGGTTTTTCCATGCTACTTGTAGTCCGCTATTTGCCTGCAGCTACAGTGAACTGTGGTACTCTACATGAGTTGTCAGTGCGCATATCCCGACACCAATTACTTATACTTATTGGCAACAGGGTTGCTAGGATTTGAATACAGTATATCTCTATTTCAGAACCAATACTGCGATGGCTAGGTCTGATTAGGTCTTAAGGAACTTCAGGCAGAATTCTTGAAACAGTTCAGGTAGCGTGCTTAGAGGCACACGTTAGCCACATTATCCAAGTGATGCAGATAGAGCCTGTGACATTGTTGTGAAAACCGGCCACAGTTTACGTGTAATTGATGTTCGCACTTCCATAGCCTTCCAGTTTTGACAAGGGGAGAACAGCAGAGGATGCCATTGATGTAACCAGTGAGGACTGCCTGATTCATATATGTGGTTCGGTCATTCTGTGCATTGATAACAAACTGAGTAGCCACCTATGTGCAACTGTATTCACTACACACCTAGCAGCTTCAGCAATGAGTCCACACCAATGAACACATAACAATCAGGTGAATGCGTGTCCAGCTCTCAAATCAGTGTTATAACGTTTTTTTCCTATGATTTCTATATTTTCTATTTCTTAATAAGTATTATTTTAATGTATTAGTGAAAAAAATTAGCTCATTAGGACTTTGATACAAAAAACTTGTGAAAAGACATTGAACAATTTAGAATCTTATGAACTTGAATGAAATTTTCTAAATGATTTAAATTGTTAATTATCAAAACCAAATGTGTAATTTCATTATTTGCTTGTAGATATTGTATAAATGATTTTGTTGATTATTTAGTTATGTATAGTTAATACAATTGTTGAGTTTACTTTCCCATTTTGACTAAATTGATAAAAAGGAAGTATGCAGGTTTGAATGGTGGGGGCAGCCAAATATATTTAATCTTAACAAGTCAGTCAAGCATACGTTTGGGGAAAGTCCCTTCAAACTGATATAGGGAATGTGAGAGGGCTGGAAATGCTGTAATATTGATTTATCATGATTGTATTTCACTCTGGACACGAGGAGAACAATTAGCGTAATTGTTGATTCTAGGGCTTGACTTAGTCTCCTGACCGCAAAAGACAAAGACCCTGTCGATTAGTGGATTACTAAATTAATAAAATAGAATTAATTATTAATTCACTAGGGTGGAAGGTTCACCCAGCCTATCACAGATTCACTTGGTCTCTGCTAAATGAGAAAGATAATTTGATTCACGTGATCTCTGCTAAATGAGAAAGATAATTTGATTCAATTAATATATGTGCAATGATAAAAAAAAAAATCATCACTGTTTAGGTTGGTCAGGGTGTTGATAAATCACATAGAAAGATCACATTTCTTGTGATCATGGAGATGGAGTGAAAGTACGCTGTTTCTTTATTACAGCTATTATGTTTTTACTTCCGAATACCATACCCACCCTCACCCCAACCACCACACACACACACACACACACACACACACACACACACACCATCTTTATTATCATCTTACTCACTAAAATAGTTAACCCAACCTTTCCTAATTATTTTCATTACCTGAAACTCCAGGTGCAGGTGTCGTCATGGATGGCTGGGTACCAGGAGAGCGGTGAGCACAGGAATCAACAGACGCAATGAATTTATACAATTTGGGATCTGTTGAGCCATACTGGTAAATGTAGTACTTAATATATTCCCACGCCTGTATGGACAGACATTGTCACGTGTCTAAAGTAAATAGAGACAACGAGCTCGCCAAAATCTCAAGGAACAAATTCTAAAGAAACAAAAATAGAGAAGATAAAAGAGAAACAGAACGCCACCACACAACAGAAGACAACCAACAAAAACAACGGTGTAGAACGTCGAAACACTAATTAGCAACAACAACAAGAAACAAGCAAAAACAACAACAAAGGCGCCAGCAGTAGTGCAGATGGTGATTCTATAACCACCCCATTGCAGACATGATTCAGCTCATGTTAGATGGCCACCTCCGCTTCCTCCATGAAGACCACAAATACCCATAACCCAACGGGAAAAAAGGGCTGAACAGGCAACATATAGCAAGGCATGGATAGAACATCAAACATCCCAATCAACAATGGTACGGGTTACGGCATCCCGGGTATAGAATCCTGCCAGGTAAAGACTTGGTAGGAAACCCAACTGGGCTCTGATAAATCACACAAGCAAAAGCAACTAGTGAATGGTCTAACGGATAACCGAATCATTTTTCACTACGTGTGCCATCTGGACGTCAAAAGCGAGCCAGCAACAGATATGCCGGCATAATTTCATGATCTTACTGTCACCTTTACTATCTCTGATCTTCAAACTCGCTTCTAGTCAACGTCATCGTCATCATAAATCTTTAAACAGTGGCGTACCTTGCGCCAGGTCGTGAAATCAGTGAAAACTGTGGTATTTAGTATAGTGTTACTGTAAGTTAATTTACTATTATAAGGTACGTGCATATTAATGGCTAAAGGCGCCATTGTTCATATTATTGCTATTGTTGTGATCATTCCGGTTAGATATGTTCAGTCATGCATTCAAATATTGAATGGCTGACGTTCATAATTTAGACTTGTTAAAGTCAAAGTGCAGTCAATTATTGCGACTGTTGATTTCAAAGTTCGTCATATACAACTTCGAGTAGTTATGTCGTGTTTTATGTTCCTGTTTTGGGGTTTGATGGAAAATAAGAGACACGAGATGGAAAACAAGTGGCACGAGATGAAAAACAAGTGACACGAGATGGAAAATAAGAGATGCGAGATGAAAAACAAGTGACACGAGATGGAAAATAAGAGATGCGAGATGAAAAACAAGTGACACGAGATGGAAAATAAGAGACGCGAGATGAAAAACAAGTGACACGAGATGGAAAATAAGAGACGCGAGATGGAAAACAAGTGACACGAGATGGAAAATAAGAGACGCGAGATGAAAAACAAGTGACACGAGATGGAAAATAAGAGACACGAGATGAAAAACAAGTGACACGAGATGGAAAATAAGAGACACGAGATGAAAAACAAGTGACACGGAAAATAAGAGACACGAGATGGAAAACAAGAGACACGAGATGGAAAACAAGAGACACGAGATGGAAAACAAGAGACACGAAATGGAAAACAAGAGACATCAGATGGAAAATAAGAGACACGAGATGGAAAACAAGAGACACGAGATGGAAAACAAGAGACGCGAGATGAAAAACAAGTGACACGAGATGGAAAATAAGAGACGCGAGATGAAAAACAAGTGACACGAGATGGAAAATAAGAGACGCGAGATGAAAAACAAGTGACACGAGATGGAAAATAAGAGACGCGAGATGGAAAACAAGTGACACGAGATGGAAAATAAGAGACGCGAGATGAAAAACAAGTGACACGAGATGGAAAATAAGAGACACGAGATGAAAAACAAGTGACACGAGATGGAAAATAAGAGACACGAGATGAAAAACAAGTGACACGGAAAATAAGAGACACGAGATGGAAAACAAGAGACACGAAATGGAAAACAAGAGACATCAGATGGAAAATAAGAGACACGAGATGGAAAACAAGAGACACGAGATGGAAAACAAGAGACACGAGATGAAAAACAAGAGACACGAGATGGAAAACAAGAGACACGAAATGGAAAACAAGAGACATGAGATGGAAAATAAGAGACACGAGATGGAAAACAAGAGACACGTGATGGAAAACAAGAGACACGAGATGGAAAACAAGAGACACGAGATGGAAAATAAGAGACACGAGATGGAAAACAAGAGACACGAGGTGGAAAATATATTTTAAAATTACCGGGAAATTTAGAGTTTCAGTTCAATTAATTGTCAATTATACACATTGAAAATTTAAAAATAAATAAATAAACAATGTATGTAAAATAGTATATGCGCAGGTGATCGTTTCACTGTAAAACTACAAATATAATCATTATGTCATAATGTGTAAAGTGAAATGCATAAGTCTTCGTCATTATGACCTACTTACCATTTACAACCACACGTAAGACATTCAAATGTATTTTACCTATGTAAGAGAAGTGAAAGTCATTTCACTTGAATGCTACTACCATGGGTAAAGAACTGAAACACAGTCTATTGCGTCTTGGAATATCTGGTAAGGGACATATATTTCATGCCATCTGTGTCTTACCATTGTTCTGGGACTCATTAGATCGTCAGCTAAGTTATACTTTTGATAAGGAACACACACACATACATCATATATATCATATCAGATTATATTTCCATTTGTTAAGGAACACACACACACACACATACATCATATATATCATATCAGATTATATTTCCATTTGTTAAGGAACACACACACACACACATCATATATATCATATCAGATTATATTTCCATTTGTTAAGGAACACACACACACACACACACATCATATATATCATATCAGATTATATTTCCATTTGCTAAGGAACACACACACACACACACACACATCATATATATCATATCAGATTATATTTCCATTTGTTAAGGAACACACACACACACACACACACATCATATATATCATATCAGATTATATTTCCATTTGTTAAGGAACACACACACACACATCATATATATCATATCAGATTATATTTCCATTTGTTAAGGAACACACACACACACATCATATATATCATATCAGATTATATTTCCATTTGTTAAGGAACACACACACACATATATATCATATCAGATTATATTTCCATTTGTTAAGGAACACACACACACACATCATATATATCATATCAGATTATATTTCCATTTGTTAAGGAACACGCATACCTTGATGAGGACCACACACATATTAAATGTGTAAGAGGCACATACATTGTGTCAACTCTGTCTTACCTTTGACAAGGGATTTGTATCGTGTCAGAGTTGTTTGCCATTGTTAAGGAGCACGCGCGCCATATCAGCTGTCTTACTTTTGACAAGAGATTTGTATCGTGTCAGAGTTGTTTACCATTGTTAAGGAGCACGCGCGCCATATCAGCTGTCTTACTTTTGACAAGAGATTTGTATCGTGTCAGAGTTGTTTACCATTGTTAAGGAGCGCGCGCGCCATATCAGCTGTCCTACCTTTGGTTAAAAATAAACCGCCACATGCCATCTCTCTCTTTTGGTAAGGGACTCGTATATCAACCTTCTCTTACCCTTAATAAAGGATGCACACACAACTCGCTAGTTATGTCTTACCTTTGGTAAGGGACACACATGCCCACCGGGACGTGTAAATCACGCAACACCCAATCGTAAGAGAGAAAGATTATTTCTAAATGACACATTGGTTCGCCCGTTCACAAAACAACGTGCCGTGTTTATTTTGCCTATCACCGTGCCAGCGTAGCATACCCAGTCGTCCAGGCACCCGTTCTCCGCTCGCGCCTCTTCAATGGCCGCTGGACACTCCGCCCAGCACGTTCCATAGGAGTTGCAGCTGGCCTGGACCTGAGAGCACGCAGTGGTATTAAATACAACGACAAATGTCATCAGTTACGAAGACGTTAAGTGAATCATGTTAAATGTAAAGTTCTACAATGCATCTTGCAATCTAGCATTGGTACGCTTAAATATTTTGTTGTCTTGCAATCTGGTATTGATTGGTACGCTTAAATATTTTGTTGTCTTGCAATCTGGTATTGGTACGCTTAAATATTTTGTTGTCTTGCAATCTGGTATTGGTACGCTTAAATATTTTGTTGTCTTGCAATCTGGTATTGGTACGCTTAAATATTTTGTTGTCTTGCAATCTGGTATTGGTACGCTTAAATATTTTGTTGTCTTGCAATCTGGTATTGGTACGCTTAAATATTTTGTCTTGCAATCTGGTATTGGTACGCTTAAATATTTTGTTGTCTTGCAATCTGGTATTGATTGGTACGCTTAAATATTTTGTTGTCTTGCAATCTGGTATTGATTGGTACGCTTAAATATTTTGTTGTCTTGCAATCTGGTATTGATTGGTACGCTTAAATATTTTGTTGTCTTAAAGCAAAAGAAAGCTATCACGAATCTGTTGTTGTCTCTAGGCAGTCGTTGTTTGTGAGTCAACTCATCAGATACTAATTTATCTTTAAGTGATCTTCACTAGTGTTTCCAAAGCCGTCCATTGTTTTTTTAAAATTCAGAAGTTAGAATGTGCATCTAATTGATGTCCATCTTCTTGATTATTTGATAATGTTTCATTAAAATAATAATAATGATGATAATAATAACGCCTATAATCAGATAAAAAGACCAATAAAAATATACTTCTTGATAATTAAGCGAGATAATAATAATAGTAATGTCAATAGTCAGATAAAAAGGTGTATAATTATTTATCTCCATAACAATAGAACAATATAGTAATAATATGCCTATAGTCAGGTAAAATGGTCTTTAATTATTTATCTCCTGACAATAATGCTAAATAATAATAATAACGCCTATAGTAAGATAAAATGGCCTATAATTACGTATTTCTTGATAATGAAGCTAAATATAGTTGTGTTAGGCCTAGGTGACGCAAAAGAACTTTCTATGCATTTTTAAATAGATTTATCCGTTTGGATCGAACCTTCAGCCATTATGAGCCGCATCTGAAATATGATGAAAGGAGTGTGTTATTACTGAAGACATTTGACAGAGACAGCATGGCGACTTAGATCACGAGTCCCATTTCGAAAACGAGGCGCCCCAATTTTAATGAATCGTGATTATCTTATAACTATACAGTAGACTATACAAAAGCTCTTTGTTACCTTCATGTATTTTATGTTTGTGGGAGTGAGAGTGACTTACAGAGTGAATGAGTATCGTTAACTAATCAAAAGTATTATTTACTCTTCTTTATTCTTCACGCACCCTTTCAAATAACTTTTGCGTCTCTGGATGTGAAGAGTTCAAAATGTTAAAGTCGCATCTGGTCTCTTGAAAGTGGCAGCCGTTTTGGTCTTTGAACGCGATGCAGCCGGAGTCGTTCAAGTTCTGTGCCGGGTAATAAACTATCATCGCGTAGCACATCTCGTCGAACGAGCTCGGTCCCGAGATAGTGGTGCGAGACTTTCCCAAGGAAGAGAACTCGCAGGTCGTTTTGAACTCGTCTCCCGGAAGCAGTTCAATAGGAGTAGAATACCTGAAATACCTGAATACCTTAAGTCGAAAAGTGACCATTGATATTTAAAGATGTTATTTTGTTAACATATTTCATTAGATAAAATGAACGTAATGTAGCGATGTAACTCACTAAGTGAATCAGTGTGCTACAATGTAACAGGAAACCGCATCGGTTGTTTCGTTTAGAAAGAGATGAATGGATTTTAGTTTTGCTGGTGTTGGATGTCTATGCCTAAACAGGGCCCATCTATCTTGGCCATAAATCATCTATGTCTGCTGTGGTAGAATATTGGAAATGGTTTTTCTAATCATGTTAGAGCATTTGACAGTCTATGTTGTTGATATTTTAATTTAAAAAATAAAATAAAATAAAATAAAATAAATTGTTTGCACAAAATAACATGATCAGCAATAGCGTTCAATCCAATAGTTATCGTGCCGTTTTGTGATGATAACTATTTTGTTTTGAATAACAAAGACCGAGCCAGCATTTAAGCCCTATCGTGGCCAACCAAATACTACAGAACACTTCAATATCGTCAGGTATTAGAACGTATGAGGAGTTTAAAGCACCATGAAGATTATTAATTACAAAAACGTCTACGGAACCCTCAATCGCTTCCTGACATAATACACAAATACAAGCAGTTAAAAACCAAATGCAAATACCTGTAACTTTAGGGATAGATTGAAATTTTACAGAAGTAATGGTGGCAGAAATATTGTCATTAAATCAAAATGAAGTGAGCGTGTTCTTATTCTTCAATTTTTCCAGAGTGGTCTTTCCACTCTATTACACTGAGTAAGAGTTCTGTCTGTATATCTCTTAGACTTGCTGGGGCTGGCTGTTAGCTGAGTGAGACATGCCTAGTGGGATCTCGCATGTGCTTTGTCAGCAGACAAGTGAAGGTGTTATGGTTTGTGTCATCAGAAGTGGCATGTTCCTTCGATGGCTCAGTAGTGGGCAAAGAAGCTGTAGGTACTTGGTGTACATTGTGTCAACAGTGTGTTGATTCTAAAACAAAGAATACCCTTTCCCCGGAATTTCCTTCATACACTAAAATAATAACTGACACACACGTGCATATTACTAATACATAAAAAATTGAGGAGACATATAATAGATTCCCCAGGAAGAATTAGATAAGAATGAATCAAAGTAACAAATAAAAATATATGCACATACATTAATACATATATGCACATAATATAATCATATCTATGCATACTGTTCAATAAGTTCAACCTGACTGACCTTTTGGGGCAAAACCGCTTTACTAGTGTGGGTCTGGGAGAGTTTCTCAGGCAGTATTTCTCGGACAACTGCTGGTTGGGGCTGATTTTGGCATGCGCAAAGACAGACTGAGCCGGTCAGATGGTCAGTTGTGCTAAATATCTGGCGAATTATTACAACCTGACCTACTTAGCTAATATTGTATAATATCGCTGTGGTCGCCAGTCAACACGCAGAGTAGCGGGTCTTGCATGTAAAACGTCAGATCTAAGATAGGGTCTTGCATGTAAAACGTCAGATCTAAGGTCGGATCTTTTCTGACAAATCTAACAGTGTTCTGAAACTGAGAACCCAAAGATAAATTATTAAAATGTTTGAGGCTACTCCTCGTAACCTCACCTCACCTCCATGTCACCTCCATCCACACTCTGATCTAACTCGTGTAGCATTTTACTCACGTATAGAACTGTGGATTGTCGTAGCTGTATGGCTGGTCATTGGTCAGTTCCGCCAACTTCTGTCCACCTCGGAACACCTCTACCTTCTCGCTGATTCCTGGCGTCAAATTATATCAGGTCAAAAGTTATTTGGATTAGAGTGGTTCTATGTCGTCACCTTCAACTATTTGTCAGTGTTTACGTGTGGCAGTTAGATTTGAAGAATTATTTGGGGGGAAAGTAATGGCAAATTAATCAATAATAAAGTTCTAAAGAATGTGTTAAGATTGACACTATCGCATCAGGTCTCTGCACATTACTTTCAGTAATCAATAACGAAATAGCAACAATGGCCGAGCTAAGAGCTCATGATTGATTTACTAGATCTAAAACCTGCATCATGTCTCTCTCTCTCTCTTACACACACACACAGTAATGTGTTTACATGAACAACTTAAAACAGAAATGGATAATAAATAACGAGAGGAACTTTTTAAGTAATATTTTAAAGAAATCTCGTTAAAACACAACATATGTAGGATCAAACATTTTCAAAATAAATAATTTTAAGAATGAATAAGAATCAAATATTTTCAAAATAAATAATTTTAAGAATGAATAAGAATCAAATATTTTCAAAATAAATAATTTTAAGAATGAATAAGAATCAAATATTTTCAAAATAAATAATTTTAAGAATGAATAAGAATCAAATATTTTCAAAATAAATAATTTTAAGAATGAATAAGAATCAAACATTTTCAAAATAAATAATTTTAAGAATGAATAAGAATAAAATATTTTCAAAATAAATAATTTTAAGAATGAATAAGAATCAAACATTTTCAAAATAAATAATTTTCAGAATGAATAAGCTGTAAAATGGCTGCCAACAGAACTGGGTCAAAACGGACCAGAGTGCAATCCATACTGATCAGTTTTCAACACACATGTTAGAGTTAAATACAAATGATTTTACTTTGCTTTTAAAATAATGACTAAAGCTATTTCGATTGTACATGTAGTTCTTGGCTATCTAAAGCTATTTCGATTGTAGTTCTTGGCTATCTAAAGCTGTCCCGATTGTAGTTCTTGGCTATTTAAAGCTATCTCGATTGTAGTTCTTGGCTATCTAAAGATATCTCGATTGTAGTTCTTGACTATCTAAAGATATCTCGATTGTAGTTCTTGGCTATCTAAAGATATTCGATTTGAGAACTATCTCTTAGAAATTAAAATGGGAAATGAGATCGTTATTTCTGATTCACTTTAGTTTGGATTGTGTGGAAAATAGTTTGAATATATTTTTAACAGGCGCCATATTCTTATAAGCATTTTGCTTTGACCCCATTTATTCCAAATTCCATTAGTCACTTCTCACCAAGATAGTGCATATGATTCAGCGCGTTGATTACTTTGATGGGAGCCGACATTGTTTTTTGTGTGCATTCTGAACTACACACGCCAGACACCGTTACGCTTGGCTGACCAGGAGGAATTTCCAAGAAGTCTTGGCCGACAATGAGCGAGCCAGCATCATACTGACGTAGTCGTGGCGTGTAATACAGAGTCAATCCGGACGAGTCATACCAGTTGTCAGCTAAGTGTTTATTGGTCCAGTGAATCTGAAATAAACGTTAGATCAGAAATGGTCATCCCATTTGTCAACTAAGTGTTTATTGGTCCAGTGAATCTGAAATAAACGTTAGATCAGAAATGGTCATACCAGTTGTCAACTAATTGTTTATTGGTCCAGTGAATCTGAAATAAACGTTAGATCAGAAATGGTCATACCATTTGTCAACTAAGTGTTTATTGGTCCAGTGAATCTGAAATACAACGTTAGATCAGAAATGGTCATACCAGATGACAACCAAGTGCTTTATGGTCCCATACAGCAGCTCTCAATATTTTTACTCTGGAAGAACCCATGATATAATTTTCAGGTCACAGGAAATGCCTCAGGAAACACCTACATAAAAATCACTACATATTTACGATGCTTTATTTTTTCAATCAAGGTCTCTTGGGGAACTTCCCGACTGAGAAACACCAAGAAGACCAAAAGTGGTCATATACTAGTTGCCAACTAAGTACACACTAGTCCAGTCAGTATGCAGTGCTGAGACAAATTCTGAGACACATCATTCGTCAGAACTGTTAATTCTGAAAAGTTAATTTTCAATAACAACATTAATGTGTTAGATTATTATTTGAAAGTCAAAATTATTTCAAAACACTTTTGTTTAAAAAATTGCTGAAAGGCAGTATATTTGTCTAGGACTGAATAATATTTTATGGGTAAAGATGAAGAGTTATAACTTGTTCAGCTTGTCTCTAGGCCAAATCACAACACTTTCCCGAGCATGCATTTATTGATTCGTCCATTCATCTACCTATTCTTCCGTTCATTTATTTAGCTAGGACGTGTGTCAATTTGTGTATTTGTCGATCTCTCTGTCCAAACAAAGACGTTTTCATCATTCATTCACCTTCTCATTTATTTATCTCTTACTATTCTGCCTATCAAACTATCCGCATTTTTCACAAACCACCACACCACCACATCCCCAGCACCCTTCCTTTCATTGGTTTCTGAGTAAGAGAGCTATTAAGTAGGATGGCAGTAAAAATAATTGCAATTGTTGATAGTTGTTAGAAATTGTTCATCTCACAAT
Organism: Sinotaia quadrata; assembly: GCA_028829895.1. NCBI lineage: Eukaryota > Metazoa > Mollusca > Gastropoda > Architaenioglossa > Viviparidae > Sinotaia > Sinotaia quadrata. Next base: position 120,542,986 of record CM054180.1, read on the forward strand.
CATCTGCACCAACCTGCATCCCGATTCTCTTGTAGCCGTGTGCCCCGATCCTGAATCCAGCATCAGAGTGGGTACACACCCCCGGCAGCCCCAACAGCCACGCCCCTATTATTTGGCTGCATGCTGATAGCTCCATGAAGCACTCGGTCGGCTCGCTCACCAGAGGCGCTGTAAACATGTTGGGCATTATAGTTCACTTGATTTGCATGCAAAGCGTAGAGTTCTTGAAATAGAATCAATGCCTTTGCGTTATATAGAAATAGTCTAAACAACAGACTGTATTATTGTCTATTTATTGCGCCATTCTTTGAAAACGGCTAAAAGGAACGCAACGTAAAAATTATAAAGGGCATATAAATCAGAATTTTAGTTACGAAAACAATAAAGCAGAACTCAACTCGAACGATTGGGGAACGGAGGTGTGTGGTGTGTGTGGAGATGGGAGTGGGGAGAACCGTGTTTCAGGAGCTGTCTCTTAAGAAAATTAGAATAATATGAAATTTAAATTAAAATAATCTCATATTATTGAATGCAGAAATTTTCATTGGAATAAAATTTCTGACCATTTTCTTGGCATCCGTACACAAGAATATGGTGCATGACGTTGGGGTTGTCGATGTACGGTTGAGTGGCAATCAAGTGATAGGGCTGGTCAGACGGCAGGTCGAATACAAAACAGCGATACGTGGTCTCTGCTGCCGGAACTTTGGTCAACGGGAACCTCAAGGTCAAGTTGCGTACGTCTGGCGTGACAAATGAAAATAAAAATAAAGTGATCTGCAGTCAGATCTCGCTCATTTTGTTCTAATAAAAACTCAAATTATATGGATGGTTGACAGGTAGGTAGACATATAAATATAAAAGGCGATTGGGTAGATAGATAACCAGATAGGTAGGGAGAGAGACGCGGGGGGGGGGGTGGAGAAACGAAGAGAGAGAGAGAAGGGAGGTAAATCATGTCTTGAATGAAATATAATTTTTCATTCTCTAACAATAAAACTAAACGAAAAATGTGTTTTCTGTTTAATTATTTATTGCAAAAGCAAACTTGAATGGAAAACCTCATCCTTTCATTTGGACTCTATAGTCCATTTATTATGCGTGCAGTGTGTGTGTGTGTGTGTGTGTGTGTGTGTGTGTGTGTGTGTGTGTGTGTGTGTGTGTGTGTGTGTGTGTGTGTGTGTGTGTGTGTGTGTGTGTGTGTGTGTGTGTGTGTTGTTAATATAAACTATTACCATGCCTTCCAAGATTTCTTTCAACCAGACGGTCATTTACCTGGATCGTTAATTGCATCACAACTGAATTCACCGGTATCACAGGTTACCCAGGCGTTTATCGTTCCACATGACTGAGAGTTCCACGGATCGCACACGCCTTAGAAATACACATAAACTTTAAACAATAATAAAGCGTAGACCATGTACACCACAGTACGCTGAGCATGTGTGTGTGTGTGTGCGCGTATCTCTACTCTGTGCATGTGTATGTACACACATACAGACAGATAAACAGATAGATAGATAGACATACAGACAGATAGATAGACAGACAGACAGACAGACAGATAGATAGATAGATAGATAGATAGATAGATAAATAGATAGATAGATAGATAGATAGATAGATAAATAGTCTGCACTAGTGAGTTGTTCAAACATATAATCGATCTTTGTTTATAAAATGTAAAATAACATGCCCTAAACTTGAAAATGGTGTTCTCTAGCATTCGAGAGCAAGTACAATCGTTATTTCCTTGAATATATTTTCAAACAGATTTTACTTTGATCTCGAAAGTTTGCATTTGAACCGATGCCTACATGTACCTATGAGCAACTGATTCGTTGCTGACTGATATATATCAATGATTGAATGGTTGGTGGATTGGCTGACTGACTCGTTACAATTTGATACATTTCATTGAATATTTATGGATTGACTAATTGGTATGTATTTCATTGATTGGTTTGTTGGTTCGTTGGTTGACTACTGATTGATATAGTTCATGTCCTTATTAATTGATGTATTTAGTTGAATGATTGGTTGGTTCACTGACAGATTCCTTACTGACTAATATAAATTTCATTGATTGATTGATTGACTCACTGATTCGTTACCGATTGATATATTTCATTGATTGTTCGGTTGACTGACTGGTTGGATGATGAAGGATTTCGATTAACTGACTGATTGGTTGGTTGGATAACTGAATGTTTGCTTTGATTGCTTGAATGATCTGAAATGTTTCATTAGCAGCAAGAGATAAACATATATATTATTGTTTAGAGCAGTAAGAGATAAACATATATATTATTGTTAAGAGCAGCAAGAGATAAACATAAATATTATTGTTTAGAGCAACAAAGTCATGTCTCTCGATTGATGTCACAGAATACAAGAAACTTCGGATTTCGTGCTTTGTCAGACGTCTAATGATTCTCTGTGAAGGCGTTTGAACGTGTACAACACTGAACGACACTTGTCACGTGACAATTGAAACAGGATCAAGTAGAGAAAATGACGAGAGAGATAAAATGATGAAAGGATGATTAAGTTAGTGGGTGGGATTGGGTGGTGGTTGTGTAGTGCAAAAATGGTCGAAATTCAAAGACATTCTCCTTAGAAATGTGCAGAGTTTTTGTTGCGATATTTACATGGGAAGACCGAACTGGCTTCAGGACTTTTCTTGGGCATATGAATGAATTTTGCTATAAATTTATTTTTCTTAATAGTCTGTGCTGAACTTACCTGGGTGTGTAATGTTCTCCAAAGTTTATTATTTCAAAGGTCTGTATGTACCTGGGAGAGAGATTTACTCGGTAACATTTGAAAGTCCTTAACTTAACTCACCTGGATGAGTGATGTTCTCGGTATACTGAGGTACGTCTCCCTCTTGCCATCTACAGTTGGGATCCCCTAGCTCCTGACCGTTTGTTAACCCGTCTTTGTCAGAATCCATGCGACATAGTTCTGCTCCCCACTAGAAAAATGTAATTCATTGAAAATAATTAAACTTTGAGATGTCTGATTATTTATTGCACGCAGAAAAAAAGCAATTCATTGAAAATAATTAAACTTTGAGATGTCTGATTATTTATTGCACTCATAGGCTCAAGCACAATCATAAACTCAAGCATTCAGTCGAGTATGTTATTTGGATTTGTGTGTGTGTGTGTGTGTGTGTGTGTGTGTGTGTGTGTGTGTGTGTGTGTGTGTGTCACTTTTACCACAATGGTTTTAAGTGTATTGCGTACATTTACACATTTTTGGTGTCTTTACGACAGAATGATTGTATACATGATTATATATCTATATAACTATATATCTATATATCTATATAATTGGGCGTGTGTATGTATGTGTTTGTGGCATTAGAATAGTGAGTGGGTGTGTACACTTTATGTATGCATTTATGTGCAAGTAATTGCATGCTTGCGTGAGTGAGAGAGAAAGTCTGTATAATGAAGAACCCACAGCTAATCCATGTCTTGCGAAGTCTTCTCCAAACTGGTTTCTCGGTCCGCCACCAAGAGGGTTAATGTGACCCACTCCGTGCCAGAGGAAGTTGGGTTTACAGGGATGAGGAATAAGCTGCCCGTTAGGAATTTTCGTCTGGTACATGTAGTAAGCTAATGACGGCGACAACACCGCCAGAACTGTCACTACTAATATCCTACGTGACAAACAGAAATATTCAAATACATAAGAGTTACGCGCGTGACGAGATAACACTCAAATTAACACTCATAGTGTATGTATGTATTTCGTACATACACTTTTATTTGAGCAAAATGTAATACTGTTAGTACCTGTACTTCTTAATATGTGCGTGCGTGCATATATATATATATGTGTGTGTGTGTGTGTGTGTGTGTGTGTGTGTGTGTGTGTGTGTGTGTGTGTGTGTGTGTGTGTGTGTGTGTAGACGAGGGGGAGATAATAGCAAAATAAGATGTCAAAGAAGGGAGAATTGTAATTCAAAATATTAAATTGTGAAATGACAGAGTGGAAAGGATTCAATTGTTAATAAGTATAAATTAATCCGTGTGATGAAAACTGAAGCGTACTTGTAATGTTGCATAAAAGGTAAGAGTACGAGAAAAAGGCATCCTTTCAAATAAATAAACTAAGTGGTGAGTAAGAGAATTGTCTGAAAACATCTACTCTCTACAATATCATTTGTCACGCGTGAACCAATCTTCGGGTAGTTGTGTCTTGTTTTGCTAAGCATGTCATGAACCATACATATTAAAATATAATTTGTCAAGTACGAAACAAAATAAAGACTTGTCATGCTATATACTATTGGTGGTATTTCCTGCCAAGCATTTCACGAACCATACGTATTAAAATATCATTTGTCAAGCACGAACCGAACATGTCTGAGTAGTAGTGTCAGTTTTTGCCAAGAATATCATGAACCACACATATCATTTCACTTCCACGAACTAAACATCTCCGGGTAATGACGTATTTTTTGCCAAGAATATCTTGAACCACACATATCATTTCACTCCCATGAACTGAACATCTCCGGGTAATGACGTATTTTTTGCCAAGATTATCATGAACCACACTTATCATTTCACTTCCATGAACTAAACATCTCCGGGTAATGATTATTTTTTGCCAAGAATATCATGAACCACATATATCATTTCACTTCCATGAACTAAACATCTCCGGGTAATGCTGTATTTTTTGCCAAGATTATCATGAACCACACTTATCATTTGACTCACATGAAGTAAACATCTCCGGGTAATGTTTGCCAAGCATAACCCTGAACCACACATTAAAATATAATTCGTCACACACATCACAAATCTTTTGGTAGAATATAATTTGTCACTGTCAATCTTGTCATGAGTTGGTGGACGTGCACCTTTAAATCAAGTGTAAATATATGCTCTTTATCCTCGCTGCAATTCTGTGTTGCCATGTTGGCACATCAGTTTTGTTTGCTGTCCGTGTTCTTGATAAAATTAGAAACCTGCTATGACCTAGCATTGAAAATAATTATAATCACACCTGCTATGACCTAGCATTGAAAATAATTATAATCACACCTGCTATGACCTAGCATTGAAAATAATTATAATCACACCTGCTATGACCTAGCATTGAAAATAATTATAATCACACCTGCTATGACCTAGCATTGAAAATAATTATAATCACACCTGCTATGACCTAGCATTGAAAATAATTATAATCACACCTGCTATGACCTAGCATTGAAAATAATTATAATCACACCTGCTATGACCTAGCATTGAAAATAATTATAATCACACCTGCTATGACCTAGCATTGAAAATAATTATAATCACACCTGCTCACTGTTACACTTTAAAACAAATGCTGTGAATAGACTCATCTGTACTTAGTGGCTGTGGCAAAATTTTCTCTTTGTTATTTTCAATTAAATGCTAAAAATAGAATACTGCTTTGTTGACTGATGGCCCACTTAAGATGGATGCCGTGAGAAATTGAAATATAGAAAAATTAAAATATAAACTTTCACTTATTTATCTGAATAAAGTGAAATGTGTAACTACTGTAATGCTAAAATGAACAAAATAGAGATTAATGTGAACTGGATTTTAACAAGAAATTTACTGCGCACCGCTATTCCTTTTTAATTATAATTTAGCCCCCCACCTTCCTTTTCCCTCTTGCATCGTCACTTTAAGCTTCGAATGTTTAAAGATACGTTAAAATGTAAAGTTATAGAAACAGGGTAAAATATTATGCTGGAAGCGGATAATATATTATGTAAGGTTTAACATCTTAAAAAATTTAAAGATAGTGTCAGCCTTCCTGTCAAATGTAATTGTCAGATAGAGTGTGAAATATATCTTCAAAATCTGTCAAATAGAATATCTTAAAACAATTTACAACACAGTGCCTCTTAAAAATTCTGTAAAATATAATGCTGGAAACAAGTATAAAACAAATTCTGGAAACAAGTATAAAACAAAATCTCTTGGTGAAATACTATGTCTGATAACATAACACTGTTTCAAATATAATGCCTCTTTAAAATACGGTAATACATAATGCTGGAAACAGTGTCTAATGGAACCTATGAACCTCTTTAAGGCATGTCTTCTATCGATCTATCTATCCCTTAGTCTTTTCGACCGTTGGGGCACCATTGATTGCCTGACAACCAGTTTCCTCCAATCCATTCTGTTCTCTGCTAATCTTATTGTATTGCTCAGTTTCAGTCCTGTCCACTCTAAGATGTTATCCTCCCATCTTTTCCTCTGCCTTCCTCTCCTTCGCCTTCCTTGCAACAGTACCTTGCATGATTGTCTTGGAAAGCCCTGTTGATCTTGTAGCATTTCCATACCATTTCATTTAGCGTTTTTTCACAATGGCCAATAGTTCTTCATAGGGCTCAATGGCTTGCCTAATTCTCTTTCCCATTTCCTCATTCGTGACATGATCTCTATACGAAATGCCAAGCAACCTTTGAAAGCATCTCATTTCATTATCTTGTATCCTCCTTTCGAGATCCGTTGTGGGGTCCATGACTCACAGGCATATAAAAACACAGATACAACCAAGGAGCGCATCAGTCTGATCTTTGAGCTGACTGAGATGTTTCTGTCTTTCCAAACTGTCTTTAGCCTTGCCATTGCTGTTATTGTCAGCACAATCCTGGACAATATTTAAGGTTTTTATCCCTCGTATGTCATGATGGCTCATAAGTACTTGAATTTATTAACTATTTCCAGTTTCTGATCACCAATCATGATGTCATTGCCAATGCCACTGGTGTCCTTGGTCATCAATTTGGTCTTCTCTGCACTGATTTCCATACCAAAGTTGTAGCTGTCCTGTCCAGTTTTTCCACCAACTGAGCCAGCTCCTCCTCATATTCTGCAAGGCCATCGATGTCATGGGTTCCTTCTTGGTCTTCCAGAGCATCTGTCATGATTCTTTCAAGGAAAATGTTGAAGAGAATCGGCAAAAATAAGCAGTCTTGCCTGACTCCCACTGTTGTCCTGAATTAATCTCCTAATTGGCCATTGAAGCAGACTGCACTGGTGGCTTTGCTGTAAAGGCTTTCCATGACTTTGATCAGGTTGGCATTGATGTTGTACAGCTTCGTGGTGGACCAAAGGGTTACATGCTACAACCTGTCAAACACCTTCTTAAAATCTACAAAGACATGATAAACGTCTTGTTGGTGCTGGAGGTACTTCTCACAGAGCAGTCTCAGATTAAAAATCCGTTCAGTTGTGCTTCGCCCTGGTTTGAAGCCTGTTCTTCAGCTATGATTTCCTCTGCCTGTTTAATGTGATGTTTAACCTGACTTTGTTTGGGTGGCAAATAAGACTTACTTAAATGATAAGTCTTATTTGCCACTGAAGCAAAGTAATAGGATAATGTCTTAGAATACTTTAAAAGTTAATGCACTTAGTAAAGCTGTAAAATTATTATGTCTCAGAATTAGTGGTGTCAACGGGTACCTGGGATCTGGGTAGCCGTAGCCGTTGCCATGCTAATACCCGGGTAGAAAATTGTGGACTGGTTACCCGTGATAATGTGGCCTTTGGCACAGAAATGGGTAATGTAGAATGGGGTGCAAGGGAAACCAACAGAGGCAAGCCAATCATGCACTAGATGAGAGAATTGTCACTGGTTGTCTCGATTTAGCACACACACACACACACACACACACACACACACACACACACACACACACACACACACACACACACACACACACACACACACACACACACACACACACCCTACTCATATTCACATCCCGTTTGTAGATGGCGGCCTGCTAAATCGTGCCGGTCATGGCAACCGCTGTACCTAGATCTAACTATGGACGACATGGATCACCGTAGCTCGCGCCGTTTCCTGTGCTCGTTAACACGTGTAGCATGCTAATAAGACTTCAGTAAACAAACTTGTCAGTATTTTAACATCAATAAATTAAATTGTTTCGTCTTCACGTCCAAGCTATTGGATAGTGACACAGCGAAATGCAATCTGTGCGATGAAATTCTGTTGGCGAAGGCTGATTGAACTTGATGTCCTATTTTTAAATACGTTATTGTTGTAGACATTTTATTTAGTTTTAGTTTAGTTCATGTAATGATTAATCATATTACAATTAAAGTTTGTGTTGTACATATAAAGATCATAATTAATAGTAAGTCATACCTTTGGATAGTGTATGAAAGAGACAACATGCTTAATGGTTAAGTAGTTTTGTGTAGAGATCACCATTTGCGATGAAGATTGTGCTCATTTTTAAGCGGGTACCCGGGTACCCATTTAAAATTTGGATGGGTACCCAGGCGGCATTTTAGAAAAAAAATGACAGCTCTACTCAGAGTACTATAACATCTAGTGCGCTTAAAAAAGCTGTAACATTATAATGTCTTAGAGTACTATAACATCTAGTGCGCTTAAAAAAGCTGTAACATTATAATGTCTTAGAGTACTATAACATCTAGTGCGCTTAAAAAAGCTGTAACATTATAATGTCTTAGAGTACTATAACATCTAGTACGCTTAAAAAAGCTCTAACATTATAATGTCTTAGAGTACTATAACATCTAGTGCGCTTAAAAAAGCTGTAAAATATAAACATGATAATAACGCAGTAAAAAAAACCTCTAAAACTATCAAGAGCATTATCTTAAAGCATTATAAAACATAACGTTTTGAGTTACAACAGCTGTAAAGAAACATTTTACTTGTAATGCACTTGTAATGGTGGGGAAATAAACATTAAGAATAAATTGAAAAATATATAAAAAAAAAATAAATTGCAAATTTGCCACAACAACAACAACAAAAGAGTTTCAGAACTAGCTTTTACCACCTCTAACCCCTCTCCGAAAAAAGTCTAATTAGAAATCAACTCTTAGTGAGATTACCGGGAATGAAAGTCGATTGGTAGATACTCACAAGAGCCTCATGTTTCTTGTCCAAGTGTCTCGAACCTACTGATTTCATGGACAGCTATCTCCACGCTTTTTATCTGCCCTTTGTCTTGTTCCTCATCTTGCTTGTCACTCATAGTTTTAGTCCATGTGACCCTTATGACCTGTTACACTTACTCCATTTTACGGAGTAGGCGCGGACAATAAACAAGTCTTAAATAGGCTGAATGCGATAAGTCTTAGTTTTGTATTTGTACAACTCAATTAGGAATCTTGCTCTAGATCGCCACAATGCAAAGTATTTTCTTTGCTTGTAATACATTTTATTCAGATCTCCCTTTCTTGTGTGTTAATTTAAAATTAAATTACCAGTGAAACATTAAAAAAAACTGATGTAACCCCTACTGAAAAGCTGATATAAAAATAAAGTTATTGCAATTGTTTTCTGAAATTGTACACGGTAACTCTCAAAATTAAAACAGACATTTTTCTTTAAAATCACAATTGTATGACATACTATAAGAGTTAAATGACTAAACTCCGATGTTCACTGTTATTTACAAAGGTATGCTGGGATCGGATCTGTGTTAAATAGACACATTTATGGATTAGGTATCACAGCTATGTATTAGTTCGCAAAGAAAACGTCAGCAATGCCACTAGTACTAAAAGAGGCAGCTTTAAGAGTACAACTACAGTGCGATCACACACACACACACACACACACACACACACACACACACACACACACACACACACACACACACACAGAGTCCTGTAGAAGTAGAGCAGGGAAAGGGACCATCATTAGTTTCTATAGGTGCTTGTATTGGTGCAAAGACCTTTACAGGGGAAAAAAATCTGTGTTAAGGTTATTCACCCGTACAAATAATTTACCTGCTTGTAATTTTTTAGTTGTTAACGCTTGTCAAGTTTAGCAGGTATGGTATCTGTGAAGATATATTAAAACAAATTATGTAACTCTAATAACTTTTTCATATTTTAATTTTGTTGTTCCTACACACGGTTTTTCCCACGGGTTTTCCCCAGTGTCCGGTAAATGACGCGAAGGTTTTCCCCACGGTTTTCCCAGTGTCCGGTGAATGACGTCACGCTATGGATAAAACGAGTGTGAATGGGAGGGAAGCGTGAGACGCCATAAGCATTGCGCCCGATTTACAGGGGTAGAAAGAGAGCCGTCCGTCCATCTGCGACCGTGCCTATCAGAAACAATATAGTGGTAATATTTTGATTTCTCTATATTGAGTTTAATTAGTTCTCTATATTTTGTATTATGAATGTATGTGGAATTTCCTTGTGAATTTTATTGCTATTAAGATGATGCATTTTTCTACAGAGCTAAGTGGCAGTATGTTGATTTGTAGTAGTGGTGAGGACACCACGTATATGTAATTGAACTACCGTCAACAAATTGTTAGCACGGGGGAGTCTAACTTGTCACGTTGTCATTAGCGAAACTGTATTGCTAGCAATTTTGAGTTAATGGAGAATACAGATATATATATTACAAGATTTGATATATTTGAATTTTCATGTAATCTAAATGTTGAGATAGTGAAGATTGTAAAGAATGATTAACGCTGCTATTTTAAGGCCCAATAAAAATCATTATTGTCACACGTGGCTGAAACGTATTTTAACTATGCATTGCAGCCGGTCTTGAGGTTTACCTCATAATTCTAACCAGCTCAAACTACGGTGGGAGTCCAAGCCTTTCAGCTGGAGCCGAAACACCAAGGAACGAGCGTATATGCTGAACCGTATCCCTGCCCGTCGACGGTGAGAGTTGCCGAGGTCACGGAGGTCAGCGTGCGTCAATAAAGACAACAGAACGACATGTGCTTAACAAGCTAAGTCCTGAAGGGTTCAGAACTAGATTCATTGTGGTGTGCATAATGAAATGACATTCCGGGTCGCGCGTAATCATTCTGTACTCGCGAAATCGAACTGTCAATTTTTCTTTGTTTAATCTAAAATTATTGTTATTAAATTTTATTGTTTAACTTTCTTAACTGTTATCTCTTTATTATTACATAAATGTATGTACGACCAAGGGAGCTGCTACTGGGGGCGAATAATAGATAAAGGAATAAAGAGCCATGTTTATTTATCTATAACTATTAAAGAAGGAGATAACATTGTAGCAGAGAAGTCAACTGATTTATCCGACTACGTGTCATGACCAATCTAGCTGAGATTGTGGCATTGAGAGGGAGATAAATTAGGCAAGTCCAGCCGTCGCTAAGTTTAGGGGTTATCCTATGAATTAATATTGATAATCAGAGCCTAAATTAGGACGGGGTCGTTAAATGGAAACTGGACATGTGACAGTATCTATGAGTCTCTTGACATGTTTTGCACTACATAATGAAGGGTTTCCATGAGCAATTTCTTGGGGTCCAGTCAAGAGAAAGGCGATCTCAGGCTATGTAGAGACGGTGACCCGTCAAATGCGCGAACGACAAATGCGCGATAGGGTTAGGTTAGGGTTAGGTTATGGTTATGGTTATGGTTAGGATTAGGGTTATGATTAGGGGTTACGGTTAGAGTTAGGGACAGAACGCGTCGTCGCGCTTTTGTCCATCGCGATTTTGTCGGCGCGCATTTGTCGGGGCGCGCATTTGTCGGTGAACCGTAGAGACAGGCCACAGATGGTAGGCTTTCTGGGGGTCCAGTCAAGAGAAAGGCGTTCTCAGGCTATGTAGAGACAGGCCACAGATGGTAGGCTTTCTGGGGGTCCAGTCAAGTGAAAGGCGATCGTCTGGTCATATGGAGAGCAGGCCACAAATGAGCTTGCTTCCATAGGTCCACTGAAGTAAGAAGCGATTGTCAGGTTGTCAAGAGTGAAGGCAGGCCACAGATGGTATTTGACTACTTTTGCTGGCTCATGCTGATTCACATTTGCACAACCCTTCTGCCATAGTGTATACATGCCTTATGACATATAGACGTTACATAACAGTCAATTAAATAAACAAAATAGGACAACCACCCTCTACAACATTTAGCATACTCCACAAAGGTTTTAATCAGGCCTATTGCGTTATTGCATACTAGGCAACACATTCACACACAGAGAGAGAAAGAAACAAAGAATAAAGTGGGGGTGTTTGCATGTTTTGACCCTGAGTTGGATGAGTCCCATTGCCATGGTTCCTAAGATTAAATATGACGTAAAATTCTTACTTTTAAAACATTATTTAAAGAACATTACAAATGGTGATTTTCAGGTTTGTATACCTCTTCGACGTATCAATCAAGGCTGAAAATATAAGACAAGCATGCTGGTCATGCAAGGTAATGGTATAAACAATAGTAATATCCAAGTTTTGCGAAATTGATCTGAAAGGGGCGAGGGTGGAGAAGGAGCGGAGTGCTCTGTGTTGTCATTGTTTGGAAATCAAATATCAAAACGAAGTTTTTTTTTGCGCATGATGTTTATTTAATGTACAGCAGTTGGAATTGTTCCAAGATTAATTAGCAAGTCATCATAATAAACATAATAGTACTAGTACAAGATGCAATAGTAGTACAATGAGTAAAAATACTAGTCTACGTCATCTGTTCTACTCATTTATATCAAATAAATATGGTTTAGAGATTTATTTGTATCATCCAGTAGCCTTTTGGTCTCAAAAACAAAGTTTGAAAAAACCCAGCTAATTACTGCTTGTATCTATGGCGACCCACACCACTCTTTGAGTGGGTGAATCTAAATGGATTGGTGCCGATGATTTCACCTTCGTCTGTTTGATAACTGTTTCTACATTTCCGTGAATCACAGTCTAGTTTGCAGTCCCAAAACTTTGTTTATTTAACTGGAACTGTGTAATAAATTTTCTATTTGTTTTTCTTTTAAACTGCCGCACTTTATACAGACCCGCAGATATTTGAGTCATCTAGTCTGTATGACGTCAGGTTAAATGCATTACATTTTTTCTTCTCTATTTCAAACCTCACTATTACTCAACATTGCTGGTGATTAGAGATGAATATTTATTACTTGAAACCTTTAACATGTGAAAGTAATAATATGTAAATAGCACTCGTACTGTAAATTTATGAAATCTTACGACTAATTGTCTCAGATGTTTATTTGAAACAAGGGTCATTCTTAGAACGTCAATGTCTTACGTTCCATTATAAAAGAGAGGAGGTTAAAACACTTTCAACCATTATTGTTCCATCTAAGGTGCGCGGCCGTGCAGCTCATTAGAAAATTCCGCACAGCGTTTTCAAACTTCCGCGCACAAATTGTTGAAGCACGCTCAAACAACCGCCAGTTCCATGCATATAGGAAAAAGTTCCGTGCACACAGGAAAAATATTGGAGGGAACGTCGTCCACCACCTTATTAATAAAATTGTTTTATGTCTTGTAAAGAAGTGAGGAAGTTAAAACACCTTTAACCACTATATTATTAAAATTGTATTTTGCACTAATTGTCTAAATAAATTGCTATCAATATTCTCCTGCAATTTGACTAGTTTGTTCTTTAGGTGATATGTTTGATTTTTAGTGGTTTTGGGCTCGAGTCAAAGTTAATAAGTCAGTTCATTATGATCATTAAGCTAGAGATTCTCACTGTTAGCCTTGGGGCTAGTTTAAATTTATATTTCTATATTAAATATGAATAAAATCTATCTATCTATCTATCTATCTGTATGTCTGTCTGTCTTTCTGTCTGTCTATCTATAAATAGCAATCTTAAGTTATGACATGTGCATTATATAATTTTCTATTTCAAATTTCACTATTACTCAACATTGCTGGCGATAACAATTGTATATTTATTTTAAAATCTTTAAACCTGAAAGTGAAAATTATTTATATCAAACTCTGAATGGGCGTTCAGATGATCATTAATAGTGCATACACACCCAAGACTTTTGTATCTGACGTCAGAAAATGACATATCACTTAAAGTGAACAACTGCAGGCTCCAGTTTGTCAGAATACTTCACCTTTATGTACGACCCAAATGCAGTCCACTTCGCCACACTTGACCCAGCCAAACGATTACGCAAACTGATTCTGCCCTTGAACGCGTACGGGGATAATTGCTAGCACATTATAAAATCTATACTACTTGGAATATTTTTGGACTGTATGAAATCATAATAAACTTTATTGTTTATAATTTTTGTTTTTACAGATAAACATAACCAAAAATGGGAAAGACATTAACTTTTTCAAACTGAGATTTCTTATGCCATCAGACTATTGAAGGATTAAGTAAAGTGTGTGCGCGCGCGCGCGTTTGTGTATGTGTGTGTGTTTATGCGTGTGTGTGTGTGTGTGTGTGTGTGTGTGTGTGTGTGTGTGTGTGTGTGTGTGTGTGTGTGTGTGTGCATGCACGCGATCGTGCAATGGTTTGGTGTTGTAGCAGCTATTGTCGACTCAACAATTGGAAATTTTCGTGGCCAAATTGAAAGAGCAATTTTGGAGCCCATGTGAATTGCTAAACAAAAAGGAGATTACAGTTTACGACATAGCACGTCACCAGCATCTCTCTCTTCTCCAATCCAATAGCACACTCTTCGCGCATGCGTCAAATTAATCAGCAAATCGAGGTATCAAGATTGTTTTGTCATAGTTTAGATTCAGAGTAAGCTATCGAAAAGTAAAATGTGGCAGTGTGACCTTGAATTGCATCTGAGGCTCAGTGTGAAGGTAAAGCCATTGACAAATTGAAAATTGCAGCTGGTGTCTTTCGTTTTCCGTAACAAAACTGTTTTCTTTTTTCAAATACAAACTATGCTGCACTTGATTACACTGTTTTGTTCTTTACAGTCTGTAACCACCCTAACTCCCACGTTAATGTCTTTTCAGCACGTAACGTACAAGAAAGTACAAATTAAAATATATACTATCAATGACTAGCTTAGTTTTAGAACCTCATATTAAAGGCATCTTTTCGACAAAGCAAGATAAAAAGTAACACACACACACACACACACACACGCACGCACCAAATCTATAGTCCAAGAACTCATAATTATTTCTATTGTTTATTATATTCTTTTGATTTCATTTTGAATTTATTTTATATTCGAAATATATTGAAATAACACGCGAATATAAAATTTAAACACATTTATATATCCTGTTTATAATATAAACTAAGTTATGTGTAATATTTAATATTTTAATGTTAATTCTGAATTTTAATGTAATAATTAATAAACTAAAAGTAAATGCAAAACTAAACACAGTCAGATCGCAATTTTGGACTAGAGATAAAGTTTAAAAATTAATGTAAATGTCACGGTGATCATGATGACAACATTCAGCATTCAATAGGCGATCATGATGACAACATTCAACATTCAATAGGCGATCATGATGATAACATTCAATAGGCGATCATGATGATAACATTCAATAGGCGATCATGATGATAACATTCAACATTCAATAGGTGATCATGATGATAACATTCAATAGGCGATCATGAAGATAACATTCAATATTCAATAGGTGATCACAATAAAAACTTTCAATAGACTATCAAAATGACAACATTCAATAGGCGATCATATTGACAATATTCAAAGGGGATCATAATGGCAATATTCAAAGGGGATCATAATGACAATATTCAAAGGGGATCATAATGGCAATATTCAAAGGGCGATCATAATGACAACATTCAATAAGCAATCATAATTTCCTCTGTAGAAGGAAGAGAGAAATGCGAGACAATCTGTAACAAATCATATAAACAAGTAAGTGAATGTCTTTTATTTACTATGGTTGTCACAGATAAATTCAAATGTAAATGATTTGCACTAAGTTCGTCTATACATTCTACTTTTTCACCATGTCTCTCTTCATATCAAGATTGAAGAATACTTTAGGACAAAACACGCAGTAAAATAAACAGTTTTGACCATCATCATTGTCATCAATATCATCACCATCTCCACTACCATTATTATCACCACCGTATCATCATCATCATCATCATCATGACTATTGCTTTTGAATTTTTATTATTGTGTCATTACAGTTTCCTGATTTGCAGCAGTTTACCATTTCTTCCACAGATCTTAAGTATTATTATAGTGTTCTTGAGCTTTGCTGCCTCAGAGTACCAAACTATGCTGTCCTTCAGATGCCCTCCAAAGCAAAGCCTGTCTATGGCCAATTTTCGTGGGAATCTGTTTGAATGCAAGTCTGACCCTACTCCGGTCACAGAAATATGTCGATGGTCACGTACGTGTCATGTGACGTCAAATTCAAAACATTCACTTGTTCACTATTTCACATATGAGTGTAGAGTTTCATGACTGTCAAAACTAATATGGTGTTCGCATGTGAAATGGATAGTTCAGGGGTGTCCAACGCGCGGCCCGCCAAATCGTGTTCTGCAACCCCTCAAAACCACATTACATAATAATGGAATTATCTTTAGGTAGAATAAATCCACGCACCCAACCACTTTGGTTTGACCGCAAAAGATAGAAGATAGAAAAATAGCGGTAGTGGATGGAAATGGACGGTGTGTATTGCAGCCAAAACTGAGTGAGACTTTCTCAAGTTCTCAAAGACTGTCTGGAGCTACTGTGAGATAAGGACGCCACGTAAAAACGTGGTGTGATTTGGAAGGTGGGGAGACATAAAACCCTAACCAAACAGCGAGCCAGATATCAACTTAAACGGTACTTTTTGCCTCGTACAGCTCTCTTCGTGGAAGGATAGGAGGGAGTCTTCGGTACTGACTGCTCAGAATATTTTGTCAGTAATACTGTTTCGGACACAGGCCATCTCTTCCGCGTTCGGGGTGGATGGGCAGACATATTTATGTGAGCAAGTGTTCTCCGGGATGAAACATTTGAAGTCCCTGTGGAGAAGACGAATCACGGACAGTCATGTGGAGATGACGAATCACGGACAGTCATGAGGAGAAGACGAATCACGGACAGTCATGAGGAGAATTTGTTTCGTGTTGCCACGTCACACATCCTGTTCGATATTGGGAAGTATCTAGACTCGCACTGACATTTTGTAGTTACAAGTAAAATCAAATTTATCTTTGAGATGCAGGACTTTTACTCAAAATAATATTATATTTTCTCTCAGTAAAAACAGTTAAAATTGCATTTCTATATATTATAATTTTACAACTTAGACAGTTAGTGTTAGAATTGTTGGGTGTACCACTTGCGGGTTTTGCACATGTTTCCTGCGAACCAATCAATAATAACGGTTGCGGCCCTTTTGGCCAAAAAGGTTGGACACCCCTGGGGATATGCAGTCTCATTATTACAAGAATATTTGATTGTAAATGGATCTGGAGTTTCCTTATTATTAAGAAACAAGAAAGCAAACATAAACGAAACAACTAATTTGGTGTTTGAAAGCGAATGGGTGTGAGGTCTCCTTATAACAAGAACTAATACTGGTGTTTGCATATGGATGAATAATCAGTCTGCTTATTAAGAATAGACAGTGAGGTTTATATGTGAATAGATGTGATGTGAGCACGTTCACGCATGTATATATGTTTTCATTCGAGTATAATGGGTTTTTAATCATATTTAAAAGATCCATTTTAAAATTATTTAAATTAATTCTCATAGGCAGGATACTTCTGTTTAATGAACAGATAGAATAAAGAGACTTCACACTTTAAGAGAAAAGAGTCACATGAATAAATATACTTATAAACAGAGATGGTTTTGAGCGTCTCCTGTAGGGGTGAATTTAAATATAAATGATGGCAACAAAATCTCTCGCACACAGACAGTCATATGGATATCACCAGTCAAAGACTTCTTAATGTAGGGGTGGGGGGCGCTTCCGGCTTCCGCCGCTTTCGTGTAGTCCCATATATAAATTATGCATCATTGTTGCATCAAATAAGCGTTAGAGTATTATTAGCCACTTTTATATTCAAAAGAATCCTCAATTATTATAGATTACAACATCATCGGTTAACAACATCAGTTGTCACACAAACACAACATTTGTATCAACTTTCCAAATAATCAAATAGTTGTTTATCATTACACAACTCACAGTAATGGTTCACCACTTTATATTCATCCACAAATATGAATAAAGAAATATATTATTCTCAAAATTAGATTTTTATAATTTACAAAAGGAAAAAGGACGCTCTACAATATGTGCGCTGTACACGTGACGTCATAGTAAATTTCCTGATTCGCTACTTGCTAATGCCACACAAAGCATCTCTGTAAAAGAATACATACAACCGCGTTCATACATATAAATAATTATAATTAAGGAATGGCAAAATCTCTGAACATTCCAATAAATAAAACCTGTCAATTCAAATGCATTCATGTGATTTCCATGGAACATAGGTGGGTTCGTCAATACTAAACTTAAGTTTTAGTTGGACTTATATACTTTCATTCTACCACCTTTCTTTTAAATCAATAACTACCCACTCATCCTTCTCCTGACTTATACTTCAAGAGTTACTCGCCCATGCTTCTGAAGAATTCCACGTTCATATTTCCGTGATTTCCCTGGTACCGTTTTTTAAACTCTCAATAGAACTCTCCAGGTTTAAATGACGATGCAAAATTGTTTTTGCTGTCATAGGAAAAAATACACACATTTTCTGACAAAATGTCTTGGAGATTCTATTGACCTAAATGCAAAGGAGTTTACTATTTGGAAAAAATGGAGTGTTAGCAGTTAACAAACTTGTGACTTAACCTCACGAGCAAGAACAGACTGGCATATTCTACGATATTTTGGAGAGAGAAAAAAGAATGGGAAAGGTAGGGTGTGTGTGGACCGAACAATAAAATAAAAGAGGGATACAGATCCAAGAATATATATATTATATATATTTCTTGTTTATTAATTGGGCTATGAACTCACGTCGGAAGTAATTATTATTTCGAACAAATTCCTCTAGTAATTGTTTTACCAAAAAAAAATTTACAAAATAAGTGCACTAATAACTAATTTTATTTAGATTTTTTAAATCAAAAACATGTCAGTTTTATAATTATAAGCGATAAAATGCAATAAATTTCCTTTCCTAGTTAGAGCAAGTCAACAAGCGACGAAAAGAGCTCACCACTTGAAGAAAGATATTCTCACGGGGTGATTGAGAAAGGGGCGGGGAGGAGATAGGGGGAATGAGGGAAAGGGAGAAAACAAAAGATTTGTAAGATTTGGGAATTGCAAATGTGCACACTTTCTCTCTTCTACAATTTTTAAGCTAGCTGACGCATTTATACACTTACTGATTCTTTCAAACTGTCTTTAACGCATTCGATAGTATTATGTTTTCTTCACTCTTTCCCTTGTACTTATTTATACACTTACTGATTCTTTCAAACTGTCTTTACCGTAATCGATGTTTATGTTTTCCTCACTCTTTTCCTTGTACGTTTTTGACAGGTCCCTTTGTACAGTCTGACAAGACGCTTAACTTTGATTGCTATTTACGTAATCAGGTCGTGGCCGGCGTTGATTATTTCCCACCAGACATCGAAGTTGGCACGCCTCTTCGAATAACCTACGTCCTGTGCTGCGTTGTAGGTAAGAATAACATTTCTTAACTAATATATTTATTCACATACAAGTACACACCATACACACCCGCACATGCACAGGTGCACAATTCAAAGATATGCACCCGGATTTACAGTGACTGGAGAGAGAACAAAAGACCTGGACATAGATCCAGAAACACAGTGAAGGGTAAAGAATCAAAATGTCTAGACATAGATTCTGTTCTGGTGAAAGGGAGAGAACCCAAACAACCAACAACCCTTATCAATCCTTGATTTTATTTTCATCGTAGAAAGATCTCGAGACAATATAATAGCAACACAACTTACTCACGTTTATTTGACTGGCGCCACCGTAATAATTATGATGCGCCACAGACACCAACAGTCAAAGCACAGTGAACCACATTGAAGTTAATGAACATCACGAACGTACTCATAGTTGGAAACAAAGGAAGGCAATTCAGTCAGACACGTAAACCTTTTTATAGTACACACTTTGGACTTCAAACCGTTTGACATATGAAAGAAAAATGCAATGTTTTAAAAACAATTAAGGG
This sequence comes from Sinotaia quadrata, assembly GCA_028829895.1. Classification (NCBI taxonomy): domain Eukaryota; kingdom Metazoa; phylum Mollusca; class Gastropoda; order Architaenioglossa; family Viviparidae; genus Sinotaia; species Sinotaia quadrata. The sequence continues at coordinate 120,562,989 of CM054180.1, forward strand.
CCTAAATAAATATGAGCTGCCTTAATTTGCTACAATAAGAAAGAAATATAGACACGTGTGATGCATAGACCTTCACGAAGTATTTCATTGTTCCAGTACATACAAGAACGACAACTCTATGACATCGAATAAGCAAAAAACGGCATTTCATGGTGCGACCTCGGATGAAGGCAGTCGAAATTAATCGAGAAAATTTATATATTTCTATATATTGTCACCGAATTACATTTTTGTTGGTGCACTTCAAAGTCAAAGGGGAAATGACGTACAGGCATGGCGCCATAGCAACAGGTGTCACTCAACCAATCTCGGATTTGAGTGGGCGTGAGATCCTTCAGCAATAAGAAAATCGAGACCAGAATTGTACTATCCGCGCAGTAAGTCTTACAGAGCATAATATTTCCCTCCACCCACTGTTGACGTCATAGCCTTTAATATATTAACAACATATATTTAAATTAACATTGATCTCAAATTCATTCAGATAACTAAATCAAATTACAGTATGCGTTCATGCCGGAAGTTTTGCACACATAAAAACCTTTGCGAGAATTCTGCATCATGTGCCTCTCATGTGACCTACTTGGTGGTCCACATATAAAGTTCAATGATCAAGGTCAAACTTTCGTCAATTGTTATCTGTATTGCACTGAAGATGTTGGGTGTGTGCGAGAATTCGAGCGTGTGTATGTGTGTTCTAGTATTATTGAACAACAATATTAAATTATGCAAATTTATTTCTCGATGTTATGTTGGCATTTCGTGCTGCATTATTTCTTTTCTTCCATTGAATCATGTATGTATGGAGGAGTCTCGGTTATCCTACAGGTTTTACCATGAAACCACCACTATTGGAAAAAGTCCCATTGACCACGAAAGATCAAGTGCTGTGTGGAGTCAAAGGCTACAACAATGGAAACTTTCAGGACCCGATAAAGTAAGTAATAAAGAATATTAAACACGGACAATGATATGACACGTTGGCAGCACTGTACGCCAGCCTGCATTGCCATTATAATGACAATAATTAATTAGACATTTTAAAAGAGCTGACAGTGTCACATGGCCGCCATTGCCATTATAATGACAATAATTAATTGGACATTTTAAAAGAGCTGACAGTGTCACATGACCTCCAAGATGTTTTCCTGTTTATTCTTTTTCATTATAGATTCCATTATATAGTATTATGTCTACAATATAAAAATATTATGAAATTATTTACATTATGGAACACAAATGTTTTCATAATAGTTTCGAACAATATTTTGAATATTGGTGATATTATATATGCATTCATTATAGACAATAATTTTTATCATTATAGACAACCATTTAAATGTTTGCACTATAGTAACATTAAATGTTTGCATTGCAAGTAACCATTATACGTGACTTTATAATGTTACTCACGTCATTACTTTTACTTCATCCACAGACATTACGAATTCAGCTACTACTTGTGCCGGCTTCTCTAAAGATTCTATATTTATTACGACCTTGACTTTGTTTTGTTGAAATAAACGCTAATTAATATCAGATTTGTGCGAATGTTCGCCTGTTAACGCGCGCGCACACACACAGACATAGGATATATATGTATACACACACAGACACACATGCTTGTAATATCAAGATTAATATTTCATACGTACATTAATAACTGATGTAAATTAGTTGCATTTACTGTAACTTTAGTTAACATAAATAAAAGGGATATTCTTAAAATCAAAATTCAAATAAATCAATTGTGAATAAGCTAATATTGTATGTTCAAATAATATATATTTGTGTGTGTGTGTGTGTGTGTGTGTGTGTGTGTGTGTGGACGTGCGCGTGTGTGCATGCACAAGATTAATAGCCAGTTGCCTCATAACCTTTAATTTGTTGATTGAAGAACTCGGACATATTTCCCTTTTGACTTGATAGCTACACTTAAATTCGTCACCTGGAAGTGATTGACATGAAAGTGATTAACTTGTAAGTGACTGACACAAAACTGATTGATTTAAAAGTGATTGCCTACTGTGGCAGAGTAAATTTGCCTATCCCAATTTTAAAACTTAATTGTTATATAAATTGTTAAATTGCCAAAGTAATCCGAATTTGGGCACTCCTTATGAAGGCATATTTGAAAGTGTCAGAGTTAAAAGTAAACAACCAGAATCAAGAATGTGCTAGAGATTACTGATGTAACCAGCGAGTAGTTTTATTTATCCAATGATAATGATTTATGAGAATGAGACCACCCAATGGGCTAATATCTAAAAGTTTACTTGGTATAGAGAAATCTACTTTCTAATCACTTTTGAATTTGGAGTGGCAAGAAGAATTCCGGTCTTGAAAGACAGCCGTTAGCTTGATGGCGTGTTGTCTGACTGATTGAGAGAGAATGAACTTAGAAATATTTCATGGACTTTTGCTACTGATGTGTTAAGTGTTTAAATAAGAGGTATTATGCAAGTAGACTATTATTTCTTCAAATGTTTGAACTAAGCTGCTCGTATATTATGTACTAATTAATTGACATTGTTTTGATATACTGTATTTATTATGTGGTGTGTATGTATTGGGCTAATAAATACCATTGCAGAAAACTGTACGTTGAGACTGGGATTTACGTAACGGAGTTATAAAGTGATAAACTGGAAGTTTAGCATTTGCTCTCTGTATTTTGCAGAGACAAGCATACTTTTCTGTTCTCATTTCAACATTTGATTTGAACCCACTGGTTTACTGTTTGTAAACCATTACAACCTACTGCGGTTTTCAATCACGATCTCTCGGGGAACCCCATAGCGAACCCTCACGGAACCCTAGTCCATACTATCATCGACACTTTATAGTGGTGTTATACTCTTATAGTGGTGTTAAACTCTTATAGTGGTGTTATACTCTTATAGTGGTGTTAAACTCTTAATAAAGTATGAAATAACACTTTATAGTGGTGTTAAACTCTTAATAAAGTTTGAAATAACACTTTATAGTGGTGTTAAACTCTTAATAAAATTTGAAAGAACACTTTATTATAAGGTCATCTAATGTTTAACATATTCACGTCTCTAACAATGTCACACAATGTAACATGTACTCACGTCTCTAGTAATGTCACACGATGTAACATGCACTCACGTCTCTAGTAATTTCACACAATGTAACATGTACTCACGTCTCTAGTAATGTCACACAATGTAACATTTACTCACGTCTCTAGTAATTTCACACAATGTAACATGTACTCACGTCTCTAGTAATGTCACACAATGTAACATGCACTCACGTCTCTAGTAATGTCACACAATGTAACATGTACTCACGTCTCTAGTAATTTCACACAATGTAACATGTACTAACGTCTCTAGTAATTTCACACAATGTAACATGTACTCACGTCTCTAGTAATTTCACACAATGTAACATGTACTAACGTCTCTAGTAATGTCACACAATGTAACATGTACTATCTAGTAATTTCACACAATGTAACATGTACTAACGTCTCTAGTAATGTCACACAATGTAACATGTACTCACGTCTCTAGTAATGTCACACAATGTAACATGTACTCACGTCTCTAGTAATGTCACACAATGTAACATGTACTCACGTCTCTAGTAATTTCACACAATGTAACATGTACTCACGTCTCTAGTAATTTCACACACAATGTAACATGTACTAACGTCTCTAGTAATGTCACACAATGTAACATGTACTACCTAGTAATTTCACACAATGTAACATGTACTAACGTGTCTAGTAATGTCACACAATGTAACATGTACTCACGTCTCTAGTAATGTCACACAATGTAACATGTACTCACGTCTCTGGCAATGCCAAGTTTTGCTAAAGTTGAAGCAAGACGATAAATGGTCAGTCTGTTGGCACGGCATTTACCAGCAGAATGGCATTTAATAATACTCATCTTAAATTCTATATTATTTGAAAAATCTTCCATTAGTTTTCGAAACACTGATATTTGTTTGTATCCCAAGTTATTTTGATTGCGTTTAGGATTTAATAAACTGTTCCACTTTGGTCCTCAGATTTATTAGACGGGTATGTACCGGAACACTTGAGCTTGTTGTAGATATTTACAGTACAAAATGGGGAGTCAGCCATTTACAGTACAAACTAGGGAGTCAGCCATTTACATTACAAACTAGGGAGTCAGCCATTTACAGTACAAATTGGGAAGTCAGCATTTACAGTACAAACTGGGGAGTCAGCCATTTACATTACAAGCTAGGGAGTCAGCCATTTACAGTACAAACTGGGGAGTCAGCCATTTAAAGTACAAACTGTAGAGTCGACCATTTACTGTACAAGCTGTGGAGTTAGCCATTTACAGTACAAACTGGCGAGTCATCCATTTGCAATACAAACTGTGGAAGTCAGCCATTTACAGTACAAACTGAGGAGTAAGCGATTTACAGTACAGACTGTGGAAGACAGACATTTCCAGTACAAACTAGGGAGTCAGCCATTTAAAGTACAAACTGGGGAGTCAGCCATTTACAGTATAAACTGGGGAGTCAGCCATTTACAATACAAACTGTGGAAGTCAGCCATTTACAGTACAAACTGGGGAGTCAGCCATTTACAGTACAAACTGAGGTGTCAGTCATTTACAGTACAAACTGTGGTGTCAGCTATTTACACTAACTGGGGTGTCAGTCATTTACAGTACAATATGAGGTGTCAGATATTTAGGACACAAACTGAGATGTCGCTGGGGTGTCGGCCATTTACTGTACTGTATTGAGGTGTCAGATAGTTAGAACACAAACTGAGAAGTCGGCTATTTATAACACAAACTGAAGTGTCAGGCATTTACAACACAATCTGAGGAACCTGCTATTTACAGCACAATTTTCAGAAATCAGTCATTTACAGCACGCACCGAGGAATCAGACATTTACAGCGCAAACTGAAGAGTCACTGTCATTCATCAAAAAAAAAAATACATGAGCAATACACACACAAAACCACCTGCAGGGCACCACATGACTGAAAAGCAAAAACAAGGGAACTTCTCGACTCTATGCTGTAAATCTAGTCTTCAGTGCCAAAGATCAGATTTCAGATATGGGCTATGCATGTTGGCAGTGAACACACAAAAGATACTTTAAACTCACAGGTGCTGCATATATATCAAAGGTCAATAATAGTCTTACTTGCTGTCCTTTTAATGGTTAGAGTTCAGTTCTTTCCAACAGTTTCCAAAATAATATTATCATTTTATCAGCATTCTGCTTCACTCTTCACAAAAAGAACACAGAAAATACAGTAAAATTCCATTAATCTGGCATCCAGTAGTCTGGCCTGCCCGGTAATCTAGCATAGAACTGTGGATATTTTCTTTGGGAAGTAAGGTGTAAAGAAGAAAATGACAAGCCTTTCAAGAGGCAAAAATCTCCACTAGTCTTCTCTCGGAAATATATGTACAATGTATTACTAAAATACAGAGTAGCCATAAAAATGAAGGTTCATGCGGGTTCACGCAGTTGTTTGAATTGGCTTTCTTTGTGTGCACAGAGAAATTTGGTGAATCATATAAAATAAAGCATGTTAAGTACAATGTTAAGCTAAAATGAACAATGCTTATACCATAAGTGAGATAGAAAAGACATATACATCACATTATACGCTTCTTCATGTATATATAACCACCTACACAGATTGGGCTTTTAAAACTTGTGTATGTATATAAATACTGCCTGATTGGCCAGTCCAAACGATATCGGATTAAAGGAGTTTTACTGTACATCAAACTCACTGGTTGTTGTTAATGTAAGGGGTGCTTCCAACTTTCACCACTTTCCGCACTGGGAGAACAGGGGGAATGGGAGGGGGGAAACTCCCTGCTGCCTGTGTCCGGTCAGCAAAGGCGGGCTCTAACCCCGGTAATCCGTGGGCTGAAGTTGCGGTTGCGGTTGTTGCTGTCATTCCTGATGGTGAAGTGAGAGGGGGTGTCTTACAGAGCCCAGGCCAGTAACACACCAGGTCCGTACCTAGTGTGTATATACACTCGGGATGTTCAATCCCTCGGCCTCCTCACTGGTGGTGTTGTCATTGATGTTGCTGATGTTGTGGCTGATCCCAGCATCCATTGGGATGTACAAAAAATGGGTGCTGCTGGCCAATATAGATGGTTTAGCATCTGCTGAATGCCTGGAATGGAATGATTAAAGAACCCCTATTTTGGACACAGATGCTCATAGTTGTTGACATTGTTGTTGGTATCTACATAATTGTTGTAGCTGCTGTTGTTACCATTGTGGTTGCCATTGTTGTCTTTTGGATGTGCTATGGTGGTGTTTTTTTGAATGTGATGTGGCCCTGCTCTGTTGTTGGAAACTCACAGGTGCTACATATATATCAAAGTTCAGTAATAGTCTTACTTGTTGTCCTGTTTAATGGTCAGAGTTCAGTTCTTTCCACAGCCCAGTAATATTATCATTTTGTCAATGTTTGCTTCACTCCTCATAAAATGTTCCTGAATTATTTTACTATCATTTGACACTGATGTTCAACACTTACCACAAATTCACAGAGAAGGGAAAGATTATTTGGATATCTCATGTTAAGGTTTTCATGACCTTGTACAGAATTTTGTCCTTTCCTGCCCCTTTTAGCCAGTGGCAGAATAAGAATGATGTTAGAAGCAGATTGTTCACACCTTCACCTTGGCAGGTCATGGTAGGTCATAGTAAGACAATCAGAAATGAGTGTGGAACAAGAAAAAAGAAAAAGGTGCTGCTATTTTTTTCCATAAAGGGCAACATTATTCTTAAGCATTTTGACTGAGCTCACATTATTTTATCTATCTCTCTCCTTAAATAGTTCATCAGATTGATTTTAGTAATTATAGAATTCAATTACTGGGTTATCTCACCCTTGACTGTGGATAAAACAATGAAATTGCACTACACGCTTCCCTTACAAATTACTTATATGTTAATACCCAAAATAATTATGATCGATAAGTAAAGTGTTATGTACAATTTTAGTGCTGTACCCACTCTCTAAATGAGGATTACAAAATATATCATACAATTAAGTGCATTCCACAAAGTAGTATTTCACAGAATAAAATTATTCTAAGAAATATCTAAATCACTGCAACATCATTCTTTGGAGATCTAAGTCTGTTGTGCTAAGGCATGCTGCAAGGTTTCCAAAGAGTGGTGACACATGTTAGTTGCAAAATACATTAATAATAAACAACTTGGAGTTATCTATTGAATCAGAAAATAACATAAGAAAATCCTTCTGGGTTATAAAATAATCACACATAAATATACATATATATTTATCACTTAGACATTTGAATAAAATACATTAACTGCCGGTTGAAAGAAAACATGAAAACTCACAAGTCTAAAATTTATAACTGAAATTCTTTTACTCACAATATGGCTTTCAACATGTGTGCCATAAAAGCAGGGCCTCCAAAATATGCCTTCACCGTAAGGACAACATTTCACAGAGTAATTGAACTAAGATACTTTCTAGGGGACGAATTTAGTTTTCTAGGCTTTAGACATTTTTATTTGTCAACTTTAAGTTTTATTTCTTTGCACATGATTTCAATGTGAAATATATACTGGAGTGGAGCATCATCTTCTCCGACTGTAGGATGCGGTGTAAATGCAACATATCTGTCAACACGTATACAAACACAGCCCACATCAAAGCTGAAGGTAACTCAAATGATTCACTTTCGATATTACTTACCAAAGACAGTTTCAATTGCACAGGTTTACTGCTGTGCACAATTGCTTATTGATTTTGACTTTTTTGAATAGTAATTTTTAACAAATCCGTTAGCAGAATCAATTTTTAACATATTTATTTTTTAACAAATCCGTTAGCAGAATCAATTTTTATTTCAAAGATTGGGATTGAATTAATGAAATATAACTTTTTCACAAAAAATAGAAAATCACTTGCTGTTAATATTTCCTATACATATGGAAAAACCCGCCAAACTCATCTGAAAAATGTATTTGTAATATAATTTGTAAAAGAATATAATTTATACACGTATATATTTATCACTGCAGTTATAGGTTCTAATGAAGTTCTTAAGAATACCTATCTTTTATAACAATAATATAATAAATAGTATCTGTTGTTTATAAAGTGAGCAGCATATTACAGCTATAAAATAGTATATTGATATAATTAACATTATACGTTGGCATAATATACTAAAGATTATGTATGAATATTTAGTTAGTGCTTTAGTTTTATTGTAATTAGAAAGCACATATTAATGATGACATTTAAAATATCATTGTGTATGAATATGTAGTTAGTGCATTAGTTTTATTGTAATAAGAAAACACATTAATTATGACATTTAAAATATCATTATGTAGGAATATGTAGTTAGTGCATTAGTTTTATTGTAATTAGACAACGCATATTAATGATGACATTTAAAATATCATTATGTAGGAATAAACCAGCTAAAGATACTTTCATATTTTACCAGGAAAGTTCATTAAAATATTTTAAATCTAAATAAAAGAGCTATAAATAATTTTTTAAGAAAACAAACTAAAACACAAATGCACCAAATGGCATAATTCTTTAATAATACATAGGATTTTGTTTGATTTTTAAAAATATTTATGATTTTTCTCTGAGTTCTTTCAGATAATGAAATTAAGTTTTATGTGTCAATAGACTACTAGGATTTGTTTCAGATAATGAAAGAACCGTTAAGTTTTATGAATTAGGTGAGTACAATGTAAGAAATTTTTACCTTTATATGTGACACATATTTATATAAAATACCATATCAACATTTGTTAACAATTGAGGTGCAGGAAAAAAATATCATACATGAATATGCATATATAATGCGAGAGAAAAAATAGCCCTTTACTCGGACAGACAAAATAACTCTGGGCCACTTCTCCAAAGTAAAGGTATAAAGTGATGACTTTGTTGTGTCCTGAACTCTCATACACACCTCAGATCTGTTGATTTGGAGCTTATGTTCATCACAATCTAAAGCCTATGCAGGTTAAGTGGTGCAAACTTTAATTAATATGTACTAATCCATTTTCAAAATATGTATAAATATATATCTTTCATCATCATCATGAAATTAAATGTGGGGTACTTCTGGATTAGGCCAATTTTGCACCAGAATAGGAAAGGTTTGGATGGGTGGTGGCAGAATTATGGGCTAGCCGTGCAATACACATGTAAGGGGGATTAATTTACTTTTTTACTAATGGACTTATTTATTTTAATTATGAGCGACGTGAAAATGCCATATATATTACTTTCTTTTAATTTCTTCTCTTTATTATTTATTTTTTCTAGTATTGTTGACAGTTTATCATATAATAAATTTTCCTTTACCTGTTTCACTATAACTAAATTAATTCAATTGTAACAAACGAAATTGGTAAAATTCTCAAAGAGAACGATATACAATCAAGTGTCTACCATATTCTCGCAAACATAGGTTGATGAGTGCAGGACCGCTTCCTGACACAATTGTCACATACACACTCTCCCCACCCCACCCCCATCCCGCGAACCAACCGATGCACGCTTAGCAGTGAAATGCAGTCCGGCTGGCGCTATGGCGTGAGACCCATTTAATTAGGTTACATTTCTACCTCCACCATCCCTCCCCTCAAAAGTATATAACTTGCTACTTGGCTTTAGAGAGCAAAAATAAATGAAATAAGAATCCTGGTAAACAAACTCAAAAACTAAAAAAAAAACAACTCAAAACAAAAACAACTCCTTCCTATGGATACCAAATCACATAGGAATCACAGGCAACGAGATTGCAGACAAAGGGGCAAAAAAAAAAAAAAAAAGAATATCCCAGGGCCACCCTCTACCCACCCCACTTTTCACTACAGAAATCATGTCAGCTATAAACAACCACTTCAGGAAAAACACCCCCCCCCCAGCCACACAAAACAAAACAACCATTAAAGCCATATACAGACTCACGCTAAATAAAACCATCAGTCTCCATCACCCAAACGGACAACCCATAACTTGTACACATAAAAACAACACAGTTAATCACTCCTTCACCTCCTGCCTGCTACATTACCAAGAAAGAAGAAACTCATGAAAGAAATCTCAAACCTTCACCTGCCATTTACAACGGACACTCTGCTGTACCCACACAAGACACACAGACAATAAACACAATATAAAATAAACCACACACACACACATCACCAACAAATATACATACACGACAACTACAACAACCCAGAAAGGAAGTAGCTTTATATAAAAAGTATGCATTAAAATTATTTAAAATTAAAAAAATTCTACACCAGTCGCGCCATCTCAACACGATTGCCAGACAACAGCTGCCAACAGGGAACAAGCACCAAACCAAACCTCCAACTGCAACACCACCGCCTGCGCCCCCCCCCCCCCCGAACACTCATGACGGGAGCATGTCCCACTGGAGCACTACAGATCAGAAAACGTCTGAAGAGGAAATGATCCACGAAAGCTCCAGTGGTGACGGTAAAATTCGTAAGCGTACCCCCCCCCCCCCTTGTAGAGAGCAGAGCAAAAAAAAAACCACACTGTTCTCCTGGGCAAGGAAAGGGCCGATTATTCACCTGACCCGGTCATCTCATGAAGTTATATGCATTTTAGAGCATAACTTTGCCGATTGAGATCGGCACTCTGTACCCTGTGACCCCGTGACTGACTCTTGTTGTGACATGAAGTGCACACAATCAGGACGACCGAGGACTGAACTTGGGTGACCCGACAGCCATCAATTTTCACACGATGGGCTGAAGCAGGCAGACGCATTGTTGTTGGAAATTGTTTGTCACACTGTCACATAACCAGAGATACGTCACAGTCACCTACTTCAGATAAGTTGGCTTCAACCAACTACCACGACTATCACACGGCAGAGAGACAGATAGATAGTTTTTACCTCATGATTAAGTAACATCATTCAGAAAATGGACAACCTTGTATTTAGTTTTCCCCAAATTATTATCTAAATATTAAATTTAAAACTTACCTGCCTGTCTAGTTAATTTGTGTAGTATTAGGGGACGGAACTCGGGAGGGGTGGGGACTCGTTAATTAGCCATTCTCGTCTTTTCTTTTATTTCTACTTTGTTCTGTAAACTCTGACGATTGATTGTACTTCAAGTGTTAGAGAGACTGTATGTTGCCGCACTTGTTGGGCACTCCAAACCATAAGTAGATAGACTTATGCAAATGATCCACACCGCTAAGATTTTGGGATGTAGCTAATGTCAAGGTCTTTCACCGCTAAGATTTTTTGGGATGTAGCTAATGTCAAGAGTGAGTCAGTAGTTATGAGACATTGACAATAACCACTTTGTTTTTCATTGCCTGGGTGATACCAATCAGAATAGCCTTCATTTCAGCTGTGATATTGATTAATATATTAGTTATTAGATATATATCCCTACCCCAATCATGCCAGTCAATGAGTCATGTAAACTATCTATGTACACCTTTATCCAGTCTATAGATTTGTCATCTATGTGACTATGTTCAAGAAACATACTTTTGATTAGTTTTGGGAACTTGTTTTTATATCTAACTGGGATGACGGTAGTTCCCACAAAGGTGTAGCTAGTAGAAAGTTCAAAATTGGCTTTATGACTTTATGTGATGGGGTAGGTTCAAACCGTTCACACTAAAGGGCAGCAACATTGAAAGAGGACGCCAGAACACTTCTGCCAGTTTCTCACCTGCTTTATTCAGCTCAGGTACAGCAATGCTCTCTCAGACACACACGCGCTAATTATTCTATGAGGTCGGCCTACCCTGAAGACCCCGTAGGTCAAACATAAAAACTCTAGCGTAAAAGGCTTCTAAAAATAACTTATGTGTTTTCTTGCCTTTGTTTCAATATAAATTGCCCTCAAACTACTAAGAGTTATACTAAGAAAAAAATCTAAAATAAAACTACTATAATTGTACTTTAATACACTAATACATAATCTAAAGATTTAGACCTTTAATAAAATAAAACATGTGTAGGTGTGATGTAGTAAATGCATTCACACACAAATGACTTAAATGAAAGAACATTATTCTTCATAGGCCTATACAAATATGTCAATTAAAACTATAAACTATTTCCCATCTGGATATATAACTGTCTATGGTAATTAACAAATGCATAGCATAGTAAAGAATGATTGAAAATGCACACTGACACAGCATTATACATTAGTACTGGTAAGGTTTATACTTATACACTGCGCGCGATTTGAAACAAAGCAGCCCCTCCTGACCCCATTTGTCAAGGCGCTCCGTGCAGATGATGTCTGCCCGCTAACATAACACTCACAGAAGCAGGTGAAAAAGGCTATACCGAGATGGGCGGCATACACCACGCATACAGTGGTCGCCCCTTCCTGTGAGTGTGATACGGTCGGTCAGTACCTGTTAAGCGTTAATGTCCCACCTAGCACAATTATATTTAGTTTTGTACTTATTCTGTTTCTATTTCTTGTTAGTTGTTTGAGTTGAGAAGGATTTGGACCTGTGATTTTTCTAACAGGTGGTCAATTGGCATAGTTTGTAGTTTAAGTTACATTTTCATAGACCTCTCTTCGATAATTAAATTAATGTTATTAGTTTCTGACCTCTCTGAGCTAGAATGCTGATTTAGAAGGTATTTGTATAATACATTTTCTATTTACCAAATTCACTTACTGGTATTCAAATTTATTTTATCTTGACTTTGTAGTGCTTTAATAATAATTAAATTGCAATAAGAGGAATCTGTAAAATTCTCACTTTTCAGATTAAGGTGATACTAAATCATCCACATATAATTATCTTTATTTAATTGGATTCGCCTCGATTGTCTAAAATAATTTATATTATAATCGTTTGTGCAGTGAGTGTAATTTGTCTTTTATGAATAGTGTTCAAAGCTCATTTTGCTGGTTGAAATTTCCCTATTTGTACAATTCAATGTTAGTTTTTAATTCTGAGCAGAATAGACCATTACAGCAAGTGAAGATTCCTTAGTGACGTATTTACTCTTACTAACACATGAGTAGAATAGACCATTACAACAACTGAAGATTCCTTAGTGACGTATTTACTCTTACTAACACGTGAGTAGAATAGACCATTACAACAACTAAAGATTCCTTAGTGACGTATTTGCTCTTACTAACACGTGAGTAGAATAGACCATTACAGCAACTGAAGATTCCTTAGTGACATATTTACTCTTTACTAACACATGTGGTTTTCGACTTAGTGACGTATTTACTGTTACTAACATGGGCAGTGGCCGACTTAGTGACGAATTTACTCTTTACTAACACATGCGGTGGTCGACTTAATGACGTATTTACTCTTTACTAACACGTGCGGCGGTCGACTTAGTGAAGTATTTACTGTTACTAACACGTGCAGTGGCCGACTTAGTGACGTATTTACTTTTTACTAACACGTGCGGTGGTCGATTTATCGCCTCTGAGTACCGTAGGTCTCTGTGTTCACGTGTTTCAGCACAGATTGGCATGATATGGATTTCCTCACTGAGTGAATATCTAACACGTTTCTGTCCGTGCTGTCCCGTGGTCAAGTATTGGCATATATATTCTGTGCATTCGTCTGTGTATTTGTAACAGTAGTTACGATGGTAAAATTGCACTAAAACATAAAAACATATCACTCAGACACGTGGTTTGACATAACAAGGTGTGTGTTGACACTAGTGGAGGTGGAGTGGCGGAGTGGCGGGAAACCGGCAGAGGACAACACCAGGAGACAGCTCATTACCTCAGACATCCAGTAGGCCTATACAGCGGAACAGGGCAGTATCAGCAGGTGCATCTGTACACAGAACGGTATGGTTCTTTGAATATCGATCGTTAGAGAAAATTATTTTGATGCATTTCTTTTGTCAGATTTCGGGGAAATCGTATTGATTCGCGGACTTACATTATAATAGCCAGTACAAATGTAGAGAACGAATTGAAAGTAGAAGGAAAGCATTCTTGTTATTTTTAAAATTAATTTCTAAACATGCAGTTTTCCAGTTATTTTAAAAATTAATATCTAAACAGGGAGTTATTTTGAATATTGATAACCAAGTTTTTCGTGGATTATTTTTGTTTTGTTTGTCTTTTGTCTTCATCATATAAAAGTCCTATAAACAGTACTATAATTTTTATATCGATCATAAATTTTCAAAAGAAAAAATAGAAGGTTGTACTAAATAATCATTAAAACGCGAAAATCTCAACTGTGAACTGCAAGGCGATCTCTAGATATGTTAAATGAATTGTAAACTAAAAGGCGATAACTGTAAATTACAAGACGATCTCTAGATATGTTAAATGAATTGTAAACTAAAAAGCGATAACTGTAAACTAAAAGGCGATCTCGAGATACTACTGTAAACTACTGTAAACCAGGCAATCTCGTGATATGTTAAATCTAGATTCAACTGTAAACTACAAAGCGATCTCGATATAACTGTAAACTACAAGGCGATCTCTAGATATAACTGTAAACTACAAGGCGATCTCGAAAAACAACTGTAAACTACAAGGCGATCTCGATATACAACAGTAAACTACAAGGCGATCTCGAAAAACAACTGTAAACTACAAGGCGATCTCGATATACAACAGTAAACTACAAGGCGATCTCGATACAACTGTAAACTACAATACTATCTCTGGTTTGCAAGTGAGGAATTTCAGACAGATAATAGTGTTGCATTTCTCTATATTATGGATCCTGACTGGAGATGAGCGATATCAAAGAGCTGGTATTGCGTTGCGCTCTATTGTGGATCTGGATTGGAAGTGAGCGATATTGGAGATCTAGTATTGCAATGCGCTATATTAGGGATCTGGATTGTAAGTGAGCGATATTGGAGATCTAGTATTGCAATGCGCTATATTAGGGATCTGGATTGTAAGTGAGCGATATTGGAGATCTAGTATTGCAATGCGCTATATTAGGGATCTGGATTGTAAGTGAGCGATATTGGAGATCTAGTATTGCAATGCGCTATATTAGGGATCTGGATTGGAAGTGAGCGATATTGGAGATCTAGTATTGCAATGCGCTATATTGTGGATCTGGATTGTAAGTGAGCGATATTGGAGATCTAGTATAGCAATGCGCTATATTAGGGATCTGGATTGTAAGTGAGCGATATTGGAGATCTAGTATTGCAATGCGCTATATTAGGGATCTGGATTGTAAGTGAGCGATATTGGAGATCTAGTATTGCAATGCGCTATATTAGGGATCTGGATTGTAAGTGAGCGATATTGGAGATCTAGTATTGCAATGCGCTATATTAGGGATCTGGATTTGATGTGAGCGATATTAGAGATATTGTAGTGCAATGCGCTTTATTGTGGGTTTGTATTGGAAGTGAGCGATATTAGAGAGCTGATATTGCAATGCGCTTTATTGTGGGTTTGTATTGGAAGTGAGCGATATTAGAGAGCTGATATTGCAATGCGCTTTATTGTGGGTTTGTATTGGAAGTGAGCGATATTAGAGAGCTGATATTGCAATGCGCTTTATTGTGGGTTTGTATTGGAAGTGAGCGATATTAGAGAGCTGACATTGCAATGCGCTTTATTGTGGGTTTGTATTGGAAGTGAGCGATATTAGAGAGCTGACATTGCAATGCGCTTTATTGTGGGTTTGTATTGGAAGTGAGCGATATTAGAGAGCTGATATTGCAATGCGCTTTATTGTGGGTTTCTATTGGAAGTGAGCGATATTAGAGAGTTGGTGTTGCATTGCGCATTATTGTGAGGTTGTTTTGGAAGTGAGCGATAGTAGAGAGCTGGTGTTGCAATGTGTTATGTTAATATGAATTGGAAGTGTGCGATATTGAATAGCTTGAATGGAAATGACGCTACATTTTGTATCTGGATTGGAAGTGTGCGATATTAAATAGCTTGAATGGAAATGACGCTACATTTTGTATCTGGATTGGAATTGAGCGATATTAGTGAGCTGGTATTGCAATGCTCTGTATTGTCTATTTGGATTTTAAATGAGAGATTTTAGAGAGCTGGTATTGCAATGCGCCATGTTCCGAATTTTGACTGGAAATGAGCGATATTAGAGAGCCGGTATTGGGATACACTTTATTGTCGATCTTGATTGAAAACGAGTGATATTAAAGAGTCGGTATTCATTAAAAGTACACGAGTAGATGAGCAGATCGTCTAAATAAACCAAAGAAAGCTGAACAAGTAGTCAGACATCTCTGTCTGCATCAGGCGCTGGAATGTAGCAAGTACTGCGGCCAGGCCAAAGGTCAATCAGGTGAACCAGTAAAGTCAGAAAAGGGTGGTAAAAGCAGTTTTTGGTTGGTCCTTCTTCAAGAAATATAAAATTGTAATATTTGTTTATATGTTATGACGTATAATTATTGTAATGGCTTAGAGAAATCTTTTCTTAAAAAAATGTAAAGTTTTAACCTTTGTTTATATGTTATCACTTTTATAAATTAAACCCCTCACGGGGAAGGCTTCCATAAGTAATAATTTTGCTCCTCCAGGACTATAATATTTGTTTGTACTCGATCGAAAGAAGAAAACATTTACTTTTATTTTGTTTGTGTACATGAGTTAATTTTATTCAGGTTGTCTTTTTGATATGGTATAGTATAGGTCTCCACTTAAAATCGTAAAATTGCAATAATAATTTTGTAAAATAATCATATATTATTCTTTCTAATTGTATTTTTCCAGAAAGTATGCATTCATTGGCTGTTGTATACTTGATTTTTACAGAAAAACATGCACGTATTGGCTGATGTTTTGTTCGTGTAGTTTTACAGAAAGAATGCATTGTCTATTGTATTGTTCTTGTATTGTTACAGAAAGAATGCATTGTCTATTGTATTGTTCTTGTACTGTTACAGAAAGAATGCATTGTCTATTGTACTCTTCTTGTACTGTTACAGAAAGAATGCATGCATTGTCTATTGTACTCTTCTTATATTGTTACAGAGAGAATCATACATTGTCTATTGTACTGTTCTTATATTGTTACAGAGAGAATCATACATTGTCTATTGTACTGTTCTCATATTGTTACAGAGAGAATCATACATTGTCTATTGTACTGTTCTCATATCGTTGCAGAAAGAATGCATGCACTTACTGCAATATTGTTCTTTTGCTTCACGGACCTGATCCAGATGAAGGAAATCCGACCCAGCAAAGTTTTTCACATCATCAGTAAGCGATTAAGATTATTTATAAGTGTATAAAAAAATTTATTTTCAATCTTTACTTGTCACTGTTAATAAATTAAAGCAAGGATGCATTTGAAAGAAAACAAGAACACATATGAATATTGTTTTGAAAGACATGGAAACTGTGTGTTCAAACGTTTTTTCCGATCTCTTTTATTCGGCTTCCCTGTTATCTCAGTTATTTTGTTTCTCTCATTCGATTTTCTTAGACACTTTCTAGCCCTCTTTCTCTAACTCTCGTGTTTCTCTCTTCTCTCTCTCTCTCTCTCTCTCTCTCTCTCTCTCTCTCTCTCTCTCTCTCTCTCTCACTCACACACACGCACACACACACACACTCATTATCGATCCACACCGCTTTATTTTCCTTAGTGAACACAAATTACTTGATATATTTTATTTGCTTTACTTCACGGTTGTTGGACCAGTGATTCACTTGTCAAGTTTAAATTAAACCTCCAGGCTTTCAGTAGGATTTGTCCTCATAATATTTTCAGTCTAGAAGACACCGATCATAAGGTCATGTCAAAATAAACTTTATTCCAAAATGGATCTTTCCAACAAATCTCTAAAATTCTCGGTTTACAGAAACAAAAGGAACATTCTTTATAATCGGTGTATCATTATTTTCTGTTGTTGTTACGACACCAAACAGAACTCTATAAATGGATTATGCAGTAAACAGGATTAGATATAGAACTTCGAAAAAAAAAAATTTCTGTCATTTTTCAACACTTACCCCAGTTATATTTCAACTTTCAGAAATGTAGTTGTTATTTGTCCTTTTTCTTGCGCTGCTCTAAATGATAATGGTTTAGGACTTAAATAATCTCATATTTTCAAATTTGGCATGAAATTTATTTACTTTTCATATCAGTTTGTGTTCATATTATTTGTATATACAACACGTCTGTATGTATGTATGTATTTCTCAGGTTCGATCACTCTCAAATACAGAATCACAAACAGACATAATACTCTAAAATTAAGTTTTCTCTCAGTCGACCCCCCCCCCCAACTCAATTTAATAGTTATGTTCATTCTCGCTGTCACTCACATTTTCACTCTCCCCTTCAATCTTTCTCTCATTCGATCTCACTCGAACTTTAATCAAATATTTTTAAAATTCGCTCAGAAACTTTCCGTTTTGTTGTTGTTGTTTCCATAACTTCTTTGCTCCACAGGAATTGCGTGAAAACCTTTCATCTTCTTGGTGTTCTCAGTCTTTTGAATGATTCCCGTGGAGCATTCCTCCCTTTTCTTGTATTCAGGGAGGGTAGGCGGAGGCGTGGTTTGATGCTTTGGTTAGGGTTTTTAAATTTTATTATTTTTGTTGTTGTTCTTTCTTTTGTTGCGACTGTTGTTGGTCTATCCCTCCCCCCCCCCATTTTTTTAATAGTTGTAGGGTTACAGCCTATTTCCTGATGAGTTTGATTTTTTGAAGTAGTCGTAGTAGTGGCTTGCTTTTGCCTTTGGGCTTGGGTTTTGTGGGCAGGGGTAGTAGGAGATAGTGTAAGTTTGTTGATTGATGGAAGTGGTTGTAATTGCGGAAGTGGTGTATTTGTGTCTGTTCTGTTGTTTGTATTGTCTAAAATTAGTTGTGTTTTAAAATGAGTTTTTCTAATATGTTGCAACTGGTTTTTTGGTTGGTTTTTTTTAATTATGAAAGGTGAAGTTTGTTTGGATGGGATACGTGGTTAGTGCTTGGTGTAGGTGATTTTGATGATGTTTTTTTGTTGGGTAAAGTAGTGATTGCATTGTGAATGACAGGTGTAGTATGTTTGTTGTTTCACTGATGATTTTTTTCCCTTATAATTGTTACATTGTAACAGAAAGTGTTCAGTTGTGTTGTCTGTTTTACAGTGAGTGCATGGTTTAGTTTGTGTGTGAATCTTGTGGAGTTGTACCTTAATCTATAAATTGCTCTGTTGTAGGTTAGGTTAGTTAATTGGGGATGAATTGGGTGGGGGTCTTTCCTTTGTATATTTGTTTGATTAGTGCATGTATTTCTGATGTGTGTGTGTTGGTGTATTTAGAGACATTCCATGTTTGCTGCCGTATTTTGCTCCCCTGTCTGCTGTTTCGTTCCCTGTTATGTTTGTGTGACTGGGGATCCATAGTAGTGTTTTTATGTGACTGAGGATCCATAGTAGTGTTGTTTTTATGTGACTGGGGATCCATAGTAGTGTTGTTTTTATGTGACTGGGGATCCGTAGTAGTGTTGCTTTTATGTCTTTTTTTTCCAGTGGGGTTATGTTTGTGTGACTGGGGATCCATAGCAGTGTTTTTATGTCTTTTTTTCCAGTGTGGTTATGTTTGTGTGACTGGGGATCCATAGTAGTGTTTTTTTATGTCTTTTTCCCCCAGTGTGGTTATGTTTGTGTGACTGGGGATCCATAGTAGTGTATTTTATGTCTTTTTTTCCAGTGTGGTTATGTTTGTGTGACTGGGGATCCATAGTAGTGTTTTTATGTCTTTTTCCCAGTCTGGTTATGTTTGTGTGACTGGGGGTCCATAGTAGTGTTTTTTATGTTTTTTTTCCCCAGTGTGGTTATGTTTGTGTGACTGGGGATCCATAGTAGTGTTTTTATGTCTTTTTCCCAGTCTGGTTATGTTTGTGTGACTGGGGGTCCATAGTAGTGTTTTTTATGTCTTTTTTCCAGTGTGGTTATGTATTTATATATTTGGTTTGTGATTTGTGTTCTTGTAGCTTGGAAAGGGTTTGCTAGGTTTGATAGTGATGTTAATGAGTATGTGAGTATGAGTATTTGTGTCTTGTTGGTTGGGGTGTTTATTGCTATTAATTCTGCTGTTAGGATTGAGTATATTTCTTTCAGTTTGTATGTTTGTGCGCTAGTGTGTGTGTGTGTGTGTGTGTGTGTGTGTGTGTGTGTGTTTGTGTGTGTGTGTGTGTGTGTGTGTGTGTGTGTGTGTGTGTGTGTGTGTGTGTGTGTGTATGGTGCTGCTGCTGCTGCTGCTGCTGTTACTGTTTGGCTTTTGGATCCATCAGTATATATGTAGTAGTGGTTTGGATAATTTTTATTTATGTGTTCTAGTGCTTTTTGTTTGGCTAAAGGTGGGTTACTGTATTTTTTTTTTGGTTGTTTGAGTAAAGTTAAGTCTATAATTGGGGGATTGATTGTTCAGGGTGGCTGTGGTTTTGTGTTATGGTCTTCTGTGTTAAGTGAGTTTAGATTGTGTTTTTCTAGTAATTTCTTTTTGTTAACTGGAAAGGGGTAGCTTATTTTCTGTCCATTTGTTTTGTTTTCTTTATTTTATTTTTGCTTTCTGCATGTTGTATCCTTTTTTTTTTTAAATCCCATTTCTTGTTCTGCAGGTGTGTGTTTGTGGGGACGTTGCTCCCATGTTGTATTCTATTGGCCCACTGTTTGAGTTTTTGTTTGTCTCTTCTTTCTATTAGTGTTAGGTGTCATGTTTGATTATATAGGTCTTCGTTTTACGTGTTAGGGAGCGCATATGTGCTTATTATTAGAGCTTTATTTTGTAGTGTTTGTAATTGTTTTATTTTGGAGATATATGTAGTTGTGTATGTTGTGCTTCCATAGTCTATGACTGAATGTGAATATTAATAAGGTAAATGTATCTGCTTTGGTAAGTGTTTTTTCTATTTGCTGGCTGAATGTTATGCTTTCATTAAATGTGATTCCTAGAAATTTGTCAGTCATTAGAGAAGTTTATGTTGGTTGGTTTTAACTTTAATGTGGGATATGATTTGTCTGTTGGAGCCGTACAGTCTATGGCTATCGTTTTGTCTGGTGCTAGTTCTAGACCCCATTTTTCTGTCCAGAAGTCTAGGTTTCTGAGGATGATCATCAGTTAAATATCTTTGTTCTTTGTGTGAATTGTAGAGTGATTGAACTGACATCGGTATAGAATTAAACAGCGTACAAGGTATACAGGAAAATTAAAATACATTGTCACTCAACTGAAAGAAAGATATAAAATTTACATTCTGTTTAGCTGCATAGAAACATGAAAATTACAGACTCATTTTAGACAGGTTTGTGGTTCTATCAAAGGGAGGACTTTTCACATAACTTCCAGGGGATTGAGACAGACATAGGGAGCACAAGGCACATCTTACTCTGCATGGTGTTCCCTGGTCAAGGATTGTGAACAGTTGGACTTGCACATGTTGTTAATGTGGGGAACGCTTCCGGCTTCCGCCGCTTTCGCGTTTGGAGAGGGGGGGAGAGGGAGGGGGGTGCCTTTCTGCTGCTGCGTGTGCCCGTTGAGAAGACGTGTCTGGCCGGCAAAGGCGGACTCCAAACCCGGTGGTCCGTGGGTTGAAGTCGATGTTATTGTTGTTCCTGGCGGTGGCGTTGATGTTGTTGCCGTTTCTGGTGTTATGGTGAGGGGGGGTTGTCTTACAGAGCCCAGGCTAGTAACACACCAGATCTATACCTAGTGTGTACATGTGCCCGGGTTGTTCGACTTCCCGATCTCTTCACTGGTGGCGTTGCTGATGTTGTTGTCGTGGCTGTCCCCGGTGTCCGTTGGGATGCCTGAAGGTGGGCGCTGGCGGCCAGTACAGATGGTCGAGTAGCAGTTGGATTAAATCAGCCATTGGATGGTTAAAGTAACCCCAAGAGGGGTAATGTTGTTCCTGGTACTGCCAGTGTTGTTGTTGTTGTTGCTGTCCGCGATGTTGTTGAGGTTGTTGTCGAGGGCACTGTTGTTGCCTCCGAATATGTGGTGGCGGGCGCCGTCTTTTTTTCTTTTCGCCCTGTTTTGTTGTTGGTGGTGGTGTGGGCTGGCATTCTGATGTTGATGCTGTTGTAGTTGTCGCCGTTGTTGGTGGTCGAGGCGGCGTCACTAGTATGGGTGAGAGGAGTACGGCCTCGAGTTCCCTTGAAACCTGGTCCAGTATGTTATCAAATTCGGTCGATTGTTGAGGTTCGTTCATGTGGACGTTTGTCGTTTGGATTTTTTTTCCTTCGTCTGGATATTGGTAGTCTGTGTATTAGCGGCTTTATGAGGTTTTTCCTTTTTCTTCTTTGTCTCTGTTTGAATTTTCTTTTCCTCACTTGTAGTCCTTTGTGTTTGGGTTTTCTTTTCTTCCGAAGCTGGAGTTGGT